>JARHVA010005526.1:175000-627500 GCA_037957365.1 Torreya grandis | reverse complement strand
TTGTCTCTCATACCTAGATAAGACCAAGACCAAGTGTGTATAAGAAGAGGTACTACTCATGTGAGGAATCAAATATCAATGAAGGCTTCTACATCTATAAGACAAGTTTGACCTCTTTAGTCCAATTTTTAGGCACATTTATAAGGGAAGTATAAATGTTGTGTTTATCTTCCAATATTTCATTTCTTTATTTATTATCAAATAGCTCAACCTAGGGATTATGATTGAGAATTTATTTCTTTAAGTTGTTTTGGTTTCTTCACTAACAATTGACTAATCTCTCTTAGATTCTGGATCGATGCTATATGACCCATATAATCCACCTTTTGGACTCCAAAGGCACATTTTAAAGGTTCTACATAAATTTAATGTTGTTTCAGAACTAATAGTACATGTTTCATATGTTACAAATGTTATTTCCAAGTTTTTATTGTATATGAGAATGAAATAAACAAACACAAGCATAAATTTCCTCAAAAAGGCCCAAAAATAATGTTCATCAAACTCTAAAACATAGATGGTGCATTTGTGAGACTAAAAGGCATGACAAAAAAATCATTATGGACTTCATGAGTTTTAAAAGTGTTTGTAGGGATATCCTTATCTGTAATCCAAATTTTATGGTATCGAGAATATAGATATAGTTTTTGAAAATAAATAGGAGAATGTAACTCATCTATTAAATCATTAATTATTGGAATAGGGATCTTATATTTGATGTGTACCTATTGAGTTCTCTATATTTTGGCATATCCTCCAAGTGTCATCCTTGTTATGAACCATGATCACTGGGGACAAATATTTACTTTGGCTATTTATGATAATAATTGTTTCCATCATCTTGTGTACTATATTTTCAATTTCATTATTTTATGCATATGGATACTTGTATATTGTAATGTTTGATGGTTGACTCCCTGAAAGTAATTGAATGGATTGATAATGTTATATTTTTGGTGGTATTCCTTTTAGAATGGCACCAAAAATAGTTAGGTGGTCATCATTAATCATCTCTAGATCAGGATGTGTAAATACCTTTGTTGGTTGAACTTTTATGGAAAATAATTATGTCGTAAATCCTTCAACCCCTTTTCTAAGAATATTCAACATCTAATGTGAACTAACCAATTATAGAGATATTTCTAGTACTCAATGTAGTTTAAATGTCTTACCTTCAGAATGAAAGCAAATGAATAGTTCCTATAAATCAATGTCTATTTTGGCTAATGTTGTGATCCATTGGACTCCAAAAATAATGTCTTATCCACTCATAAGAGTATAAAACATTGGAGAATCTCCACTCATGAGAGTATAAAACATTGGAGAATCTACCATGTAGTCTCCCATATCAAGCTTAATACTATGAGATTTACCAAAATAATTGATTGTACCACCATCTATAAGCATGACCTAAAATTCTAGAGTTACGTAAATACAACAATTCAAGCATGGTTTATTTTAGTGGTGAATCTTTATTAATCTATGAATATTCCATTTTTTGCGGTTGACATTTGGTTGTTTTTGTGGAGAGGCTGATAGGGTAGGATCGCCTAAATTTTCATGGTCAAAGTTAATTTTGAGGAGAGGTTTGCCTACATTTGAATACAAATTTCCTCATATAAATGTAGTTTGTTGGTTCTTTGAAAGCCAATCCTGATGAATTCACCATATATACTTAGGTGAATGCTAGTAGTCTGCATAGTAATCCAATTCTATGCACTATGTAAACTATGTGAATAAAAGAAAAAACACTTAACTCTATTGACTAGTGTCATCAGCTTGGAAGTAGATGCTAGTAGGATGTGGACATACACTCAAAGACTCCAAGTAGGCACCCATAAGATGTCCATCGGTAGATGTATGCAACTTACTGGTAGATGCTCATATACTACTAATGGATGTTCGTGGCCCTGCAGGATATAGGTAGATGACCACAATGTGATAGAATCCACCAATATATTATGGGAATCCATTAGTAGTTATCCCATGGATGACAATAAGACCCAAGTTATGGGTGGGCACTTACAACTTGACAAAAAATGCCTATTAGTGAATGCCTACGATCTACCTGTAGATTCTTGTGATCAATGAACAGTTGCCCATAGGTTACCAATGGATGTCCATAGTGATAGATGTCCAAAATCTATTGATAGATGCATGTGGCCTCATGGTGTTCATAAATATATAGTGGCATTCAAACATACCTATGTGAATCAGATTAACAACATCCATGTATGAGGGATAATTATCCCACATGCATGGCCAGGCAACCTCTCCTAAAGGAGAGGCACTATAGATACTCCCCTTAACATGTAATATTTACAAGGGTGTATTTTAAATAATAGCACATAGCTTTGGTATTATTATTTACATCCCATACATGCACTCGTATCTCACCAACATTTACCAACATGATGTTGATGTTTGTCTGGGATGTGCAAAAAACCCCAATGCATGATGTGTGGTAAAAAATAAAATATAATAATTATATAAATTTATAATTATTTTTCTTTAAAACCTGTCAATTAAATATATATATATATATATATATCATTTCTCATTATATTATCTATTAAATTAGGGATCATAATTTACAAAATAGATTAACTAATAAAACATGCATAACCACTCCTTTCACTTTTGATACCCATCTTCATGTTGCCTACATCTTTCAACATTCACCTAGATGATACAGGTGTCTGCCCATACCATGTTTCATACTGACATTTGACTATGTTGTGTAGGTGTCCATTTACATACATCTAGCATTTTTTTTGCATCATTTATCATGTGGCATCACATGGTTTGCCTGTGTATCTATACACCTTTTAAACTGATTTGCCACCATTGTGAATCTGATATGCCTGAAGACCTCCATGGATTTCTTTTATAGGGATCACTAAAATGAACCTTGAATTCAATCAAGTATCGAACTTACTATTCATGAAGTTGTGTACTCTCTGAGTCAATCAACACTATCACCTTCTATAACTTGAGGAAACCCATGACCTTAAGGGTTTATGGAGTTCTAATAACTGAAAGTCTATGACATGAGATAGTACGTCGAGAATATTTATATTCCTCTTATATCTCTTATTTATCCTCACCTGAGGTGTCATCATATTATTCATCTTCATTGACTCCTCCAATGTAGAAAATCTTCTTCTCAGCATAAGTATGTCCTTTGCACTACTTTGTATCATAGTTGAAACATAACCTTTTTGAATGTTTCTCTTCAATTTATTGAGGGGTAAATCTAGTAAGTTGATAAAATGGTTATGTTGGGTAATTTTACTATCAATCATTAGTGAAATCTCTTCATTTGACCATATCTCTTTCCTCTACCTTGTAAATGAAAGACTGTGTATTTAACTACTAAACTTAGATTACACATGCAAACATCAAGTTGGTTGATATTCTTAAGCCCAATAATATGCCATTCATTTTTCCTCATTGATGTCATCCATGTGTAAGGATTGATTATAATTTTTTTGAATATAATACTTCATAGGTCCTATTTATCATAACTTTGCTAACTGACTCAATTAGTTTTCTGTGATACTGTTACGATAGTGCATCTATAACTCATTGATAAACATTGACCAAAAAACATGAAGGCCTTTATTTTTATTTTAAGTGCACAACCACCAATAATAAATGAACTATTTGCATTATAGATATAAATATGTTATGACCACATTCTATAGGCGATGGGTCTATTGTAAATTAAATGAATTTTCCATTTAATTGATATACGGATTGGATACTTTCCTTCAAACTTATACACCTCCACTTTTGGTAGTATGTTCTTTGATATGGTATTTGATTTTTGATTATTCTAGTTGGGAGACCCTGAATGTGATGGTAGAGTATTATTTGGTTGTGGCATATGAGATTGAAGAGTGGTTAATGCCTCATTTATAGCTACCTACTAAGGCTTCACATCGCCTATGTCCCCTTTACCACATCAATGTCCCCTTTTACCACATTGAGATCATATTTCTTCCCCATGATTTGCATTTACACCAAAAAAATATTCAAATTTAAATTTTGGGACTCCATTTCCTCCTTGTAAGGCTTTTTTCCTAGAGTTCCTTTCCTTTTCCAACGGCTACAAGTGTTTGGAATAGTCATTTGTAAAACCTAGGGTTTAGGGTTTCGGGCATGAAAAAAATTATTAGAAGATTATACCATTGAAATAATATTTCTAGGATGAATTTAATGAATGCTAATTTTCCCAAGGTTATGAAAAAAATTACCTTTTTTTAGAAAAAACCTCAAACAATATTGTAGTGGCAAAAAAAAAAAAATCTTTCTGGATCACAAGTTATGTTTCTTTTAATCCTTGAACATCTTAGGAAAATTACACTAACTATGAAAAATTAAATTAAAAAAATTTACCCAAATTGAAACCCTAATACCACTTGTAATGAAATTAATTAGATAATTCACACTATTGAGATAATATGAGCAAAATAAAGAGATCCACAATTGTAATTGATAAAATAGTATAATACTTGATAAATATGAAATAGCCACTTGGATCGGACAACCTTCATAAGAATGCAATAAGAGTAAAATTCCTAATATGCTACTCAAATACTAACCACTATGTCATATATATACTCTAATTTAGCTATGGTTATTCTATAGCTTAACCTTACTAATAATATAAGAACATAGAGAAATATGATAAGATAATATAAAAGGTTATATAACCTACAATTTGGCCACACATCCCTAGACACATTATATATTAAGGGCATAACAAACCCTCTCCAACATTAAATTTTTTTAACACAACATTTTATACATATTTTTTTCTAGAGTGGAAGGGATTATGAGGTCCATCGGTCACCTCAAAAACCACAACTCTAGGAAACTCATACAGATAAATGTAAGACACAATGAGGTAACTATACCTTAATAGGCTCAAATAGTCTAGTGGTAATATTAAGATCACTATTAGCACCATGAGCCAACTCTGTAGGACATCTAATAGTTCCAAAGGACCTTCAGTCTTAATTTTTACATCATAAATCCAAACAACATGCCATTTAAACAAAAAAATCCACAAGGTGACATACCCAGCTTATTAATATGACCACAAGTCAAAAATTTTCATAAAAAACATGGTGGTGATACAATTTTAATGTTATCTATGAAAGATGAACTTTCTTCTGAAAAAATTTGTAGTTATTAATTATAATTTGTAGGTATTGGACAAATTTTATGGGTAATTCAAATTTCTTCTTAATTCCATCAATTTCAACACAAATATAACTAAAAACTATGTAAACCCACATATTAGATAATCAAAACCCATGAAAATAATTGGCGTATCTTAACCAACACATGCCAACTCCTAGTGAGAGTTGGTCATCACTAGTCATCGATGACTGGTCACCGATGATCATCAGGGATTGGTCTAAACTTAAAATAAAATAAATTTAAACCTATAAAAACCATATTTAAATCTATTTGATGCCACCAATTTTGTCTAACTATCCCTACCACATTCATCACCAACTTTACCACCAACTTCACCACTAATTATCATGTGGCATAGACCCAACGAGCACGACATACACATCATGAGATGGGAATGCCAATTATCATGCCCTAACACGTAGATTACCATTTTAGTTAATCTCATATGTCTTAATTTTATCTTGGTAATGCCAAGCCTAAAATATGAACATATGTCCTTCATGATTCACTCGCTACTAGGTCTAAGGTGGAAGGAGATAGTTCAAGGGGAGGCAGTCAGAACAAGAGTAGAAGAGTCGGTAGTTAGTCAAACATTAGGGTAAATTATGGAAGGTTTAATTACTTTCATAGAGTCAATTGATCATTTCATTCCATCTAAGGGATTCATATGCCCTTGTTCAAGGTTACCCTTGCTTCTCTATAGACTGTGTCTTAATGTATAATGGTTTGCATGATTGTGAACTGTGTTTATGAAATTTGTTTATAACCAGACTATATATTGATTTTCAATATAGTTTACAAGTTGTTATTCTCATAAAAACACATATTAAATCCTCTTTTTCAAATGAAATAGAGTTGTATTATTCAAACACAAAATATCCTTTAATAGATGGTCATTTTAAACAACAAAAGAAAGAAAATCTCAATGTTACCTTATTAAAATGCTAATGCATATGACCCTACATAAAATTTAATCCCTAACTTATTTAGGATATATTTTTTCAGATTTATGATCATATAAGGGCAAGTGGTTATTGAATATGCTGAACAAGGAAAGAAATCATAGAGTTATTTATAAATGTGAAAAAAATGGAATCCATAACTTATTAACACAGATAAAATCTAGAACATAGGAAGCAAGAATAGGTATGGGGAAAAAAATTAAAAGGCTTCAAATAAGCACATTCATAGTGTGTTTATAATCCTCCTTTGTATAAATTATTTAGATGAAAATGCAAAAAAAATCAGGGAAGATTGTAATAAATCCTTTAAAAGGACAATTGTCTTCAATTTTACCTATCCCTATTATTTTTGGGGCCCTATTTATCCTTAGCAGAGGCCCAATAGACATAAGTTTAAGCTCCCCTAGTATTTTGTCTTTGTTCATAATCTATTTTTATACATAAAGACAAGCTCTTATATGCAGGGTCATATGCACTACGAATTTAGAGGAAGAGAGTTGTTCAACAAGGTAGAATAGGGTGCATAAGAACCTCTCTGGTATTTTTCAAGCTTTAATATCTTCACCTCTATTTTCAATTCACACGTTTTTATTCACCATTTCATGTGTGTTTATGTTTTCAAGTGCCTAAATATACTCTATTCTTTGTGATGGGTTCATCATGTATGTGTGATTTTAATTACATTGAAAGTGTTACTCTTATCATGTTTCATGTGTTTGTGTAGACTTCCACAAAGTAAGAGTGTGTGAATCCATGTTTGTTGTACTCCCATTATAGGGTGTATAATATTGTCTATGGTATTTTCCAAGATTTAATTTCTTCATCTCTAATTTTAATTATTGTGTGTTTATTCACCATTTCCTGTGTATTTATGCTTGTAAGTGCCTAAATGTACTTTATTCTTTGTGATGGGTTCATCATGTATGTGTGATTTTAAGTACATTGAAATTTTTATTTTTTATCATATTTCATGTGTTTATGCATATTTACACAAAGTAAGAGTATGTTAATCCATGTTTTTGTTTTCATTACTCGCATTATATGTACTTACTATTGTTGACTTATTCATTCATAATGTTCAATGAGCTTATTAAATATTGGCATCAATGTATTTCATATAAGTTGTAACTAAAATTAAATTTATTTCATACAGTCCCCATGGACTTGATATTCAAGGCTTCAAAAATATTATTGCTAACCTTTGAAATTTACATCATGTATGTTTTAGTTCTTTTAAAGGTTTCAAAATATATTGTATCCATTACATTTTCTCTATCTCATCTACTATATGAAAATGTTTGTTTAGCTTGTCCTTAAATCACCACATGAGGAATTGCCATATTATATAGATTATTTCTAAATAAATTGGTATATTAAGTTTCTATAATGTGAAAATACAATCTCTACTTTGGAACCTTACACTATCTACAGAAAATATAATGCCTTCTCATATGTACATTTCCTTGTTGGAGGCTCATAATATATACTTTCAATATAGGGTGTCAATTTCATGAATAGTGGTTGGCCTAATTATTCCTTGACTACTACATGATGTTGCTAACTAGTCAGATTACCCTAGATGCCAACACACCATTGTACTCTTATGGTGACCTTTACAGTGATTTCTATAAGCATTTCATTGGTAAGGGTTAGTATTTCAAAGCATAGTATTGACTTGTTTGAATGAAAGTTGTCATTTGTTGGCAAAAAATACTATGGATGTTAACTGATGCTGAATTAAAATGGATGAGTGAGAATTAGATGATTACCTCAAAAAAGTTTATGCTAAGACCAAATAAAAGGTATGAATTTTCATCTACTTTACTCAAACATGAATTTTCTCTTGTATTATTTACTGTTGATGCTAATCTATTGTGACATGCATTATGTTATGCAAAAGAAGTTAGTTAGGAGTCCTAATTAGATGTAAGTGCTTAGTTTAGATGTTCCCCTCACTCCTTGGGAGTTCAAAGGAGGAAGATATATGGAGGATCAACAATTGGGGATGATAATCTCACTGTTATGAGATAGCCATCCCCTGCCCATGAGTAACTAGGGGTGCAATCCTAGTGCAAGATGGAATCTTTACCGAATAAAGATGCAAACAAGGGGATAATATAGGTAATTTTATTAATGATCTATGCATATTCAATTCTTAATTTAAGGTTCTTACTACATATGTAAAATGCTAAATATGTATGAACCATGCATCCCTCTTTTAATTTGTTACATTTCCCTTTTTTAATACTGCAAGAGGGAAGCTGGAGTAGACCAAAGGTGAAGAGGGTGTTCCCAAAGCACCCAATTAATATTTATAAACATATGTATGGAAAAATTTGGGTGCCCTTAATGTTTGATTCATACTCATGTTAGATACTATTTCTTTCTTCCCTCTTACAACAATCAAAATTATAATACTTTTGACTGACACACCATGTACTTGTCTATGTTGTCTTTGTTTTGTGTTTTAGTTGGGAGGAGTGGAGCGGATCCATGTGGATGTGGTTGACATTGACCTACATAATGAATCCATCCCTACAAATGTGAATATTTTTTGTACTCTCTCTTTCATTTTTCATGCTCAATAATTACAAACCATGCATCCTTATTTTTATATGTTATATATTTTTTAATATTGTAGGAGGAGGGGGTGGAGTAGACCGAAGGTGAAGAAGGTATCCTCAAAGCATCCAATGACTATTTCTAAAGAGATGTATGCAAACCTTTGGCTGCCCTTAATTTTTGTTTGCCCCTAATGTTAAACAATGTTTCTTTCTTCGCTTTTACAACAATCAAAATTATAATACTTTTGACTAACACACCATACATTTTTATATGTTGTTTTTGTTTTGTGTTTTAGTTAGAATGGGTGGAGAAAAACCATGTGGACGTGGTTGATAGTCACCTGCATAATGACTCTATCCCTACAAATATGTGCATTTTTTAGCCTCTCTTTTATTTGACATTCTCATAACCCTATGTTTGTTGTTCTATATATGATTGGAGTTGGGATGACATGTATATGTCCACCTATGTGGCAGGAAGAGGTGGAGTCATATGACCTCAATGAAAATGATGATGATGATGATGGTTTTATTGTTAATGATGATGGTGATTGGCTTTTGGATGCTTTGTAATTTGAAATGGAGGAACCAAATGTTGTAATAACAATTGATTGTCTTTGATGACATTATCTTGTGTTTATTATTTTATGATTTTAACATTATATTGTGTTTGATGATGTTATACTTTTTTTATATTTATTTATGCTCTTAACCTCACATCTCTTCCTTATTCAATGATAGTATGTAAGTGAGTAACGAATCAAGGATTGGGGTATTATGAGGCAGAATGTGAACCTTTGCTTATTGAGGCCATGAAATACATTTAGATCTGATGGTGGATATCCATTTTGGTCATGAGATAGGCTTAAAAATCATCATCATAAGATTTATGTTCAATAATCCATTCCGAGGAGGCCCCCTAGGCATGTTAGAAGTGGGAAATGTATGCCTAAGGGAAGAGAAATTAACAAAAGGCAAATAGAAAGGAGGCCAATAGGCTAACTCTTGAAAAATCAAAGCATCAACAAGAGAGATAGGCTGAAAAGATCATGAGTGGATAGGGAGGATGTGTCTGATTTATGTTATCTCAGTGAGATATCCTTGAATTCTATCAAAGATGAGATGGATGCATATGATTCGAGCGAAAACATGGCACAAAGAAGGGAAACCTATATTCATTGAAGAGAATATCATAAATAAATGGAGTGATAAAGAGAATGGGTGGACAAACATCAAGGTGTATGTAGTAATGAACCTTAGGTTAAATGCATTATGTTCATTGCTTTTCATGAAGTTAATGTTAAGCTAAATTCATCTTACTCAATTTTAACATTGATATTTATACAAAAATATCCATTTTGATTTTTGAGGGATGACCCTCAATCCCATTCTAGTGATGAGGATCACATTCCTTTAACATAAATACATTTTTGAAATGGTTGATATGTTCATTTAGGGGGCATAACAAATGAAAGTGTGCATGATAGGTTGCCTCAAAAATTGATATTATACTTCTTATGATGACTACATATTATATGCACTCTTGTCTATTACCCATACCTTTATTTGAACCCTACCATTACATATTTTGATAGTGATGTATATTGTTATTGTATATAGGCTTTTGGTGGAGATGAGTTGGTGCAATCATAGGCATGGATGGACCATGTGTATGAGGTATGATAGTTAATTCTTCATGTTGGCATCTTATTCTTAAATTTTGTCAAGATTTATAAACTACACATTTTGAAATATAGGTGTCTAGGGTGACATGCATATGTGTGCATTCATGTGGTTGACCACTTCCACTTCTTTGTCCATTTCCAGAGGCCTAAAGGCCATGCCATGAACATTTATATTTCCTTGTGGTTATTTCCTTGGACACTATTATTTATATAGATACATTTTGACATATTATGTATGACATATTTGAATTGTGGTCAAAAATATTATTTGAATAGGAGATTTAAATACAAGTGTTTCATTTTTGGTTTGTGTCAGATACGTAGTTTTTTATTTATGTACATTCAAACAATGGTTTGGTGGTTAATTTGCATTTATCATCTTCACATGTATACCTTATTCTCCTTTTAGTCTTTCACATGTTGGTGACAAACTTCACATGTTTGCATGTATCTATGTCTATATAAAAGTGAGCATGGTGGGGTGGAGTGAAATATAATATTTTTATGCATGGATTGTCTCTCTAGCATTCCTTTATCTCATATCATGTGTTTGTCTATTTAGGCAATCAACATAACAATTGTCGATGAATAAGGCCCATAGTTCAAGGCATGGGAGGAGGGGAAAAAAGTAATGGAGAAACACTCTAATACATTAGAAATACCATGCCATAGACAAATATTTCATACTCCAATATAATGATTTCATTGTTTTCATTTAAGTTAGAAAACTCTTTGTGTAAGGAAACTATTCGTCATTATAAAAAATTAGATGTTCTTAGATTTTGAATATTCTCATGGAAAGTCATTTATGTCTATATTTTTTATATTTTAAATGATAAAAATATTAAATTCTATCATTGACCTTAACATGTATTAAATTTTTTTACAAATGAAGTCCCAAATCTAGAGGAGAATGTGGCTACCCAATTGCCTGAGGACATGGAAGAACTTCTTGCAAGGATGAGATCCCAAAACATAATGGGTAGATAAGAACATCTTGGTTTGCAACTGTCATTAGTAGCTACAAAAAATAATCACTCAAGAGGGAAAATTAGTTTTGGACTGAGCTTATTGATAGTGCAAGGGAAAAGGTTATCAAGTTGGAAACTACATTGGCTGACAAGAGTAGAGAGGTTAAGAAGTTGTACCATGCACTTCTGACAATGATGGATGCAAATATGGATGCTGAAATAAAGTTTTCCAATCTACAAGCTATCGATACCTACACAAAATCACTCTGTGATGTAAGGGCAGAGACTATGCAGGCCATGCAAATGAAGCATGAAGGAATAGTTATATATTTTGAAGGCAAAGCTTGATATCTTATTTGCACAAGCCAATGGGAAGTCTCCCAATATATGTGGTATTTAATACACAAACAATGATAATAAGTTTTGTGCAATGACTCATGTGTCTAGCATTACATGATGTATGCTTATAACTTTGGATGGAAATTAATTGAAACACATGCTTATTCACAATTTTGTCTACAAAATCAATGTTTATTTTCCACTAGTTGCTTACTTCATCTTGTGTCTTTAATTCCTTTATAAAAAATGGATGATTGTTTTCAAAAGTTATTTAAAAAAATATAAATTGACTTATTATAAAAATCTACTATGTCATCTTATTGATAAGCATATGGGCTAAGTCATCATGGCTTTTAAAGTCCCTCGAGTGGTTTCTTGACATATTTTTACAGCTTCTTCTAATCATGTGTCTTATTTTTTATTTTTAAATATAAATTGAGCAAAAACAAGTGGTAATTACATAGCTTATAGGTGTTTTTAGAGCCATGACGTTTTTCTATTAATTTCAAACTTGCTTGATCCTATAACATATAGGCTGGATTATTTATGAATGTTCATGAAAGATAGTATGTATGTCCTAAATGCATAAAAGTTCTCTTTAACCTAATGCAACTCCTCCAAACTTTTAAAAACAAAATCCAATCCTCTATTCACACTTTCTAACTTATTTTCCCTTGGACTTTGAAAATTACAAGGGCTTCTTACAAGACTGTGTCCCTGTTAGACAACCAACAATAATGTTTCAACTAAAGAGATATTATAAACCACTTCAAACCTCCAAAATAAAATTACCAATACGTTTTAGAAGCTAAGAACTCATTGATAATATGGATTCTCTCAAATAAAAATCCTTGTGGTCATGAAACAACAATGCAAGTATAGAAACAGGCCCTGTATATTGTCAACTTCCATTTTAGGGTCTTGTTCTTTCAATAATTATCAATAAGATCTTCTCTCCTAGTTATTCACATCAATAACTTGATAGAAGAATTATATTACCTCTATCCCAATGTTCTTGAATAATATATACCTTGATAATACATTTAAAAAGTCTTTGAATGAACACATTTGAGAAGATAGGTTTCAAGAATCAAGAAGGAAGTTTCTGTATTGAAGACTATGTCTATAGACCCCTATTTGGGTGTTGTTTCTATTGTATGCAGACAATATATTAATTATTAAGAGATTAGTAACATTGATATCATATTGTCATACTTTTCCAAATATTCTTGGTAGTTTTTTAAGACTATACTCTTTGAAGATTATCTAAGAAACCCTATAGTCATGGAAAAAGGGTCAAGATAGACTTGTCTCCTATAGCAGTTAATGCAAAGTTGGACTGTGTGCATTTCATTGAAGTAAATGATCATTGACTTGAGGATTAAGTGTTTTGGGGTGTCTTGGTAAGTTATTTTAATGATATTTAAGTTCTTTTTGCCAAAGTTTTTACATTATATGTGTCTTTTTCAACCTTTAAAAGCATATAAACCAATCAACTCATAATTTCTTGACACAGTCAAATAGATTTTAGTATGGAAATATTGGATAGTGGATTGGATAATAACATTTAATGATTGAAAGTTGTGATAAAGTGAAAGATAGACCTTAGGAACTTTTTATAGGTTTATGAAACTCATCAATATGTTATCAAATGTAATTTAAGCCCTATAGACTGGGATAGAGATAAGAAAACCCTATACCTAGGGTTTGAAGGATATAGATCGTTATAGCCATAAAAAATTAGATAAAATTGGTGGGAAGTTGGATTATGAAGTGTTCTAAAATATTTTATCAAGGAATACATATTTGTATTGTTAGAGAGAGATGTGTATAAACAAGTACTAAAATTGACCTAAGAGACATAATGAAAGGGAATAATGAGCAAAATAAGTATAGCAAAGTGTTTTATAGACTGAGTTGGGTTATGAAACTATGAGGATAGTTAGATATTAGAAAAGGGTGTATGTATAAATAGTTTGTTTTTCAATTGGAGAAAGTCTAATTTTGTACCAAGTCAAAAAGCCCAAAAATAGGGCTACAAGGACTATGAGATGAGTGGTAGAGTTGTGAAGAGAGGAGAATTTAAACTTGGAAAGTGTTTTTGAGTTAATGAAAAGGAAGAGAGGGTAATGAAACCCATGATAAATAAGATAAAATCTTAAATAATAATATGAGAACTAGGTAAATATTGATATCATTACTTGAAGAATAATAATAAGAATGAGAATAAGGATTTTATTCAAAGGAATTTAAATGTTTGATATCATTTATAAACATTTGTGTAAATTCAAAACCTTGAGACATAGCATTGAAACCCTGTTGACATATCCTAAATGTACAGTGAGGCAAAAATATTCATTGAAAAATTGAATGGATGCATAGGTGTGGAAATCTAATCGATTAAAGAGATGTCTTGTAACCATAAAGACCTTATGAAACTTGAAAATCCTTTTGAAACCCTAGATGAAGAGAGTAAGATTAATTTGAAATCCCTCATGTATTAAAAACATAGTTAAAGAGCATGTTTAGATACCTTGAACCTAAAGATATGTTGAAGAACCATAAACCACATAATGAACAATGAATTACTAAACTATTGCAAAAAAAATCAATCAAGAACAAGGGAAAGTGTGAGATAAGTAGCTTATTGTCTGCATCAATATTGAAACATCAACATCAAGAACTAACATCAACATCAATAATAATAACTAACATCAACATGAAGATCAAAATTAAATATGTAATACATAAATATGTACTTTCTTTAGCATTAAACTAAACTATTTATCAATATTGAAACACACTATTGTATTGAATTTCGAAATCATCACTTTCATCCATTAGATCTTATTCATCATCACTTTCATCCTCTAGAACATGTGTATAAGAAAATAGTGGTTCTATTATTAAAATACTCTAACCCAATTGTATGAGAGGAAAGTTTGTGTTGTGGGAGATTGTGTATTTCTTCCATAATGATACATAGGGATATGCCAGACAAAGACTAGATTCTTGAAATAAGATACTCCAAACACTATATATTTCAAATTGTACTCTAAAAGGTAGTTTCACACCAATTAAAATATTCTATACTTGATTTGAATGTATATAGACATTCAGATCATTAGACACCTTCATTAATAAGAAATTCTCAAAGAAGGGCCTAAGATATGTTGGAATGGCATCAAGAGTACCCCATGCATAAGGAAAAATAACATTGTCCTATGGCCATTCATATAACCATTGTATTTAGAAATCATTTTCGGGCATGTCTATGAGTTTCTTATACTCATAGCTCATATAACTAGTGTAGGAGAACATTGACCCAATTCAATTCATTAGGATTCCTCAAATTTTTTGTGGTTCCAAGCCTCCTCCAATTGATGGCTCTAACATTGCATGAGACTTCATGCAATGTTTGTCATTCTGCATTGAGATGCTCCAGTACATTTGATTTATTCCATATCAATTTATGGAATTCCTCTCACATTTCTATAACACTCCCCATGTATAATTAATTCTACCTAATACATAATTATAGAAATTAATTAGTGATAATTTCCAAAATTAAATCATAAACCATAGTTAATTATTGTACTTAACTATTGAATAAAGAGAAGATAAAATATTAAATAAAGAAAGTTATATAAGTTTTGTTACACCCTTTTATGTTTAATATTGCTTCAGATTCATTATGAATTTTATTGATAGATCCATGAACCCATATGTAGGTTTTTAATGTGTTTATTATAGGTTTGAGTGTAAATAATAAAGGTTTTTGAAGTATGAGTTCTTCTTTTAATGCATATGATTGAACCAGTTTCTTGTTACTTTGAACAAGCCCTTAAGGCCATGACCATATTCATGTTGGTGAGTAAAGAGATAATGTTTGAAAAATATCCTTAGGTCTGTAACTATTCCTTAGAACCTTTTTATATGTTATTGGTTTCATTGAGAATGTATCACAATTGAGAAACAACTCAACATTACATAGTTTTGTTTACTATCTAGTGAGGGATTGAGTTGTCAAATAAGGTGTGTTATTTGGTTTTCATAGTCCAAATGTATGGAGTAACATAATAACACTATTTTAATATAAAAATATGTATTTGATATGACTTAGAATACGCTGAAGGATTCAAATAACTCTTTTGGAAGATAAAATGTGGCATTCTACCTTATGCCCTTCTTTGTGTCTATCAAGAAAGAAAGGGTTACTTATTTCTTGGGGATATACTATGAACCTTTTGAAACCATTGTTAGTGAGTGAAGTGTTTTTTTTAATTAAATTGAATGATTAAAAATATGTAATGACTTCCAAGTACAAGATATGGTAGATAAAAGGGTCAGTGAGAGCCTTGTTTGGGTTGACAATCATCTTATATAGAGGGATAAGACTTATTTCTTTGTCATGTCAGTTGAATCAATGAAGGAGTGGTATGGTTAAGTATCCATATTATAAAAATAGGTTTTAAATCCTATAGAAATGTTTTGAAACATTTGACACTTGAATACATAACACTATTGTTGTTAAAAGACCTACAGGTTACAAAGTAGAGAATAATCAACATATGGAGGTCATGTTCTCTCATATAGAAGTGAAATCATGGTTTCTAGTAATGTTTTTTCCTTAACATAGACATAAGAAAGTGTGAATATTTGAAAGACTCAATTAATGGTCATTGTAATGTATTAGTGAACTAACCCTATTGTGCATAGTCAACAAATATTCCCAGTCAATTGAGAATGTTGATATTTAATGTGGTAAGGATAAAAGTAAAGGCTCACACCCAATGTAAAAGATGAACAAGGTGATAACATAGTTTTAAAAGTTTATTTGAGCATTTGAAATGTCCTATTTCTAAAAAAAATGAATTTTATAGGGCCACAATTTGTGTAGGCCTAAGAAACCCTAGAATTAGTGTTTTAGTGTTTTTGAGAGATATAATTGTCTAAAAAGGCCAATTTTTTCTAATCTTTACCTATATGGTATGCGTGACATGATATATTGGAGTTTGAAGATGAATATTTAACCACATATTAGGTCATATAAATAAATATCAAAAATATAATGACATCTTGGGAAATGTGCTTGGATTGATGAAACCAAGGATCATTTGCCTAGAAATAGGCTACAAGTAATGAAGAAGAAATGTGACTTGAGATACAAAAGGGAGTTGAGAGTAGTGATTAAGACCTTAAAATGGACCAAGGAAACTGTGATAAGATCATTCAAGACTATTTATAACTAAATATTGATTCATTTAAGCCTTAACCAATATTTGACAATTGCAAGCTACAAGGTAGTGACCTAGTGAAATACAAAGTGAAGGTATTAGACTAAGTGTGTTAATAAAATGAATGTATGAACTATGAAATGCAGGTTTAGGGTTATGTGATAGGAATACTAATGTAAATAAGATATAAATCAGCCCAAGGATCATCAATTAAGGAACTAGACCAACAATAATAGTGTAAAAAGGGGAAGAACTAGTGTGATGCACAAGTAATCAAAGACAAGTCAGAGTAAATGATTGTGATCAGTTAAGGACAGAGAACTAGATTATGATGCTAATGAGGACTTCTCCCTAATGCCTATGCATCATGAGGTAAGTATTATTGTAATGGAGATTAAATATGGTGATACCAAATATTGTGTATATGGTTGATACCAAGCATGTGTTGCTCAGTTCCTTGGTAGAAAGATCAAATTGTGTTACATAGTCATCACCTTGTTCACAATAAAAGAATCTTTGAGCATATTGTGTGAACCCTATTTAGAAGGGATTGAAAGGATATTTTTTTTGAAATAAGGAAGAGAGGGTGATGTCAAAGAGTATATAATGTGTTAAGATAATGAGAAAGAGTTTATAAGAGTTTTTGAGAAGGATGTGTTTGAAGATAAATAAGTGACAAGCATATACAGCTGTGTATGCCCTATTTTAGGTTATACAACCCAGCCAAGAAGTATGTTAAGCATAAAGAGATGTATGAATAAGTGTTGAGGAGTTTTAATTTTATTGGGTAAAGATGAATAATGAATGAAATAACCCTTTAGAGACATTCAATTGCTTTTAAGTGTGAACTGTTAGTCTAGACCTACACACCGTCAATGAAAACATGCACAGTTGACTATAATTTGATTATTGTAGCTATGAAATTGATTGTATAAGAGATATAGTATATTAAAAGAGTTAAAAGAGTTGAAAATAGACCCTAACATGGAAGGTGCATCATTTTAAGTATTGTGGAACTCGAGATAATTAATTTTAAGACCTCTTGGCCTGTGTAGGGCATGAAAACTTTAGGATTAGGGTTTGGGGTTTAGAATGAGATTTAACAATCCAAAATTGGTGAAATTTTGTAATATTTATAGATTTAAGGTAATATAAGCATTTAACTAAGTTTCAAACCTATACAATCTCCATATGTATAGATCTTGAGTATTGTGTTGTCTTGAGGGCTTATAAGACCTAGTGGAGTAAGGATAGTGAAGGAAAAGTAAAATTGTCTAAAGGAGTAGGGAAAAAATGATTAATTAAGCTAGGGGAAACAAAAGGGTATAAAAAAATACCAATATTTTGAATTTGATATATGTAAATTTCCCAAACCTATGAGCTTTGTCAATTTGGAGCGTTAGTTGAGAGGTACCTTAAAGAAAGAAGTATATTATGTCTTGGGAGTTGTGTCAAGAAAGACAAGTATAAGTTGTATGGACAAAAAGGGTCACTTAAAAGGTCACAAATTCTTTGATAAGGTCTATAAGATACTCCCAACAAGGAAAAATGTATAAAAAATGGCTATAAGCCTTACGTAGACAAAGTAAGGATTGTGTGTAGAACACAAAGGCAAGGGGCAATCCAAGAATTAGAAGGGGTATATACAGGTATATTTTGATCCTTAAAGACCATCCATGCTTTAATAATTTTTCTTTGGAACCTAATTCTAATTTTGGTCCTTGAGACCTAACAAGGTTACCTAAGAAGGAACTAACTAGTGTGTGAGTTCTTATACCCTGTTTCACTTATGACAATCAATTTGAAAGTAGAATGTTGTTTCTTAAACACTAGTGTATGGTTTAGATGAAAAGAATGATATATAAACTAAAAGTGGTTATTGAAGGAGTATATTAGTTGTTTTTTATATAGAAGGTTATGACAAAGTGATAATATACAACCATCTTGAACAAAGGAACCCTATATGCACATACTATCACCCTGTTTCTTGTTTAAAGACAAAATGAATACATGAGTGTGATAAGGGATAAAGATATTGCATTATTTGTGTCTTATCAACATTGAGAAGAGATTAAGATCCTAAGAATAACTTTGGAAAAGTGATCATAACCTCATGAATGCATATTGGATTCTTGAAACATTTGACACAATCATAACCGTTCATGTCCCCTCCCCTCTTTACAAAGTTTACATTTGATGGACTATTTTTGTGTGAATATTAACCCCATAAATGAAAATAAATTTTAATGGTGATGTTCCTTATTCAATACAAATGGATTTTTCTTTACACACACACACACACACACACACACACACACACACACACACACACACACACACACACACACACACACACACACACACACACACACACACACACACACACACACACACACACACACACACACACACACACACACACACACACACACACACACACACACACACACACACACACACACACACACACACACACACACACACACACACACACACCTACGTATGTATGTATATGTGTGTGTGTGTGTGTGTGTGTGTGTGTGTGTGTGTGTGTGTGTGTGTGTGTGTGTGTGTGTGTGTGTGTGTGTGTGTGTGTGTGTGTGTGTGTGTGTGTGTGTGTGTGTGTGTGTGTGTGTGTGTGTGTGTTTTAGTGAGATTTCAAGGTAATATATGTGTGCTTGGATTCTATGTTCAGATATTTGAGTGGTAGGATTAAGATTATAGTCAAGAAACCAAGATTTGGATAAACTATTTTAAGTGAAACAGACAAGTAAGATTCATTGTGATCCTTGAGTGATTGAGTCAAATGATTCCAGATGTAAAAAATTTATAAGAAAGGAAACTTGGGTGCATAGTTTTACATGTTAATGAAAATATACTTGGGTGAATGGAATCCCTATATAAATGGTGGCATGAAAATGTGCAGAGGTTAGTAAAATACATATCCTGTTTACAATGAAAGGACCTTGAGCATAGTCATAGATAAGGGAGAAACATTTCAATGTGGAGAATAGAATTGGAGGAAAGAATGAGCACCATAATAATGAATGTTTGTTGTGCTATAATATAGATGAATGTATAGTCAACCCTTAGAATAATAGAGGATATTATTTGAATAAAATTAGGCTACAACACCTGTAACAATGTGTACTCTCTCTTGAGGACACAGTCCCATTATCAGGAAGATAAATCTTCAATTCTTGTCTTGGCCAAGTGAACATTGATTGGATGGTTTAAAGAGTTGATTCTAATCACAAATGAGATTATGAACCCATTGTATGAATTATAAGAGGTTTGAAAGGAAGAAAATGATCTCTATGGTAGTTACAGACCTGTACATCATAATGTTATGCATAGTCAATAGATAAAACAAGGTGTAAGGGATTATTAGAGGTGAATGAGTCGCATGTTGTGTGAGTTATAGGATATATAAAGGGGCTAAACCTTATGTTAAAACCTAGGTAGAGTTTAAAATACATTTTATTGATACTTGAACATGGAAACCCTCTCATAATAGTGTGTACCCTATTTTACATAGACAATCACCTGAGTTTCTATAGTTTTATGTAAGAAATGGATAGAACAAAGAATCCAACCTATTAGACAAGGAGAAGGTGATGAAAATAGACCCATGGAAGATGATTTTATACTTTGAAGTGTTTTATAACTTAAAATATTGATTTTTGTATACAAAAATAGCATGAAATTGTGTGCTTTACATGCAAGTACAAGTGAGCACAAAATTGTAGTCTTGTATTTTGTCATGATGAGTACCCATCCTAGTGGAACAATCCAAAATAAAAGTTATTTTTTATGACTAATGACTATCTTTAAAAACCTTACAAATCCCTTCAAAATGATCAACACAATTCCAAAAGTCTATCAAAAAAATATTTCAACAAAGAGTAGTGTGTGTTAAGAGGAAAGGTGATTCGCCTCTTCATAATGAATGATCATTTATTTTTATTTATTTTTTCACTTTTTTCCTAAATATTTGAAGGATAAAATTCAAATTTTGTAATATCCATATCCAATAAATTTTCCCACCTTACCTAGGCCATATCCAAATATTGTTGCATATCTAAGGTGCAATTGTGTTATATCCAACATTTGAAAATGTGATGAAGAGACTAGGAGAGCATCTATTAACATAGTTTACATGTCGTGGAGGAATTTCCTTAACTCAATAATAAACACTACTATATGGGCATGAGGTTAAACTAGTGATCCTAAAATACAATTTTGTTTGATTATTATAGCTGATTTATGATTTTTAGATACTGGTTTGAGACACATATTTTGTTCCATTTGTATGGACACTCTCATATTGATAACAATTATGTTACCACAAAAGTGGTTGGTGATGATTTACATTATATTTTTTTTGGGCATTGCTTAAATTATTTCATGATCCTCCAATGTTTAATATTTTCTTGCATTTGATCATCTTAGTTCATCCTTGTCCACTAAGGGGTACTCTCTTTGAAGTTACATGGTGAGATGAGGGAATCACATAAAGATTGGGTAAAAATAATATTCCAAGTAAGGGATAAAGGATGAGTACCATCACAAAATTAATATAATTTAAGATGACCACCATTGCAAAAATACTTTTCAAAAGGTAGTTGATGTAAAAAGTAGTTTTAAAAAGAGGACTAAAGAGACTCTTCTAAGCATGAACAAGATAGTAAAGCTACTAATGAATGAAATGAACCTCAGAACTATTGCATTATTTATTTATATAATTTTAGTAACATCATTTTTTTGTATAGTATTTATAAATTTTATTTGTGTTTAAAACAATGCCTAGATTTACTATATTCTTCAGAGTAGGGTTCAAATATTGTTTAGAATATAATTTAAGAGATAGTATATTTATGCAATATTATACATGTGGGTAGTCTAAAATAACTATTCATGTTAAAAACAGGTATTTACATTCATTTATTTTTTTTACGTGCATCTATTATTATTGTGATGTCATTGAAACCTACAAAGGGCTACAATCAGGATGCATGATCTCTATTATGTCCACTCGTATCTTACTTTGTTTTCCTATTAAGCTCATCATCCTAGCCTTGTCATTTTGGATTATTACAAGGTGGGGTTGGAAAATGTTTCATCTCTTATGACATGATTTGATATCTATATCTATTAATATTTTATATGAAGTCTCTCTATCTATGAGTGGAAGTTCCATGTCCATCTTGCACTTTTTAGAATGGATGAGGCATTGGGTGTTTTTTATTTCATATCACCTTGCTCTTCACCTTGTTATAAACCTATGCCATATAGTTGTTGAATAATGCCAACGTTTCTATGCTTCTATCCACTACACACCATCTATCAAATATCTCTTGTGCTCTACATATCAGGGCCTCAACATCATCAACTTCAGTAGTATACAAGATCTATTCATAAAGTGAAAAAATCAAGTCAAAAATGCCAAAAAATATGACAAACATATGACTACGACTAGTTATTAGACTTACAATATCATCCCCCCTCAGCTGCTCCTTAGTGTCATCCACCAAATTTGCTACAACACCTTCTAGTTCATGCCCTAATCCTTGCATATCCATATTTGATACACTATGCATTTCAGTGTGGAAATATCTAACATCCATGCCTTATCCCTCATTTTCAATTCTAAATCCATTGTCCTTGACTTGGGAAATGGAAATGTATTACACAAACTATAATGACCTCAAAGTTTTCAATACATAAGATATGTGGGGGAAATAAAACTTGCATGGTATTCAACATTGATATTGTTGATGTTCTCATTAACACTATGCATTATGGATACATCCTCTTCAACTACTTGCATTGTCATCTTTCTCATCAGCACCACCTTTAGCGCATGCTTACAAGTATATCCTTGGATTGAAAATGAGCAATCGCATATTGACATAGAAGTCATTACAATGAAGATGTAATAATATAATGTCTCATATTTAATAATTTAAACCAATGTCATATGAGGTTTGATATTGTTGAAGGTAACATGAGAATCTAAGATGTTAAAAGCCTATACCCATGAAATATTTTTATGTTTTTATAATTTGATGTTCATGTGGAAGTTGGTGTCCTTGCATTACTGTAGCCACCAATAATGTATGTAAATTGATGTTGTTAGTTAGTGAACCAACCAATCCACCATAAGATGTGCACAAGTCCTTAATGTGCTTAGTAAATGACATTTTAAATTGGAATTGTAAGATTCTACAAATGCATTGGTGTCTTGCCCAACATGCAAAAGTTTCTTACAACATCATAACCACATTCCAACGTCATATGTATAGTGTTTTTCCCAATATTCGATAAAGGTGGGCTGAGAGGAGAGATATCTTTCTATAAAAATTTTAGACTCCCTTGTAGCCATATCCTCTTTGGCACAATAATGCATTATGAAACCCAAGTCTTGAAACATTGCACATCTGACATTATCATCTTTCACCTTTGCTAAAAAAATCTTCAACCACATGCAATGAACATGCCAAATGCATAAGTAGACCTCATAGTCGAATATCTTCTTGAATAGCACAATATTTTTACATAAGTAAATGGAATAAGGTGTGGATGGTGTCTATAAGCATACAAATATGAAGTCCATGATGTGTGTAATAATAATGATGACACACCTAATAAATTTGATCTCCATACCAACATCATCGACCATGAAGGCACTGATTGTCCATTCAATGTCTTTTAAATGCACTCTTTAAAGAAGAATTTACATCCATTGTCTTATGTCGATAGTACATGACCGGGACATAATTACCCATGAAATGAGCACACATTCATGTTTGGAATCAAATGCCAACAATGTATACAATTAGAACTGTAAAAGAAAACAATAAAAATATTGAAACAACTACTATTGTTACAAACATTAGAACAACTAATATTATAAACTAATCTTACAAACATTGGCATAATACATTCATTGAATTCATTCCAAATGTTGCATCCATCACCAATAGGCTATGTTTCCCAAATCTCAACAACCATTCAAGTTGTTGTGGGAGTCAGATGTCCAAGATGAAGGGGATTTACCCATCCCCATCAAGCTCTCCCCCATTATATCTTTGATAGAAAAGCCACTTGTTGGGATTGGCTAGTGCCGACTCCCAAAAACTTGTTGTATCATCAGTATTGTACACAAATTTTGCCTTTTTGATTAATCACTCTCTCTTGTATATGTCATCCTTGCTTAAGAAATCATCCCATTCTGTTTCACCATTAAATAATACAATTTTATCATGTACAATATCCCAATGTTTAAGGTGGATAAATCAACAAACATTCCAAATAATAGTAGCCTATGAACCCATTCATTAATTTAGGAGATGATGCGAGGAGAGAAAAAGCATTTCTTACCCTTGAACTATTCATGTTGTTGGTCATGACAATAGTTTCCCTCATTGTCCATGTGTTCTACTTGATTTTATGTGAGTAAAACATGATCAAGTCTATAGACCATGCATCATGTTCTAACATGACTATGACAACTACACCTTATATGCCTCCAACCTGACTAGCTACCCTTTCCCGACTTGGGCATTAAAGACTTGTCTTTGGGTGTGGCATCAATTTCCTAAAAGTCATCAGGGCATCAAATAAACAATCATGCAAGATGAAAATAAAATGTAAATGAATGGAACATAATAGCATATGAAAAGACACCAACCTGAAATGTGTATTGTGAGGTGACTCATATGACATATTTAGAGACTATGGTGATATTGATATCCTTTCCATCAAAATATAAATATCTCTTGTGATGTGAAACATGAAAATTTATAGGGAACAATGCCCTTATCGATTCTCCTTTGATGAAGTCATCAACCCCATCTTGCTCAACCCAAGCAACCCACAAGTCTTCCTCATTGATGTCAAGAAAATTGGCCCACTTGATACAACTACAATCAAATGGGCCCTCGCATGGCTTTTCTAATTCAAGGTGCATTACTTATTCCCACCTTTTTGCCATCTATTGCAGCCTATAAGGAGAACATTTCATTGAATTAATTATAAATGGACTTTCCATATTTTGAGTGAATGTAAGTTTCCATTATAGGACTTTTTTTATATTGAAATTAATATAAATCCCTTCAAAAAAAATATGAAAATAAATGCATCAAAACATAGAAATGGACAAAATAGTGCATGCACGAGGTAGTTACATTTATAGATGATATTAAGTGTCATGCACTATCTACATGCATGTGGGTTGGGCCCAAGAATGCGACTTTTCTATGAAGCCCATAGCTTCAGCAAAGGGTTAAAAAATAAAAAATTGCTAGGAAGCCCATAAAATGAAGATGAGGGTTAAAGAATAGGAAATTTTATATGAAGCCCATAGAATAAAGAGAGGGTAAAAAAGGAGAAATTTCTAAGAATCCCACATGATATTCTCATTGTCCATCCAAAAATCATTTGATGTATTGAACTAGAGGCATGAATATACTAGTAATTTATGGACAATGCGTGAAAGGAAATGCTAGTATGCGACACAAGAAAAATATGTACATGTGTGCATTCAAAATTATATGAGCCCATATGGGATGCAATTTATCAAATTCAATTATAATGGTAGGTTGCCTTATCACCCATAGTAAGGTCAGGGCATAAACCATATTGAGTTATTAGAGATTTAGTGTAGCAAAATAGGCCACTATTTTTATTTAAATGATTTCCACATAGACCACCAGTATCATAATTCCAATGCACCAAACCACAATTTTTTGCCACTAAATTTAGGGAGGCCCACGAGAAGATGAAACACAATTATGAAACTAAATGAAATCTCTTTCTTCATTACA
This sequence comes from Torreya grandis, assembly GCA_037957365.1. Taxonomy (NCBI): domain Eukaryota; kingdom Viridiplantae; phylum Streptophyta; class Pinopsida; order Cupressales; family Taxaceae; genus Torreya; species Torreya grandis. The sequence continues at coordinate 601,703 of JARHVA010005526.1, read as the reverse complement.
TGTACAAAATTATACAAAAAGATGTCATGATAAAAAAGATTTTTATTCATTACATGTACAAAATTATACCATTGTCTAATGTCAATTGTTTACAACTAATTCAAGTAGTACCCATCATGATCATAGGAATTCATATCATCCTCAAATTCTTATGATGGTGTTGGAAAATTATTTATTCACCACACTACTTCTTGGTATATAAGGTCATCCAACACATGTTTGGGATCTATTTAAAGATTTGAATCTGGATATTCCATAATTTCACACAATTATTATGAATACCATCCCACATTGAAAGTTGAAATCTAATCACAAGGTGATATGTATGAAATAATGTCTTTGGCAATAATGTTTCATAACTATTTCTATTAAATTACATGTTAAAATTGATTTTCATCATGGGATTCAATGATATTTCATGCTATGGAATAATTAATTTTTTAAAGATATTAGACTTAAAAATTAAATCCAACATTTAATTTTTTTGATGTGACCAATTACATTATAACAAATCCAAAGTAAAAGCATTATTAGTATTCCACCAAATCCTAGTAACGTGATTTGCATGAGTAGCCCAAGAAGGTGGTGGCTGATTAAAATTTTCATTCAATGAGACTGCAACTTGATCTAAGTCTCTTCTTGTTACATCTCTAAGTTCAATTAGGGAATTCCATAAGTGATTGGAATGACAACTAGAGAGGGGTTGTGAAAATAGTGACATACTTCAAACATACACATAAACTACCAATATGATAAATATCAAATTAACATTCAACACTAGTACTTTACAAGAATTTTATGTGCCTCCATACTAAGATGGATCCATAACGTGCATGTGAGTGGAATCTCAACCTTGAGATAAAGAGCTTCACCTCATATCCTAGATAATTCAATGCAACTACATGCACTTAATATAACCTTAATTTGATACAAGCACTTGGTACTAGATGTATAAGGGAAAAATTAAATCAACGTATAACTCCTTTGATTGAATGTCAAGACCTCTTGATAATACATGATAAAATAATCATAAGAGACCCTGCTTTTAATAAGGTCAGATGAGAATATAAATGATGAAATAACCAAGCATTGTGTGTGTGTGCATGCACGTGCACTCCTCAAGGGCATATATACATGTGGGTTGAACTTAAAAGATAATAAAAGGGGAAAATAAAGGCACAAAAGACAAATAAATTAAGGGGATATCCCTATGGGCTAACCAAGGAAAAGACACTAAAAGTATATTTTGGACATTTTGAGAGTATTCAGAATTATACAAAGGAAAATGAATAGTCGATAGTTAGGTCTTCATATAATTTTAATTTGATGGATATATTATAGTATGAAAAATAGTGTTCACATAAATTAAAGTTATGAGGAATACATGAGTTAGGGGATGATGACATAAGGCCCCAAAAAATGAAAGTCTACTAGAAATATCTAAATGTATGCATATAGACCATATGTGATAAAACATGAAAACTACCTAATTTAAAAGGGTCTTGTACTAGAATTAGGTGTCTACAATAACACACAAATATGAAAGGAGAGATGGGTCATAAATTGTAAATCATATCATTTATAAATTGTATAAACTAACTACAAGAATGCATATGATCATAAATGTTGATTTTGTTTTATCATCTCCATTTCGTTGTTGTTATGTGTTAAGAATATGAATATATAATATTATACATTAGAAACCATAATGTAGGTTAGAATGAATTTATTCAAAATTACATTTCAAATAAGACATTACAATAGAAAAAGGGGATATTTAAAATAAAGCACAAGAGTTAAGTTTTTAAGATCTCTCTCTTAACAACTTACGATTGTTAAGTAGATTAATGGGTATGTTTGTGCCTCTAAAATTGAGATTGGAGAAAAGATTTCAAATTTGAATAATGAAATAAAGAGTTGTGCTGATGAATTTTAAGGAGGCCAAATCTATGTTGGGTTATATCTCTAATGAATAGAGCTATAGATCTTTGACCTTCATAACGAATAAAATCTCATATAGAGAAATGATTTCCTCTAACAATGAGGTAAACCCTTCCATGAATGCCATAATAAATTGGAAACATATATACATAATTTTCCTTTGACATTGGTTATTTATTACCAATTTTACAAATACATTGATGTGTGGAATAATGTGATTGGACTTCATGAAATGCTTATGAGAGCACACTAGTGATTGCCCCAAAACAAATCTCAATCCAAAAGGAAGAATGGTGTATTTGGGATTTTTAATAAGTTCATCTTCTATTTGAAGATAATGAAAAAAGTAGTGATCTATTTTTTTATAATAGTTTCAATGGTTTTGTCAAAGTTGATTTATAAAAGTTTTTTATATATCATCTCTTATGCATTTATGAATATCAACATGTATCGTGCCTTGATGGAAAATGTATTAGGAGGCACCTGATTGATATGAATACCAATTCCCTACAAAAAAAAAAAGGGGCGCATTGGGCATACTAATTTTTCTTCATCCTTTGTTGACATAATTTTATATATTATTCAAGAGCCTTCAAAGAATATCTATTATGCTCAATTCTTGTATCTTACATACATCTTAATATGTGAACCAACAAATCACTACATCCAAAATAGTTGCTCAATGATAGAAATGGATGACAAAATCAACCACAAATAACTACATGTGGAGTTGAATTTTACCCACAATTTTTTGTATAACATATAAATAATAATTTTATTAACATGATCCTAACTGGGACCATGAAGTATAGGTCCCTAAATCTAAAAATCATGCAATAATGTTAGTGAAAATAAAGTTTAGAAGATAAATAATTTTTCTTTCGCATCCTAAAACCAATGTGAGATATATCATCTCTCAAGTGTACTAATTTTATTATAACCCTTTCATAATATCTCTTCTCCAATATGGGTTCATGAGCTTATAACTTGTTCCAGTGTGTTTGAAAGCTAGACATGATATTGGCTTCATGAGTTAATATTGAAGCTCTATTTTATGATAGCATTTAGGAGTCACGACATAAAATAATTCTTAACAAAGCCTACATGTCTTAGGTCTCAAAATATTGGGGTAACATAAAAAGATGTCACACAAAAGAAGAGGAATGATTTAAGGAAATATAAACATGTTCAGCTAGAAAGAAATGTGAGAGGACTTCCAATCGACAAAACACTCTGGTACCTTCTACCTATGTCAGGTCCACTATTTAAACATTATATGTATGAAATTATATCTGTAAACACGCATTTCAGGTTTGTCTATAGGAACCATAATAATTGGCTTCGAACCTATTCTTGATGATGGGTTCTATAGAGAAACCCGAAACATCAGAGTTATCCATGCAATTCATTCTTGGAAACTCTTATAATATTGCACACTAAAAACTTAAACTTGAAATAAAAATATATCTCCTAAATCATATCTGAATAGAGTATAGAGATCAAAACAAAACAAAACATAAAGCACATTTTTATCAAACGTCTTAGTTGTGATCACCATGATTGAGATTTCTACCAAATTCCAAGCTACAAAAAGAATGTGCACTGTTTAAGTGATGTCTTCAAAGAATAGAATGATTTCAAAATATACAATGCAAAGCTATAGCAAGGATGTTCTCAAACTCTTAACTAATGCATTCCTAGAACAACACCCAACCATGTAAGCTTCTTTTGTGTTCCACATGCACGCATCAAGATAGGTCTAGTGGATAATGATTGTAAATTCTTCCCTCGCATGAGTGAAACATGTTGTATTATTGCTTATAATGATTTATTAAATATGTAAATCTAGTTCATAACATAGAATTTTTGACACAAGACTCTTTGCCAATCTACCAATAGATTGAACTTTTTGACATTTTGATTTTTTTTTTATTTCAACATTAGAAGGACATCAAAATATCAATGCTCCCTATAATTTATGTACGATCGTATATGTAAAAATTTCAACTTTTATTGTACATAAAAAAATTAAAACCTAATTTCAACAGTGCATGCTTATTGCGACCAATATTTTTATGATATTTACTCAATAAGGATATAATAGTAATGTGTTAATGGGCCAAATGTTGTGTAAGAAAATAAACACACATTATACAGACCAATGCTAGTACTTAAAATATGTGTTTCCATGGCATATTGTTTTAACTTACTTCGGAAGCCTATTGGATTCAATGTATGATGTGTTAAATGGAAAGACAATTATATATAGATAGGGAGATTGCTTCTGATTGGCTTGTTAAATGTATGACCAACTACACTGGACTGAAACAAAGAAATTAATATATTTAATTTAATTATGCTCTAATTATAAATTCTATGTGGCCTCTAATTTGAGGGTTTATGTGTTTTCTTCAAAGTCTTACAGCCTAAATTACAGTTCAAATTTCCCATCTTTTTTCTTCACTGTGCATTTGACAACTCAAATTTCATATGGGACTCTTAGATTTTCTTCCTATCAACTTTAGAATAAAATTTATTTACAAACTTTACACCAAGTCATTATCCTTATATTTATGTTTCTCATCATATACTCAATGTTTCAATTCATAAAATAGAATATGCCATATAGGTTTTAATGCTTTCTTTCCATTGAACATGCCATTTGTGAGATTTGAACATGGATCATAAGAAGGGCAACGTTGAATAAAATTTTACATGATAGGTAGAGTTGGAAGTCTAATTTAGTAATTGAATTGTCACATCCATACTTTAGTTATTTGAGCCAATTTAGGAATTCTTCATTGTAAACATCTACACTATTTCATGCACCAAAAATTTGCACAAACTTAGGTTCACAATTTAAGCTCTATTTAAAATTTCATTGAATATCCCCAATATACAAATTAAGAATAGGTATTTCTTGAGATTCCATGTAGTTTACAAGTTGTTCTTCTCATAAAAGACACATACTCAGTCCTCCTTTTGACAAGAAACAAAGTTGTATTGTTCAAACATAGAATATCCTTTAACAGACAGCCATTTTAAAGGAAAAAGAAAGCAAAGCTCAATGTTACCTTATTAAAACGGTAATGCATAAGACCTTGCATAAAAGATAATGGTGTATATGACCCTACATAAAACATAATGCCTAACTTATTTTGGATAGATTTGTTCATATTTGTGATCATAGAAGGGCAAGTGGTCATTGAATAAGCTGAACAAGGAAAGAAATCCCATAGTTTTTTTATGACCCTACATAAAACATAATGCCTAACTTATTTTGGATAGATTTGTTCATATTTGTGATGATAGAAGGGCAAGTGGTCATTGAATAAGCTGAAAAAGGAAAGAAATCCCATAGTTTTTTTATAAATGTGAAAAAATTGAATCCATATGTTATTAACATTGATAAAATCCCCAAGATAGGATTTTCTTTATCGGGTGTTGTTTCTCCTTGGTAGAGACCCACTATACATAAGGTTAAGCTCGCCTAGGATTTTGTCTTTGTTAATAAGTTATTTTTATACATAGGGACAAGCTCTTATATGCAGGGTCATATGCACTACAAATCTAGAGGAAGAGAGTTGTTCAACAGGGTATAACACGGTGCATAGGAGCCTATGTAGATTGTGTTTTGCTATGTCTGCTTTCCCTTATATGATGAAAAAAACAAAAAGGAGGGCATGGAATCTGCTATCACTCTCCATATTGTTTCGTGAAACCTGGTAAGAAGCATATTCGAGACCAAATACAAAGACCGGAGGAAATGATTTTCTCCCAAAATGAGTAAATCTATGACTACTCCCTATCACTAAAACACTGCATACACAACAAAACACAAAAAGGAAGGCATGGAATCTGTCACCACTCTCCATTTTGCTTTGTGAAACACATTGCTTACATTAACGAAATCTATACAAAACATTCATGTGTTCCCATTAAATGGTTGTTCCCGTTACAAACTAAAATCCATTGGTACTTGAAGGCATTAGCTATATTAGCTATATTAGTTTATCATTCTCATGAGGACAGAGTGATAGACAGAGCTTGAGATTCTTTTTTTCATCGAGAAGAATTTTGGTGGATTTGAAGTCTCTGTGATAAATTGGGGGAAATGCTACGGAGTGAAGGTAGGCCAAGGCTTCTAATATTTGGAATGCGATGTTGAGTGTTTAAAGGAGGGCATGGAATCTACCACTAGTCTGCATTTTGTTTTGTGAAACACATTGCTTACAGTAACAAAATTTATGCAAAACATTCACGTGTTCCCATTAAACAGTTATTTCCATTACAAACTAAAATCCATTGGTACTTGAAGGCATTAGCTATATTAGCTCTATTAGTTTATAGTTTTCACGAACACAGAATGATAGACACAGCTTGAGATTCTCGGACCCCTCATATTGAACGCCAAGGCAGGTAACCCGAGTAATGAAAATAATGCAAACTTGGAAAAGGACATAGCCAGTGTGTTGGATATTAGGAAGGCCTTTTAGTGCCGCAGAATGCATCCGCAATGGAAGGGCAAGTGGACATTGATGAACAAGGAAAGAAATAGCAGAGTTTTTTTATAAATGTGAAAAAATCAAATCAAGAAATAGGGTGTATACTTGATATGCTAGGAAATGGGTGGAAGGGTTTGACGAATTCCGCGGATATGGGAAGTAACTAAAGCGTGCAACAAACATCCAACTCTCGAATTCGGTCACATAGGGATCAAATGGTTTAATCTCTAATCAGGTCGCACATGAATCAAACGGTTTAATCTCGAACTAGGTCCATGGAAAGAAATGGGTAGAGGGAGATAACAAACTCAATATTCCCGCCCAATCCCTTCTTCCCGCCTAGGTAACCGCCAACTTCACTGCACAGGTTAAGCAGGTAAAATGGTAATGGTGAGTGGGCAGTTAGTGCGCAGTTAATTAAAATGCTAATCGTGAGCAGTTAGGTTTTTGCGCAGTTAGTCACCCCGAGGCTATTCACCTGCGACGACGACTATTCGCCGGCGACTAGCACTTCCCGGGAGTTAAAAGATTTAAGGGCATCGACTAAAATTTGTGGGTGTTGAATGATTATTCTTACCTCGATCAGAATCCAAGTTGGTCGACCATGATCTTGCAAACTATATTCCGTGATAGCCAGAAATTGTTGTGCGTCCTCCGTCCCCAAGGTATGCGCTGCAAGCACTACATTCCATAATACCAAATCTCATTGAGACATTTCTTTGAATTTTTTCTCTGCATCACCTATACTACAACATTTAGCATACACTACAATATGATACTTCTGTACCATGACATCTTAATCACACCCCAATTAAGGGCATTTACCTCATGTCCGGAGCTAATGGCAGCCAAATTAATTAGCCGGATGGAAGAAGCATTGTAGTTGGCAGCGATGGGATTTTTGGTGATTCCCAGCACAATGGGAGGAAGAACAGAACGACGGTGAGGTTTCACCTTCAAAATTAGTGCACCGCAATGTGTATAAACAACGCAAATTACAATATTTTGGAGATCTGCATACCGTATTACAATAATATCTATGAAATAATAAAAATTAAATATGAACAAGTGGTGAAGCAGATAATATATAGGCCAAGACAGCAAACGACCTTCGTTGGACGGTGCAACTGCTGTGTTAGAAATCAGAGCTGCATTGAAGTGGGCAGATGCGTTAATAACAACGTAGTGTTCACGATACAGTTAAGCAGCGAAGCACTTCCTTCCTTGAAAAGTGACCCATCTATTCCATTTTTACATTCCTTCCTCTGCTGCTGCCATTTTTTGTTTCTCCGCAGTGGCTTTACACGCCAATGTCTCAGATTTCAAGCATGGTCTATGAAAATCGTAATAACCAAAAAAGAAAGGCAAAATCAACCCATTAACGGCAGAGGTCAAGTTGGTAGCCTGTGAAAATAGGAAAACAAATTTTAAAAATTCATAGAAAAATGTCAACCGTTGATGGCCCACTGCTGTGAACAGTGACATGAAGGCTCGCCTCCATTGAATTATTAAAAATAAAAAATAATACCGAAGGGGAAGTTAGAGACGCTTTTGTCTTAAAAATAACACCCACCCCCGTTGTTGTAGTGAAATAGAACGCGGAGCCCTTAGCGATGATATTCTGTCATTCAAGGATTCACAAAACTAAAGAAGTTTAACGCTTTGGGGGAAAAATAATCCCACTTTTTTTTTTTTTTTTTGTGTATATATATATATATAATTTAATAAGATATTTAATGGAAGTCGAACAAGTGAGCTTGTTTTTTTTTTTTTTTTTGGGTTTTGGTTTTGTTTTTGTTTTTGATTTTTGGTTTATCTACATAGTTGCTAGTCAGCGTGTTTAGGGTTGTTAAAGTCATTAAGAGAAATACACTTAATATATTTTTTAATGTTAGTTGAGTTGTTACCTTTATGGTGACCTAATATCTCACTATATGGTGTATATTATTCATACTTTCTGACTAATGAATCAACTAATGAACATTTATGAAGCCCACTTTTATGCTTTGTATTACTCTCACTTACTCCTAGGGTTTACGTGCAATCTACGATGTTCAAATATCTTAGAACATGGTATCAGAGCTCTGATTCAACCACCACTTTAGAACTTATAAAATACTTGGTGAGATCTTACATACTAGCATTCCTGTTAACTTTCTTGATTTTCTAATTTTCATAGGTTTGGTGGGATTTTGTGAAAATACATGTAAACTATATAGTTAGAGTTTCCTATCACAAAACAAGGAACACCATCAGATTTCAAGCGTGCCAAAATCATAGAATTGGATCATGTAAACACAACCTAGATTTGCGATAGTCATTTTTAGTCATTTTTAAGGGTTTCAAGTCATTTTCAGTGATGTCATGCATTTCCATATAATGGGATTCTGAAATCAAGGAAAAATTTATGGGCTCTTAGAGTTCTCAAATAGGCCTTTGCTAATTTCTGGAGGAGTTGTATTGATTCTATATATTTCTAAGTTTTTAAACTTTAATGAAGTTTCTACCCCTTGCAGGTAATTTTAACAATTTATCAAATTTTTGACATCATGTTTCCATGCTTGGACAAACATCCACCGTTCGAAAATATTTTCATGCTTGTCAGACATTCCATGGTGGAATTATAACTTTCGGTGCACATTCAAGACTTTACATGTAGGGCCATCAAAACCTGACACTTGATTCTACAATTTTTAGATCTTGAAACCTATCCAAACACATGTTAAAACATGACACCTATTCGATAAGCCATTATAAATCAATCCCTACCTAAGCAACCATTGGAACATGAAACTTGTTTAAATAATAATCAGATCTAGACACCTACCTGAGCAACTATTAGAACTCTTGCAAAACCATTAGAACCTGAAAACATGATCACCACACCATCATATTATACTAATTGTAAAAGTAACTCAAAGACTTTGACCCTTCTTTAGGTATGCACCATGGACTTTGGCAACTAAAAAAAGACCCAACAGACTTTGATCCTTGTTATCTGATCACCTCTTTTATACCTATGATGGCCACAAAGACATCAAATTTAAGCTTAGATTACTTGATGTGTGAGAGACCATAAAATTTAGGAGATAAGTCAAAATATGTCTTAGCCCATAGTCATATGGAAAATTAGCCCTTGGACACTTCCAACCCAAAAGTGCTTAACTTTTACTCTGTGGAGGCATATGTTTTTTTAGAAAATTGATTCACATTGTTTTCAAGCTTTTTCTCTAAATTGCGTAAAATTTTATTTTACTGAGGTTGATTAAAAAAATTCCAACACTATTTTCCACCAAATTTTCATGCGAGAAAGATTTTCAAATGGTCATAACTTTTGATTGGTATTTCAGATTCAAGTGTCATATTCATTAAAATTACTTGTTTTTATGCTCTATGCATTGATGGTAAATTTAAGCTTACTAAAGCTCTCTTCAAACCAAATATTATACACACTTGGATGCATTATCAAAAAATTTTGATATCCCTCCTGTTACTTGTACTTATGCACTTACTATTCAAGATGTATTATAGGCCATGTCCAATGTCTATAAAAGTGTGCTTATATTTAAAAAATTAAGGGGGGTCACTGTTGTTAGTTCTAAGGGGGTATTATGTTGTGTTGTGCATTCTTCATTGTCTCTTCTATAACTTCTTATTTTTTACATTGTGTTGATTCTACACTTTGTTTTAACGTTTAAGGACTTAACACAATGTAAATCATATGTTTGTTAAAGTGATGAGTAGACTAAATTAATGAAATCATATGCAATAAATATAGTCATTGATTTGTTATAGAATTGAATAGCTTAACTTTTATAAAAAGAGTAATAAATAGTGCAAATAAAGACTTAGTTGGAACAAAATGGATACAAATGATTTGAGTGCTAGAAATTGAGATGGAAGGTGGTCTAGCTATCATAAACTAGATCTTTGTATCATAACCTATTTTACAAGAAATCTATTGCATGATTCTAGGGATAAAACATTATTTATGAAGAAAACATGAAGCACATTGTGGCAAAAAATATTTTAAGCTTCCTTATGAATATACACCCATTTTCCTAGTGGAAGTTAGCTTGGAACTGATAATATATTATTAAATGCGAGTCTAGTTAATATACCTCTTTCCCAAAGACTTTCCTAATAATGCAAACTAAAATTCCTATGATCATATTGAATCTAAAACCATAAGGACAAAAACTTGACATGATTGCACATGTAGAATTTTCTTCCTCATCTTTGATATGAGTAAATAAAACAATCCCTTTTCTTTCTTTCCCATCTACATTTTTACACCCAACATTTGTATAGGATCTCTCTCTCTCTCTCTCTCTCTCACACACACACACACACACACACACACACACACACACACACACACACACACACACACACACACACACACACACACACACACACACACGTGTGTGTGTGTGTGTGTGTGTGTGTGTGTGTGTGTGTGTGTGTGTGTGTGTGTGTGTGTGTAGTAATTTAGGCCTCCTACGTTATTATTTACCCATAAAGTTTTGGAAATTTTATCATATTATATGTACGATAGATTAAAATATGCCAAAGCACTTTTGGAAAAGTTCATGATGACAAAGAATGATCCATAACTAAATCCATGGATGTTTATTATTTATAGTCAACATTGAGAGTGGATTGGTGTGGGATATTTATTACACATGCCTACCATATATATATATATATGGTAGGCACATGTAATAAATATCCCAAAATTTTCAAAAACTCTATGGCTAAATAATAATGTATGAGGCCAAAATTACTCATGTCAAAATTATAATATAATTATTTTCTAATTACTAAAGTATAGTGGCCATGCTACCTATGATGGGAATATCTCTTCCTCACCCTTTGTATGGTGCCACTTTATTTTTCAAAAGGGGTGCTCATCGTTGTAAATTCTATGATAACAAGGCCTTGTTTACCCTTCTACCTAGATTGAGACTCTTTTACCCATTGGGGAACCATAATATACCATCATTTAACTTGTTGAATGGTCTCTTTATAGGTATAAGGTGGATTAAAACATGGAGGTAGCATTAAAGCATTTATTTAGATAAGAAAGTGGAAAGGGGACCAAGTTGAACAACTACAATTTGCATCATTACGTTGTGGTATGGTATACACCACATATGTTTCTTTTTGTGAATTTATTGAAATGGGCATAACAGAGTATTTAATGGGAGTGGGTTGTGGCAGCGACACTACTAGTTGAGGGGATGCCTTAAAAGGGAAGGAGGCCTTGAAGGGGATGGCCAAACGGCTCATGTGTAGATGTCGAAACCTTTATACCCTATGTTGAAACTATAAAGGAATAACTTAAAAGCATGAAACTAGTGACCTGAATAGAACTATGAATGTTTCCTAGAGTAGGGATTACTAGTCTTGAGTGTACATCAGAATCTAGTGCCCTATCCTCTTACTTGTCTTCTTCTAGTAAATTTGTTCTTATAGATACAACCTAGTTTTGTTTTATTTATTATGACCCTTCCACTAAAATTATCTCAACCCAAGCCTTTATTTTTCCTCCTTTTTTGATTTTCCCAAGTTTTTAGTACCTCCAAGTTCTTTCCCTTCTTCCTCAGATTCCTCACAAAGAGGACCCCCTTTAATAAATAGACCATTTTTAAGTCCTTATTTTTGCGCATCATTGGGAGAGGATAGAGGGGTCATAGGATTTGTTTGATAAACAAGAGATGTTTTTGAGAAGAGGAGAGCCATCTTCCCCAAAGTGGGTGGAATGGGAGGTGAAGGGGCAACAACAATGCTAGGAGGGGGAATTGACAATGAAACAAAAGTAGATGGTCTAGCCTCCTGATAGGTGAAATAAGAGCATCAATTTGTTGTATTTTAGGTTGAAACTAAAGTTGTGTATATTGGTGACTATATATTTGTAGGTACCTTTCAAATTCATCCCCTAAAATGTATGCTACTAAATTGTTATGTAATCTATAATACAGATAGTCCCCATGCATAAAATTGGCCAAATTATCACTCATGGTTGAGTAGATCAAGAATTATTCTTAAATTCAAAATTGGCTAGGAGATTTAGGGTTCAATACACTTTGGGTTCCTTTACAGTATTAGGTTGATGTACATGGCCCATCCTAAATGCCCGATTGGAATTGTTCTTAATGTGATTAAAACTATTTGACTGAGGAATACATTCATGTAAAATGAACTCTCAAGTTGACTGGAAATTGAATTTATATTTAAATACAAACCAACCATGTTACTATGCCTAAGTTCCTATAATGACTTGACAAACCCACAAACCCAATGGTCACTCTCTGGGACCATGTATCTTTTTAGCTATATTATGTAAAATTCCTCACCTAAATCCCAATTCAAGGACACACTCTTCACATCTATTTGATACACCTTCCAATCATACTAAAAGAGAAAAACTTAATGTAATATACAAGTTTGGGGGGAGATCCACCATTTGTATTGGTACTAAAATATGTGATAGCTTCAATAATTACACCTTGCAGTTTCTTCCAATTCAACATCTAAACTATTTTCCAATTTTGTTCTCTTGATCCAAAACAAGACAATAAATTTAGATGGCTAAAACATGATATACTGTACAAGGACCTCCCTTCCTTGACCTATTGGTAGAATGCTATTTACACACACTTTCATCAGAAGGTGGATTCATCATGGCTCATGCTCCTTTCTATTGGTTGGTTGCTTTCCCATAAATCACTTGTCATCCATCTATTATAAATGAATCAAATATCAATCCATGTATTATATATAGAGATACAGATGATTGATATCATGCATATACTAGAAATATGATGGCCATATATGTATAGCTCAACCTTTCCCCAATAAATATATAATAGTATTATACTAAATCCAAAGAACCTTTACAAGTAAGGACAGAGTTATTGATATGTCTCTTATTCATTTTATCTCCCTAACTTTTTCTTGTCAAAGTGTTACTATTATTTCCACCTCTTACTCTTCCACTCAAATTTATTACATTTATTACAATTTTTATATTACCTATAACATGCAAACTTCTTGATATTCTTAGCCATTGCACATTGTATGACAGTTACACTTCCATGATTCTTGGTTTACAATATCTTTTCATGATATGCATGTTGTATAGTAGTTATGTAATTTCATGACTCTTGGCTTATAGTGTCTTTTCCTAATATGCACATTGTATGGAAGTTACACTTATATGATTATTGGTTTACATTGTCTTTTCATGATGTGCATGGTTTCTTGTTTACACAAATAGTTGATGGCTAGAGTAGACATTCCTCCCTCTCTACGAGCTATGACATACATAGGCATTACTACTACAATGTCATCTACACAAGCAGTCATAGAGGCATATATTAGTTCTTGTAATTTTAAATTGTATAAATAGATTTGTTTTAATAATTTTATTACATGTACTTGGGACAAATATAACTTATATAATTATATTGTGTATATAGGTTTATCATATCACATCTAAAAGTCCTCATAGATGATTAGTAAGGTAACTTATCATGTTCATCTCATATTTAAGATGCTTATTTAGACAACTAAACCTACCATTGAATTGTTTGAGTATGAAAAATTGATTGATCAGGATCAAGAGCTTGCAGTAAGTGTATGTTTAAATTATTTTTTATTATGGTTTTAAATTAATTTTTTAACAATTATTTATATGTATTTTATGTTAATTTCATAATATTTTTTGTTTTTGAATAGGTTCAACTACAAACTACCTATGAGTGTAAGACCCACAGTTGGACCTTAGAGCAATCCAAGACATTAGAGGGGTCTCCATCTACTAATAGGGCATCCTATGGAGAGTTTCCTTCAAGGAAGGCAAAGAGAACAAGGTTATTTTATGAATAGGATGTCTTACACATGAGTTGTACTTTTTTGTATACCCATAACAAAATTTATGTATTTTTGGCATTGTATATGTGTATATGACATTCATCCAACATTAGATACTATGTTGGTAGATGTAATTTTTTGTATTCTTATCATGGGAATCTATGTATTATTGACATTGCACACATTTGTCTATATTGTATGACTATCATGGCAATTTATCTAATTTATATTTAGTTTTTATTTCATTATGTGTTATTTTACAATGTTGTTTTGATCTTCCAAACTATTATTTATCGGATCTTGTATTTAATGTTTTACACAAATAATGATTAAAAAATGATTCTTGTCAATGCTATAAATCTTAGATCTGCCATTTTTTTTATTAAAGTTTTTATTTCATTATGCTCCACTCTTATCACTTAGGATTAATGGCCTTATTATTTTTATACCTACTTATTGTACACTTTGAGACACTTATTAGTGTCATTATACCTCTTAAAAAATTCTCACATTCATTCTCTAACTCATTTCATACATTCCATTCAAAACATCCTCTCACTCTTTCATTATCTTCTCACTAGGCAATCTTCTTATGTTTCAAGTACCAAAACTTGATTTAGGTCTCAAGGATTTAGTATTATATCATATATATTATTTTATGGTAAAACTACACCTACCTTAACCTCTTATAATATTTCAAAGATATTTCAACATTCAATTCCACATATAGGGCTCACAATGGTCTCCTTAGGCTTATAGCCTTTTTAATGCAAATTCTGTTGGTTTCATAAATATATAAACACTTATGGATATTTAGAACTTTTTATATCCACCCTCTATCTCCTTACAGGTTTGTATCCTTTATGACTTAACTCCACTCCTAGACCACACTTCCTTTGTAAACTACCTTTTAATTAGGCCTAATTAACTCTATCTTAAATCCATAGTCACCAAATTTGCACTATACGGCCTTGAACCAAACCAAAAAATCTTTATTAATTTTCCATACATAAAATAATGTCATATTGTGAATTTTAATTACTTTTTAAGGGTTAAAACTCTTTCTATGGGTTTTTTCCTCATGAAACCCTAGTTAGGCTTCTACACAGGTTGAGGGGCTATATAATTCAATATATTGAGTTATAAAAAGTCTAAAAGGACCAAAATTACACATATATGTATTTTTTCATCACACACACCTATAATAGTGATACATCTCATTTTTCTTTATTCTCTCTTCTAACCATCAAAAAATAGGTTTTTGAGTCCTATTTAAGACTATGACAATAGGATTTGTGTATCAATGAGTGTCAAGGAATCTCTTAATGGATTTTAAAATTCGTATTACCTTATTTCCACCTATCACCAATAATACAAACCATTATATCCATTATTATAAATATTTATACAATAAAAGTCTCTCCTCTCTATCTTGATTGTGCACAACAAGACACCCTACAAGCCTATGACAACAACATGGAGTATTAGTTCAATTTAAAATATCTAATGAATATTATAAGAGATTAAAAACAATTTTTTATGATGGGAACATATTCCAATTCCATATACTCAATATAACAATTGACAAGATTAATAAACAATGCTTACTTTCCTTTGCAATGTGATTGTTAACCTAAAACAAGATATAAACAATGTTTCTTTGTTTTAGGAGATTTTATGTTGATTATTTACCATTATATTTTGTATTAAAAAAATTAACCTTCCACCTCAATGATCATTCTCAATCTTTATATCATTATCCACACCAAATTCATACTTCCTTAATGAGAAATAACCATTTACTTTCATATTGGACTGTCATAGGCAAGACAGGGTATATGGGTAGAGGTAACCCTTTTTATTGAGTTATCCATGTATAAATTTATTAATAATTTATATATAGGTCTATATAGGTTCAACACATTAAAAAATAATATCATGATTATTAAAAATTACCAACCTAGTGGAATCACTCCAAGCTCCCTTCCTTGACTATGACCTACATTCACGTCTTGGTTACCACCTATAGTGATTCATCCACTTGAAACCTTACACAAACATATTAATGGCCTTAAGGACATTCAAGGATAACATGAAACTAATTTAATCACATAAACTAAATGTATAATCCACAATAATTCATTCTTTTTAGGTCAATAGGTCAATTACTCATTAATTTTACAACTCTCTAGTTTAAGTTGTCAAAGTTTTAAAAATTATCAAAGTTATAAAAATTTTCAAAATTTTAAAATATATCAATAGGTCAATTACTCATTAAGTTTACAGCTCTCTATTTTAATTTGTCAAAGTTGTCAAAATTGTCAAAGTTGTCAACATTGTCAAAGTTGTCAAGCTTCAAGTTGTTGTTGTAGAACTCTAGTTATGATTCTTCCTAAGTAAAAAATAACACTACGAATATTTATAGGTGGTGGATAACATATATGACTAGGTTATTATCCTCTCATCATGTGTGATACACAAACCCACCACCAATTTTGACCTCAAGAACATCCTTCCTAATATAATAAAAAGGCAAATTTTTAGCCCAAGTTCAAACATGGATTAAATGTAAATTTTAAGTCATTTATTGAAAATTTATATCCCTCCACTACCTCTTTAATCCCTCTATTTTCACCTTAGATCACTATGGTGGAATCTTTGATATCAATATGTTAGACAAGTTGAAGTAATGGGTCTAAAAATGCAACTTTTTGTCAGTAAACATGCAACTTCTTGAGATCCAACAAGTATTTATACCATCGAGATCTCCACCTATGATATATGACTTTGATCACTTCTAGATATAAAAATTACATGTTATCACACTACCGCACTGCTCAATTTCACTTGAAAGTGCATTTTCACTAATGTTTTGGAGAGCGAAAACACTGACAACAAATGTTGTCAATGTTTAAGTTATGGTTGCAGAACTCTAATTATGATGATTCCTAACTAAAAATTGACATTTATAACATATTAAGGGTGTTTTATAACATATAAGACCAAGTTTTTTGCCTTTCTTCAGGTGATTGACAAACCCACCACCCATTTCGACCTCAAGAGCACCCTTCCCAATACAAGAAAAATACATTTTTTTATCCTAAGTTAAAACATGCATAAAATGAAAACTATAAGTCATTTACATGAACCATTAGATCCCTCCCCTAACTATTTAATCCCTCTAATTTCAAATCAAAAGACTCAATTCTAATCCTTGAGATCAGTCTATTAGACAAGTATTAGTGATGGGTCCAAAAATGCAACTTTTTGTGAGTGAACAACCAACTTTTTGAGCTCCAATTGGCATTTCTACCTCCAAGACCTCTACCTATGAATCTATCACTTTGGTCATGTATAGATATGAAAATTACATGTTATCACACCACTATAAAATTTAAATCCACCTAGAAGTACATTTTCATTGTCATTTTAGAGAGCGAAAACACTGACAATAAATGTTGTCAAAGTTTAAGTTGTAGTTGCATAACTCTATTTCTTATGCTTCATGATAAAAAATTTACATTGTAAACATGTATAAAGTGGTGGATAACATCTAATACTAGGTTTTTGGCCTCCCATCAAGATCTATTGATAAACCCACCATCCATTTTGGCCTCAAGAACACCCTTCCCAATATAAAAAAAATGCATTTTTAAACCTAACCTCAAATACCCATAAAATGAAATCTGCAAGTCATTTCCTAAGATTCAATCACATCCAACCTAATATTCTCTTATATTTAATAATATATAATTATTTACTAATAGTTTCACCATGTGAAGGTGGAAGCTTATCTGAAACCACTAACTTACAAAAAAATCTAAGTAATTAAAAATGAAACTTATATGTAATACCTAGAAAATAGAAAACATTTGATAAAATTGATTACACCTACATACCTCTACATTTAAATCAAACAAACCACTAGGATCTATTCTAACCTTGATATTATCAAGAATAACTTCATGATTTGACTCTAGAACTTTCCATAGTTTCTTGTTTAATTACCTCCGATAATATTTTTGTAATTAAATATTCATTGCAAGAGTCAAATTTGAATAGTGCATTATCTTCCTATGCATTTAAAATCACTCAAACAATTATTGATCTGAAAATTTTATAAGATATCATCGAAACCAAATTTTAGTGACTACCATTGATCTAGTGGGATAGTCAATGTTTTCTCCATCTATAACTGGGGAAGTCAATTTGTTCTCTCTCTACACATTGACACAAGTAGTAATTCTTTCCCTCTTTTCTATCCTCATCTGTAATAACTAAAAAAACATGCCCTGTGTCATAAAAATAATTTTTAGTAGTAATATGAAGATATATAATGAGAATAAATTATACATACTTGTCTAGATTAGATACATGGTCAAAGTCATGTGATTGTGTCATATTTTTATGTTTTAATATTGTTGGAACATGATACATGTTGATTGGAATTAGAGGTTTGTAACTCCAAACATCCACCCACTCTTCTGACTCACACTCATTCCAAACAAAGTCCATGCATGCAGAATAGAAACATTCCAAGTGTCTCATATGAACAGTCCAAAAACTTGAATTTCATATACAAAATGAGTAAAGATCACTTAAAATTGTTAAAGTAATAAAATATTCATACTTTTCCAAGTACTCTTACTCCATTAACAAAAGATTTCTACAAACAATAGAATTTGGTTGAGAACCATGACACATGTTCTCATTACACCATTCAACCATAGTTTTTACATCTGTCAAATCAACAGCCTCTTCAAATTTTAACTCATTCCTTGTAATATCTATTTTTACACATGATCTAGCATTGTCATGCTCCCCTTTTCCATGGTCAATCTTAGTAAAACTCCATTTTTTTATACACCAGTGGTAACATGCATCCTGCTTAACCAATAAAACATCTATGCATTTTTGAATTATGATGTGTAATTATCTAACAAAATGTAATGTTGATTGAAAGTAATGTTCCTCTGAATCAACTATTCCAAGAACTTTTGAAAACAACCTTTCAGATACTTTGAATAATGTGATCTATCATTGATGATACATAAATGGTACTCCCTTAATATTTTTCTTTGTTTCTTTGTACTATTAGGTGCATGCATGAATACATTTATGCACAATGATGGTAACTTGTGATGAGTTGTAATACAATGATTGAACTTCAATTTGGGGTTTGAATGTATAATTTTCATCAAAATAAACTACTAAAACAATCAAACCATGTGGGAATGTATCCTTGATTATCTTGAAATGTTCATCCAACCATCTATCCATATGTGTGTGCCTTGCATACTCATAAACAATCTTCTCCCTAAGTTTGACAAAAAATTCAAAAATAGGTATCTTTTTTATAACAATTTCACACCTTTTAGATTCCTTTCCATCTTTTACTTGATAAGTCACTAATTTATATTTTCTTAAACAAACAATTATTATCGAATTTCACTTGTAATCTCTTCATGGATACATTTTTTTTAATTTTGGGAATCCACCACAAATGTTGTAATTTCCATTTAAACATTCTTTGTTGTAAAATAATTGTCTGTCCAATCTTTTACAAAAGATAGTTGGAATAAATTCCTTGATTAATTTTGGTGGTAATTTAATACCATAGTCCTGTAAAATGTTGTTAGTATGCAAAGTACAATAAATATGGAGAAAAATATCATAGTGCATTGAAAATTAAACATGTTACCTACAACAAAAAGTGGCGCATGTGTGATTTATTTTAACATAAAAGGTTTTTCCATCTAAAAATATATTTGATAAATAAAAATTTGTGGTTGTTTTTCCAAAAATTTAGAGTGCAATTGTGTTTGAGTAATATCCAATAAGTGTATAGATGTGGTTCATGGTTAAGATAGCCAACTTTTCTTTTCACAACATATCTTGCATTGGGTGAAACTCTTGTATTGTTTTTCCAAAATTGAGAAAGTAAGTCTTCGAAATTATTAGCTATAGCCTTGTATTTTCATGGAATTGTACCCAAAAATGCCTATATCTCATTGGAATTAGGTTCACTAAATATTTCATGTCTTTCAATTGCTTTCATTATTATTATTTTTATTTATATTAAGTGTTCATCTTATTTTTGAAACCATTCATTTTTTTCCTTTTTTGTCACTTACTACACAAGTTATAAGTATAGGTTGGGAACATTACTTTGGTCCATGATTTTGGGTCTACAGTATGATATACATCATGCAGATTTTCAACAATTCATTATTTTTATCATCTATTTTAGATTTTCTTAGTCCTAATATGTAAATTATAGGTCTCATCTTAATGTACTTTATCAATGAAACAAATAATTGACATCTTTGACTATCATAATCCAAATTCTAAAAGAAAATATCCTAAATGTTTTGAGCTAGTCTTCATGAATGGCGATTAGACATTTTATTATGCATTGGGTCTAAAATATTTTCATTGAATTCAATTAAGTACTTGTATTTTCTATGCAAAATTCTTTTAGGTGTTAGTAATGGTGGTATTTGTTGAGAGGGTGTTTGAAAATCATTAGTACTTTCATTGTTTAGAGATGGGATGACATTTTATTCAGTGTTAATTTCTTCATTATATATTTTCATGAATTTTTCTTGGTGTTTGCGGTGTGGGGGGTTAAGCATCATACATAGACTCATCACCAATAAAATCAAAAACTTAGAACTTTGAATGTAAACTTCAAACATTAAAAATTTCATTATTTTCAATTTCATTATTATTCATTTCATTATGGTTAATTTCATCATTATTCAATTATGGTCAATTTCATCATTGTTTAATTAATTATTCTCAATTTGATCAATATCTATGGCATTTGGTTCATTAGGATTAGGCTTTGTACCTTGTCCACCATGATGTTTTTGTATTCATACCTTGTGTTTCTCTCTCAAGTCTTCTAATTCCTCTGGTGTTTTGTTTTTCAAGATATTCCTCTTCCTTGAACATCATCCATCAACCATCAGAAGGGACAATTGACAAATTTTCAAAGGTGGGGTCAAGAAAATAGGTATCACAGATCTCATAGAAGTATGTAGAGAATGTTTGTGGGGACAAATCACTCGATGTGGGTGAAAAATAGTCATTGACAAATGCACATAGTATACAGAAATCATAATATAATTTTGTTATATAACACAATCATTTTATTACATAACACAATAAGTTTATTACATAACATAATTGCATTATATGTTGTATAAGATTATGTTTCATCCAACATATTGAGAAGCTTGTATTAATAATAATGTTATCATATTATGTAATAACATGATTGTATTATTGTTAATAGAAGCTTTGGGGTAAGTGATTGGCAATGAGAAATGAGTGTTTCCTATATTAAGAATAACATGATCACATTATTAAATAACATGATCATGTTATTAAATAATGTGATCATGTTATTAAATAATGTGATCGTATTATATTTAAATTTAGATAAGGGATTATGGATTAGGCATTAATGAATTAGTGCATAGGGTTTAGGGATTGGGGATTAGGGATTAGGTAATACAATTTATGTTTTAGGGATTAAGGATTACAATTTATGTTTTAGGTTTTAGGGATTAGGAAATGTAGGGTTTGGATTTAAGGGTGTATATAAGGTCTAATTACTCTATGCCATGTGTGAAACTAATTTTAATTACAAAGGATGTTAATTGGGACTAAATCAATTGGTAAATAATGATTTTTTTGGTTTACAATTTAGACTATAGTGTTTAGGGTTTAGGTTTAGGATACACATGGTCAATCTCAAAGATAATTCTTAGTCTAAATGATGTTAATTTATGCTAAAATCAATGGTTCAGTGTTTAAAGAGTTTATATTTATGGTTTAAAGTTTAGGAATTAGGAAGTTTAAGTGTTAGGGCTTGAGTTCTAAGTTTTAGGGTATATAAGGTACATAGGGTCAATTACAAAGATAGTTGTGGATAATTTGAATCATTTGGACCCATTTGTGAATATATAATGTGTTTTTGGGTTGTCATTATACCCTTGATGTCATCATGAAGATTGAGTGAGTTAATCAAATGGGGTAATTAATCATGTGATTTAGGCCAAACTAGGTCCTATGAACTTAATTGTGAGTGCAAATAATGTTAATTTGGGATAAAATGATTGGTTTAAGGTTTATTTAAAGGTTTTGTATTTATGATTTAAATTTTACGGATTATTAATTTTAAAGATTAGGGATTAGGGTATAGGTTTTAGGGTATATAAGGTACAATCATGAAGGCAATTAGGGAAAACTTGAGATCTTTGAACCTATATTTGTGAGTAAAGAATATGATTTTGAGCTCAATTAGACCACAAATCATCATAGATTGAGCTAATTCAGTCAATTATGTTTTAATGAGTGATACAATTTTGATCATGTTCATCCCCATGAACCTAATTTTCACTATATCTAAAGGATGTTAATTGGGGATAGATTGATTGGTTTAGGGTTTAAGGTCTATAATTTAAAGGTTTTGGGGTTTAGGTATTATGGATTAGGGTAAAATGTAAATGGTATAGAATTTAGGGTTAAATTTAAATGGTACAAGGTTTAGGGTTTAAGATATTAGATATATAGAGTATAATCACTAAGGTAATTAAAGAACATTTGAGCTATTTGTTCACCTATTTATGAGTTTATTACCTTAATTTTTGCATTTTTAAAAAAATTAAGGTCAATTATGATATGTACATGTCACATACATATTATAAAACTGATTGAGAGATGAATTTGGTTTAGGGGCTCAATTTTGTCAAATCACATAAGGAATTTAACAAATTGACTAACTTGATCAATTCATGATAGAAGATGATCTTTTGATTTTGCCCAAAATCATATATTACTATTGAAGGGGTTAAAATTAGCCTAAAATGCCTCCTCAAATTAAAAGAATCAATTAGCTCATCCTCTTTGGTTAATTAGGTTGAAAGGGCTCGAGATAGCCCTAATTTACTTCAAATGAACAATTAGATTGATACTCCAAAGGCTATGTTTTGGGCATAGGTTTAAAAAGTGCATGTTATGACATCTCATGAAAAAATTAGTTATATCATAAGGCATGTATGTTTGCAGTAGGTCGTGGGAATCAAGACATAGGGCTTACAATTTATGTTTTAAGGATTAGGGATTAGGGCATGTAGGGTTTAGGTTTATGGAGCTATCTATTAATTTATAATCTCTTTATGCCATGTTCAAACCTAATTATTACTACAAAGGATGTTAATTGGGACTAAATTAAAATTGGTAAATAGAAAAATTTATGGTTTCAATTTAGGGTATAGTGTTTAGGGTTTATGGTTTACAGCATAGGTTTTAATGTATACATGGTTTAGGGTACACAGGGTCAATCATAAAGATGATTGAAGATCATTTGAATCACTTGGACCCATTTATGACTATAGAATGTGTTTTTGGGTTATCATTATACCATGGATGTCATCATGCATATTGAGTGAATCAGTCAAATCAGGGAATCAGTCATGTGATTTAGGCCAAACTGAGCCCTGCGAATGTAATTCTTAGTCTAAATGATGTTAATTTAGGCTAAAGTGATTGGTTTAAGGTTTAAAGAGTTTATATTTATCATTTAGAGTTTATGGATTAGGTTCTTTAGGGATTAGGGATTAGGTATAGGTTTTAGGGTATATAAGGTATAATCATGACTATGATTGGGGAAAATTTGAGCTCCTCAAACCTAGATATATGAGTAAAGAATGTGAATGTTAGATCAATTATCCCCCACATCATCACATATTGAGCCTCTAAAGTAAATTGTGGTAATGAGTGATGTGATTTTAACCAAGTTCATACCTATGAACCTAATTCTTACTATATATAAATAATGTTAATTGAGGATAAATTGATCTCAGGGGCTTACTAAGCCTCAATATAAGGAATTTTATCCATATGATATCAATTGGGGATCCAAGTGCTCACCATATTAAAATACATTTTTTTTTTCAATTTGATATGCAATTCAACCCCAAAAGAACCATGTTCAAGTAATTACATTCATATATAATGGAAATTGGAGCTTACTTGGCCTTGGTTGCATACCATACTAAACCAATTGAGTATTCATTTCTAAATGATACATAATTGGGGCCAATCGAGGCTTGTTTAGGGAATTATGTCAACATGATTTTAATTAGGGTCCTAATTGCACAACTTATTCAAATAAATGAGTTTTTGATTTAATATGATATGAAATCAAGACCAATTGAACCCTCTGTAAGGATTTACGTCCATCTAATAACAATTGGGATTCTAATTGTGCACCAAATTCAACTGAAATAATATTTGGTTCAATATGATATGAAATTTAGTCCAAACAAGCCTTGTGTAAGAAATTTCATCCCTCTACTGTCAATAGGGGGCTCTATGTGTCCCAAATACATAACATATTGAACCAACCCAGTATTTAGTTCTCTTGAGTATGTAATTATGGCCAATCAAGGCTCATGCAAATAACTGAATACATCTAATGTCATTTATGACTTCATTGGCCCTGATTGAAAATGATATTTAGCTAATCATGTATTTGGTTTTATCTTATACATAAAATTGTCCAACTAAGCACCATGAAATTTATTTTGTCCATATAATGTTGGTTGAGTTCCATTATCCCTGATTACACATCATATTAAACTAATTGAGTATTTAGATTCAATATGATATGTAATTGGGGCCAATCAATCCCCAATAAAATAGTTACAAACATCTAATGTCATTTGGGGCTCTAATTACACCATGTTAAATCAATTTATATTTTTTTCAATACTATGTAAAACTGGGGACAACCAAGTCCTTTGTAATTAACTGCCTCCACCTAATATCATTCAAGGAATTTTCACCCTATGCAAGGAGTTATGTCTATCTAATGTCCATTGTGAATATTTTCCCCTAATTACACATCATATTTGACCAATCAAGTATTTTCTTCAATATAATATGTAATTAAGAGTAATTAGTCCCCGTGCAAGGAATTCCTTCAATATAATGTTAATTAGGGATTTGATAGCACACCATATTAAACTAATTGAATATTTGGTTCAATATAATACAAAATTGAGGTTAAATGAGCCCTGAGAAAGGAATTATGCCCATATGATGTCAATTGGGTCTCTAATTACACACCATATTATAAAAAACCAAATATTTAGTTTAGTTTGATATGTAATTGATACCAACCAAGCTCCATCCAAGGAAATATATCTATCTAATGTCAATTTAGGATCTATTAACCTGATTACACACCATATTGGGATCAAAAGAATAATAAATTGATTCATAGGTTAATACATTTCCAATTAGCATTCAATGCTATCAATTCTTGGCAAAAAAATTGGTCTCAAATAGTAATTTTAATCAACCAATATTTGATCTTAACACTATTAGGCCTAATGTCTCCTATTCAAGTTTTAGGGTGTTGAGAATATATAATGTGGTCACGTTATTACCATGCTCACATGATTAAGTAATGTAATCATGTTGTTAACATAGTCAATAACATGATCATATTAATACTAGGATCATGTTATTAATGTGATCATGGTATTTGAAGTTGAATTTAATTCCCATTCTTTTTTGCTTAGGAATAGATTGGATTTTGAAACCAAAATCTTGGACTATCAATGTACAGTCGAGTTTTGAAAGGTATGATAAAAAAAACAAAATTCAACTTTGATTGCCAAATACACTAATAATTTTTAAATGAAAATTATAAAACTTAATACATTCATGGTTATCACACTCTCCTCTTTCTATAAATATGATTTTTTATAATTTTTGAAATAATTTAAGGTTTCAAACTATGTTGATTTATAACTATGCCCTTTCTAGGCTGCTACATGATGGAAACATACATGCTTATATATTTTCATGTAATTTTTATTTCATTTATCCAAATTAAAAATAAATTATATGGTCACAAAATAGGTCTAATTCTACACAAATTCAAAAAAAATGATTTTCATAATTTTTGATGTAGTTAGGTGCACTGCATAGATGGTTATCCATTTTTTTGTCTTTTTTAGGATCTATTTATTTGTAAAATCCATTAAAATAAGTATTCATTGAAAAAATATATAAGTCAAAATCTATAAGACCTTATCTAAATTTTCTCCAAAGGGTTTCAAATAATATTAAATGCTTCTTAAAAATTGGTGCACCACACGGCCATCTATCTACTATGTTTTATGAAAAATAAGAGTTACTCTTCAAATTTTAGATGTTTGACCTAGTTATACTTAACCATTTAAAAAAAAACATATTATTTTAGAAATTAGACTCAAAATTCTACATTTTATATTCTTACACAATATTCAAATTTAGAATGTAGATATCTCAAATTATTTACAGAAGTTCAGATTTTTGAAATTAAAGAAAATCATGTCCACAGATAGGCCACTTTTTATCTCCCAACTTTATGAACTTACCCATTTTGAGATCTTTCGGAAACCTTTTGAATAATTTTACAATGTACCTTGGACATGTATACTTTATATTTATTTATATACCTACACATAGAAATAATTTACAAACTTAGTATACAATGTGAAGAAACATAAATACATAACTTTTTTTTAAATTTTTGATCTTAACATATTATAAATACCTGAACAAACATCCATCCCAATAAAACCATGAATATTCTAGCATAAGAAATCATAATAGGTTAACTAACTTTGATATATGAGTTATAAAAATTCATACATTGTAATGCCATCCCACAATACTTTCAACTCTTCAATAATTTTTTCAAGGTATACATCCATTTTAATTACTTATGATCTCAGAGAAAAAATAATGACAATATTAAATGGTCTTTAAAAATCATCAACCATAGATGAATATTATAATTTATCAACACTATTGGAAAAAAAGAGTAGGTAGTTGACATAAAAGAAAAATAGTTAGCACTATCCATTGTAAAACCAAAACATACAATCCATGATTGTATCTGGATTTTTCATGTTTAAATTACTCAATGTGTTTTGTTGTATTTCAATTCAAATGAACACAACAAACTCCATCAACTATTATTTTATTTTTAATGCCATGACATTAAATTTACAAGTGACTTACAATGGAAAATACAATTGAGTTTAGGAATTATTTGAAAATATTACAATACCATACTTAGAGTGGTAGCACCTCTAATTCCTTATCAATATCAGAGTGTTATGCATTTGGAAAAACTAGAAAAAACACTGATATTGATTCCTAAATAAAATAAATCATTTGTGAATGTATCATAATTGACATAGATAACCCCTAAATTTGATGACATTTATTTTGCCTCTAAATATGATGAGGAAAGTGTTTTTTTCATTGAAACACACTATTTTTAGTAGGTATCCATTAAAAATAAAATAAAAAAGAGATAAATTAGACATATTTTTAAGAAAAATTATATATATATATATATATATATATATATATATATATATATATATATATATATATATTCAATAAATTATTGACAGTGATTTTTGACAAATAGAACCTCACTTTCAATCCA
This sequence comes from Torreya grandis, assembly GCA_037957365.1. NCBI lineage: Eukaryota > Viridiplantae > Streptophyta > Pinopsida > Cupressales > Taxaceae > Torreya > Torreya grandis. The sequence goes on along the minus strand of JARHVA010005526.1, from coordinate 573,851 downwards.
ATCAACCATGATTTAACACCAAATATTAATGTTCTAGACAATCCCAGAGACCTAAACAAAATATTTTAATATACATACATACATACATACAATCTTTCTTTTTCAATATCCATAAGATTATCATCCATATTAAGTTCTTCATGACAATTACCACCAAATTAATCATCCACATCATTATCATAATGATCATGATTCTCTTGAATAGTTTAAAATAAATTGTATAACATATTTTGAAGTTGAACTCCCTCTCATACTAGGACATCTTCACCATAATTAGTTATGAGAAAAGGTATTTATTTCTACCAACACTATAGTGTTCATTTTAAGTAATAATTTTTAATATGATCTATGTGGCTGTTTATGATGTTATCAGGATTCATGTCATCTTCATATGACATCTGAGGAATATGTGTTTTTTTGCCTTTTCTTAGTCAAGGCTACAATTCAACATCAAAGTCATTATTTGAATATGAAGTATAATATATATGCATATTAACTTAACATCAACACAATATCCATACATATAAATATTAAGATTACTTCATTCAAAGATAACATATATACAAAAATTATTTTACCCTAAATAAGCTAAAGTTTGGTGTATAATATGTTGTAGCAATGCATCCTCTTCCTTCTCTTCTTCTATTTCGACTCCTACCTCAAAGATGAGGTTGTGATGTCTCTCCATATACAGAAAATGGAAACTAAATGTCTTTTCTTAAATTTGAAAACCATGAAATAAATAAAAATAAATATTAGCACAAAATTTAAATTTTATTTGCAATATTATGATTACATATAAACTCACACATTATAGGTATACTCATTGATGAAGAGTTTTCTTCTTGTGAACTACACCTCAGTAGAAACTAAACCATTTGTACATGGAATATTTATACCTACTTGATATGGACATACTATCTATAAGATAAACGACCAATTATTCAAATAATTTATTGTTTACAAATAACTATAACTATATTTAGTTATTTAAATCTATAACATTTGATTGAAATAATGTACAAAAAAATAAATGTGTCACCTTATTGTTCCAAAATTGAACCTAGTTATTTTTTTTTAATTTTAGAATTGTTATTTTTAACTAATATTTTAAAATGTCTTGTGTACCTTAATTTTTTCGAATGGGCTCATGATGTTCCTAATTTTGCATTAAACCAATAGGGAAATCAAGGTAAAGTGGCACAAATTTGGTTATACCATTAGTCCCATGTTTACACCATATTTTGGTCCATTTTTAAATTAGAAAGGGAAAATTAAATTTTAAAAGAAAACTCAATAAACTAAAAAAAAAAAAAAAAAAATTGATGGTGGAAAATATGGTAAAAATAAAGTAAGTGCATTCTACCCAAAAAGGGGAAACACAATGTACCCATGAATATCTGGGAACTCTAAAAAATGCTAAAAATAGTTGGATGCTTTGAACAAGAGCCTAAAAAAAATAAGAAATCAAATGAAAACAAATATGATAACTTGACAGTGCTAAAAGAAGTGTCAGTAACTATTATAAGTTGACCAAATAAACTACTAAAATTAAATTTAGATCAATAATTATTATAATAGGTTATTTATCTTAGATCATGTTCATCTAAGTACTTATTTATTTCCACCCACTTATGTGTGTATATTTTATTTATCTTATTTTACATATTATGAAATATTACATATTTATCTCTTAGATATTATGAGAATAATTTATAGTTATTTCTATCCTTTAGGGATAGTTATTTATTATTCTTAAGTTTGATCTCTTAATTATGATTGATTAATTAGCTTGATCTCTTAGTTAGGATTGATCTTTCTTACCTATATATGTAAGAATCATTCATTGTATTTGCATGAAAATTTTGGAGACATAAATGATTTATCATTGTATATTCTATTTATGTATAATATACTGAGATATTATTTGAGCAATGTATCAATGGATTTTATTATGTTAATAGTTTGTAGATTTGACCTTGGGTGAGAGTTTTCCAAACTCTTTCATGGTATTAGAGCAGTATCCAATAGTTATTGCTCAGTTATTTAGATTTTTATTACTTAGTGTCTAGTATTTTTTTTACTTACTGAGTATGTTCTTCTCTTACATTCTGTTTAGATGGTATTGAAAATTAGAAAGGTGTGCAAGAGATTCTAGTTTTGGGGGGAGGAGGGGACTTCCTCTTTTCTGTGTTTTATATTACAAGTAAATTTTAGAGATTTAATAAGAAAATAAAATATCACCAATGCATCCATATTATTTGATAAAGACATAATCACCTCTAATTTCGTCTCTGTTGGATACCCAAGGCAAGATCTACACATTTTTACAAATATCAATTTTAGTTTAAAATGACCATTTTTGTTAGATTGTGAGAAAACTATAGATGATCTTCTATAAAAATTTATAAGTTTTGTGCAGCTTGTTTTATAATTTTCATAATATTTTAAGAAAATTTTTTTCATTAAGAATTGCAAAATTTATCATATTTTTATTAAGCAATCTATTCTAAAAAATATATAATTTTTATTTATTTAATTGAAACAAAACTGTAAATGATCACTCAAAACAATTTACATATTTTTTGTGCCTTATTTTGAAGTTTTCAACACATTTTAAAAAATTTAATTTCATTAAAAATTGAAAAATGTATTTTAGTTCTACCGATCAGTACTATTCACCAAAAAAATTCATTGTGAAGAGATTTTTAAAGATATTTTTTTTTATAAAACAATATTCTTAGATGAATTTTTTATTGTTTTTATTAAAAACAATATATTGTATTTGGAAGACATAAGTAGATATTGTATTTGCTAATCTCTTGACCACATATTTTTTTTTATCTTATTTGTCAAAGATCAAAGGGTAAGACCCAGTTGGGTAGGTGGCCAAATCCTTTCACAAGAAAACATAATTTAGCCTTCATTGATTTCATCATTTTGATTTTAATCATAGATATATTATCATATTAGTATGATGTACCTTTCTACCTTATGTTGTATTCTACTATTGTGATTGTTTTAATCTACTACTATGCAGGTGTCTTCATCCACCATTCCTATTTGATTTAAGATGAATTTCAGATCTCTTATGATGGCACCATCATTCTTTATGAAAATTCTACCAGCATGGTGCCTCCATTATTTAGATCCCCTCGAAAAAATACTTTATTACATTCATGCTCATTTATTTGTACATTTGCAGATGTATTTTTAACAAATTTTAATGTCTTTCATTGTTTGAGTATATTCTTTATACTGCTTGTCTTTTTGGCCCATATTACTGTCTTATTTTTTTAACAACTCTCGTGATTTATGATGACTTCTTCAATAGGTTGATAATCTTCTTGTTTAAAATTATTTTGATATATATAGTGTCTTCCTTGTTTTTATTTGGTGTTTTTATATATGTAATATATTATACTTGCACTAAATTATAAAGTGCCATGGGGAGTTTAATTTTACAGTATAGTCTAACTTCATCTGTACCTACCTTAGTTTGTGCATTTTTTATTATTTTAATTACTAGTCTCTTCCATCACCACTAGGGCCATCTTGTTGAGAGATTTTATCTATATTTTATACATGGGTATCTTATTCAGGTACTTTGTTTTCTAAAACGCATGTGAGGATTATTATGTGTTAGTTGTATTCTTGGTGACTTTGTATGTAGTGACACCAGTGTGCCACCTCCACTAGTCTTTGTATTCATTTCTCACCATTTGCAGTCCAGTTATTTAGAGACTTTCACTGTCATCTTCACCTAGTTCATCATTGAGAGAGGGTGTTTAGGGATTACTTTTTTGAGCTCATCATCCTACTTAGTATTCTAGAGTACAGTATTCATATTCAATGATCTTCATATTCAACACCATTCCTACTTCGACTTAGTGGTTACAACAATTCGACATACATGTATTATAGTAAGATGGATTTGCATTAATGGAGACAATTTTCTTTGCACTTCATCTATTTTTTGGGCATGGGTACCTCATCAATCCTTGTTACCAAAATTCATTTTTCTCCTTCTTTTATATCTTTTTTGGGAGGAATTTTATTTTTTTATGGATTTTCTCTCTTTCTCCACTTTATGAGAGATTACTTTATGAATATATTGTATATGGGTACCTAATCAGGGCTTTTTGTTAGGACTCATAATATGAATATGCTACTTTGATTTTGACCCCGAACTTCATTTGAGAAGGGGTATTAGAGTAGATTATTTACCTTAGCTCAAGGTATTTATTTATTCTCACACACTTATGTGTGGATATTCATTTTATCTTATTTTAGATATTATGAGATATTACATGTCTATCTCTTAGATATTATGGGGATAATTTATAGTTATTTCTATCTTTTATGAATAGTTATCTCTTAATCCTAGGTTTGATCTCTTAGTTATGATCGATCACTTAGTTTGATCTCTTAATTATGATTGATCTTCCTTACTTATATATGCAAGGTCCATTCATTACATTTACATAGAAGCTTTGTAGATATAAAAGATTTATCATTCTAAATTCTATTTGTGTATAATACACTAAGATATTATTTGAGCAATGCATCAATAATTTTTATTATGATAATTGTTTGTAAATTTGACCATAGATGAGAATTTTTTAAACTCCTTCATAATTATTATTGTTTAAGCATAAAAACATAAATAATTTTTATTAAAAAAATAATATAAATAAAAATGATTTATATAAAAACTTAACTTTTAATTTTAAGGAACGTTAAGCCCTCCTCAATAGTGATACGAGTTCATATCTTTGAATCTCGGAGAAAATAAGATACATCTATCCCGTGTTTGAAGCAAAATCACAATTTCATCTTTTACATATTAAGAGTAATAAATAATCATACATATTGTAGACTCTCTGGAACGACTTGCCCATTCGTGACATTATCATGGTTGGGAAACATGAGACCCCCAACTTAGAGAGCAACAAAGTAAACAAGGTCCCTTCTATACGGATCACTAATATTTTAAATTTTGTATTTATAATAAATGCTTCGAATGCCACGCGGAGGAGTTGCCCCTTGCGAGGCACATTTTACCCTGCTCTTAACCACACGCCGCTTTTGAACGCTGATATTTTGAAGCAAATCCAGTGTACTTAATTCTTATTTGACTAGTTGTTTTTGGTTATGGATTCATTCTAGTTTCTTCTCAATTGTCGTTTACCATGAATGATATCATTATGAGATCACATTGTTCCAAATGGGAATCGAAAGCAGCTGATTCTTATGCCTCAATTCCCCTCTGACAAACTTTGCCTCCTTTAGTGGGTTGGTGGCGGATTATCAACTTCTACACAAAATTTGAATCAATTAATAAATAATCAAATTGTTAGGTACATGTCCATTATAGCAACAAGCACCTTGTTTTGGTGAGGTCGAGATGAAAACCAAGATGTGATACCCACCCACTTAAAGAATTTTGTATTTATTATATAAAGATTGGTCGGTGATTTTAAACGAGTCTTAGATTTTGACTACCAGCCTTCCTTCCTCACCACTAAAAATTTGATTACAACTTGATCTTTTTAATGGCCTCAAATATTTTACATACAGTAAGTTGAAAGATGAAGTTTAGATTGTGTGGCTAAAATTGGAAGCCAACCACGACCCCGCAAAAAAGTTATTTTACAATGTTAAAAAGATAAAAAACAACTGATTGTCAAAGCATTTTATGGGATAAGTATGCTTCACGATATCTAGATAATTGCAAATTTGCGGAGGGAAAGCAATATGGCTGGAAAATCATTAAAAAGGAAAACCATTTCGTATGTTATATCTAAACACTGTATGCGGTTGTATGTTACAGTTGGATTTCACTCTATAAAATCAGTTTATGTCGTTTGGGCAAAACAGGAAAATGGTAGACACGGCAGATATTCAATAAATGACTTTATGACAATTGACACCAAGCAAGAAAATGTGTGCGGTTGTATGCGTGCTGGAACTTCATTCGATAATCCGAATTCATGTCCTATCTCACTCATAGGAAGACATCAAATACTGTACCCACCAACGATAGTGGATTTTTGTCACCAATTTCCTTACTTTGTGAGAGACTCTTAAGCCTACAAATTTACAATTTTGATGTGATTTATCACAACTTCAACCATGTTGGTTACGATGAGATTCATAATGGCTTTTGGTCGGGTATCAATGGCAGTGTAGTCTTTAACTCCATCACTTTTGATTTCTTAATGGATTTATATTTATTTATATTTTTATATATTAGTTCTTGTTAAAGTAAAGATTTATTGGTTTCATTTTTTAATTAGTCATTTTTGTTTTAGGTAATTATTTTAATTTTCTCGAGTCAGATTTATTTTCTGTGATAGAATTTAAGTAGTAATTTGTTCAACTATATTATTTTATAATCTTTCTGTAGTTATATATTTTCATTTTTTATTTTATTTTTTTGATATAAGGAATCTGTGTTCGATTTATTTACTCGACGTTTCGATCTAACGTTTGGATCATCTTCAGGGAACAAAAAAGATAAAGAATTTTTGAAATAAGACTAACCAATGAAGTAAGGCAGTATATATAATAAAAGACAAACTCGAGAACCATCATCAATGTAATCGGCCAAATCTAAGGTTAGTTATTCTTTACCTATTTTCTTGAAGAAGACTAATAGCATGTTTCCAATTATCACTGAGTCTAGTGCCTTCATCCCTGTTCAGAGTATTTGAATTCAATTCAATTTCAACCTTTTCACAAATTTTCCTCTTTGTATAGTGATCAACTTTCGCAATAATTTTGACATTCTCGAGACAAATGTGGTGGCTAGTTTCATAAGAATGCTCAGCAAACGCAGATTTTATAAATCTGTTATGTCTTAGATCGGCACAATGTTCTTTTAATCTAACATCCAAAGACCTACCAGTTTCACCAATGTAAACTTTCCCACATGAACAAGGAATGGAGCAAACTCCTTTACAAGAATTAAGGTTGACTTGATCCTTAATTGGTTCAATCATTCTTCTAATGGAGTTCGGCGAAGCAAATGAAATCCTTAATTATTTCAATGTACACAAAAATTCCCATCGCTGAGGTTGTTTGTGCCATTAGAGATTTAACAGATGAGGATTCTACTGAGTTAGTTGAGGTTTGTCTAAAATCTACATACTTCATCTTCCATGGTGTTTTTTATGAACAAATTGAAGGAGTAGCTATGGGCTCTCCGCTTTCACCTATAGTTGCTAATCTGTATATGGAGAGATTTGAATAACAAGCCATTCAATCATTTCCTCTAAAACCAAAACGGTGGAAAATATTCGTTGATGATATGGATGTTGTTTGGCAACATGGTATTGAAAATCTTGATAAATTTCTCAACCACCTCAATCAACAAAATGAAAACATAAAAATCACTATGGAAGATGAAAATAAGAGATGCCTCCCCTTCTTAGAGGTTTTAATCTCAAAGAAAAATGATGGGTTGATTGGTCACAAGGTATTTAGAAAAAAGACTCATACTGACAGGTATCTTTATGCTAATTCTCACCACTTTCCACCTCAAAAACTTGGTATTTTGAACACCTTGGTTACTAAAGCCTTTAGACCTTTTGATGAAGAAGATCTTGAACATGAGATATAACTCCTTCCGCATGTTTTCAAAGAAAATGGATATGATGTTAACCAGTTTAATAAAATTATTAGAAAAGCCAAGAATCCTTCTAAAGTGAAGAACCCAAATGAAAGTGATAGGCAACGAAGAATTTCTATACCGTATATTCAAGGTACCTTGGAGAAGTTGGCAAAAATTCTAAGGAAAAGAGATATCTTGGTTTCCTTTGTTCCACCCAACTCCATTAGAAGAATGATTGAATCAATTAAAGATCTAGTCAACCCTGATTCTTGTAAAGGAGTTTACTCCATTCCTTGCTCATGTGGGAAAGTTTACATTGGTGAAACTGAGAGATCTTTAGGTGTTAGATTAAAAGAACATTGTGTCGATCTAAGACATAATATATTTATACAATATGTCCCCACTGAGCATTCTTATGAAACTAGCCACCACATTTGTTTTGAGAATGTCAAAATTATTGTGAAGGTTAATCACTATACAAAGAGTAAAATTCGTGAAAAGGATGAAATTGAATTGAATTCAAATACTCTTAACAGGTATTGGCACCAAACTCACTGATAATTGGAAACTTGTTATTAATCTTCTTCAATAAAATAGGCAAAGAATAACTGACCTTTAATTTCACCGACTACATTAGTAATAGTTCTTCTACGTAATAATGCTATTTTATATTTTTTTGATTTAATATAATATGAGACATTTCAATAATAAATTATTTAAAAATTTTATTACAGTTTTTCCATAAAAATAATAAACATTCTTACAAGTTATTATTTAAAAATAATCTATAATTTTAATATGATCGTACATGTTATTAATAACATAATAATTTCATAACAAAGTGAAGAGAAAATGGTATAAGTTTGGAAATCATGTCGTGGGCCTATTGACACGTCGGATCCACTGAATAGCTCCACTCCAATGGACGGTTTCTTGAACAGCTCGACTGAATAACTCCACTCCCTTCTGAGCGTCGGCAAAGAGAGACATTGTTCGATTGCTCGTAAATCAAAAGTTCAACGTTCTCCTTAACTTTCAGACATGAAAATTATTACTCTCTATTCTTCCACAGAGAAAATATGCTGTGAATAGTAAAATAATGTCGGACTATTGCGAACATGTGTTGCCATAAAATCTAAAAGAGTCCATTTTGTTAGCTATCCATTTACCTTCGATGCCCGGCACACTTATTTGACGGATTTCTTTTCCTTTATTTAATTTTATATTCTTCAGGTCACCGATAAAATAATTTGTTTTCAAATACCTTACATTTCCTGTATGAAATATCACGCATTTAAATTTTACCATTATTTTAATTTATTAATTCAAATAATATTTATCTTATCATTATATCATATTTATTAATAATTAAATTAAATCATTTTTTATAAATAAAAAATAATTTTAATTTGTAAGTTTGTTTTGTACAAATTGTTTCAAGATATCAAAGAAATGTTAAAACCAAAACGATTAATAACGTCATTTTCTATGCACTATATTTATAATATAATTTTATATACAACACAAGATATTCCTAATATATAATATATTAGTCAATGATATAATTTATTAAGCCTATTTAGGTATTGATTAGTAAATCATGATTTTATCTGAAGACTATGGCTTATATTTATATTCTATTAATTATTCTTTATAAATATTTATTTTTTAACAAGTTGACAAATTATAAAATATCAAAAACGCTTTACCTAGACATCTTCTATTCTGATGTGAAGGCATGGTAGTATTAACCATTTCTTAAATTACCTATATACTCATAATTTGATCTTGAAAACAACTAAATTAGTGAGCTCTTTTGGTTAAGCAAACACAACTAAAGCACATCCACACCGTTAAAATCACGTAGTATAATACAATCAAGTTCAACTTAGTAAATATTGCTAACTTCAATAAATATATTATATACTTATTCAAACAGATTCAATATCATTATTTGTAGATCCATCCATGATACATCTACTGATACCAAATCTATTTATATGATGTAGTCTTTTAATATAAACAAATACAACAAGTGGTAAAGGTTTAATATAGCCAAAGCAAAAACTAATAGACATGGGAAATAGAAGTAAAAATATTCAATCGTAATATAGATGCTTTGCTGAGCAATGCAAAAAAAAAGTTTGGTCGCCTAATCAATGCAAAGCAAAAAAAAATCTATTACTCGATAATTAAGGATAAAAAGTAAATTTTGATCTATTGATTCTGATGATTCTATTTAGCTTATTGAATCAAGGAAACAAGTCTATGATATGACAAATACATGCTCGGACTTGGTTGTCATGAAACTATTCAAATGAGCAGCATAAATATGTAGTTAAAGCTTCTTTCAGTGACAAACTCTTCTTCATTTCTGAATAAGGTAGCATCATTTCCTTTTACTTTATTGACTATTTGTTTCATCCACTGCTTCATTACAAAACTAAATTAAATAATAAATACTTCAAGCTAAATTAAATGACCATTGTTAGTATTCTTGGATCGGTTCTAGATGTTGTGGGTATTCTTGGATTGGTTTTGCTCATTGTTGTTATTCTTAAGTTAGTTGTGGCCATTGTAGGTATATATAATACATGTGGTAGCTGATCACTTGTGGATCTAGGCCCTTGATTGTATCTCAGACTGATTTATAGTTCGAATAAAAAATGACTACCAATTTAAAAAATAAATAAATGACCTTATCCATAATTAAAAAATAATGAATTTTTTAAAATAAAAAAATAAAAAAAATCTCTTTAAAAAAATGAGAGAAATAATAAATACCTCAAGCTAAATTAAATATATAAGAAACTAAAAACCCACCCCAAAAAAATCCACCAATTAAAATAAAGCACAAAAAGACATTATTAATGCTGAGCACATAGAAAGGAGGAGATAGAGATTCCGTTTGGAAGGAAACCTTATACTAGTCATCTGGGATCACCACTTCTTAATAAGTTTTTACTATTGAAATAAATGTAAAGATCAATTGTTGGTTCATGGACCAGCTAGGACTTGAACCTAGGACCATCCATACGCTGCTGGAGTGCTCTACCACTGAGCTACTGGTCCCTCTTGGACCAGTCCATCTTCGGTCTGAGTGTGGCTTAACACCAACACCCCCCCTTAAGCCACACCTCTTGTGTGCTTGGGGCTCCTAGACTGAACCTGGCTCTGATACCATGTTGGTTCATGGACCAGCTAGGACTCGAACCTAGGACCATCCATACGCTGCTGGAATGCTCTACCACTGAGCTATCGGTCCCTCTTGGACCAGTCCATCTTCGGTCCGAGTGTGGCTTAACATCAACATCAATTACGTTCATATTGCATGGGATAAAAGAAAGATGGTGGATGACTTGGAACATTAGTTTCATTATCATAACTTAGTTACGGTTCAAAATATTGAATTCTATATATTAATTAAATGGTCGAAAAGGTGGAAATCCCATTTATCTTTACCAAGAATCAAATTTAAATATTCAAACAATTACTCTATTGTTGTTTGATCCGACCACAAAGGTCTATTCCCTTATAGAGAAACATTCTTCCCAAATCTATAATCAACTATAAGGTCAATAATTTTCTTATTTAAATAAAACAAACATGTTTTTAATTTAATTTATAAGATGTTTAAAAATGAGATTAAACATGCGTTATTATTCATAAATCGGTACAGTTTCCTTTAAATATTTAATCATTACATATTTATTATTCGAATATTACATATAATTATATATAAGAGAAAAATAAATATGATAATTAAGGATGTGGGAAAATAGATAAATATTTAAAATCTAAGGTTATAAAAGTGTATAGGGTTATGAAAAAAATTGATGATGTGAATTGGTTACAAAGATAAATTAAATAAATATTAGTTTTTATATATTTAAATTAGATAAAAATATAAATTTTATAATAAAATTATATATTGATAAAATGGTAAATAAATATTTTAAAATAATAATATATAAATTATAGGAAATAGAAGATGAAATTTATTTTCTTCTAACATAAAATAATAATATACACATTCTCTTAAAGAAATATAATTATTATTAATCTTAAATCATTACAGTTGAAAAAAAGGTAATAATATTTTTAATATATGATTTTTATGAATAATTTATTTTATTTATTTTTAAATATTTTATTTAATTATTAGAAACGTAAATTAAAATTTAGTTTATTAAATTTGAAATAAAAATTATCATTTTCATTGTAGATATAAATGACTATCAAATACTTTTTATATAAATAAATAAAAATATAATATTATTTTTTAATATATTTTAGTTGAGTTGTTATCTAACATATTGTTTTTTTCTTCATACAATTATTTTTTATAGACTAAAGTGTTGAAACTTAAAAATGTACCTTTTACATTTTGCATTATTTTTGTTTTATAAATGTCATTGTCACTTGGCATTGTTTTAGAAATTTCTTGCAACTTTTCACATATTAATTGATGTTAATCTATTCATTAGATGATTTTATCTCTTTAATTTTTGAAAGGATAAATATTTGGCATTAAAATTGAGATGAAAATATAAAATTCATAATAATTAAAATTATAGTAATTTATATTTTAAGATAACAAATATTTGACATTAAAAATAATACAATAGAATATAATTAGCATAATTAAAATTATAGTAACTTAAATTTTAAGATAACAAATATTTGACATTAAAAATGATACAATAAAATATAACTAGCATATATATCTTAAATAAATTTATGTAAAATAAATCGATATATATTATTCTCGAGACACTTATATCATATTAAATTGTGAGTACCTCGAGAGTGATATCTATTGGTGTATTATACATAAATTTATCTAAAATATATATACTAATTTTTAATAATTTTTATATACATTTATTTATGTATAAATGATTGGTAAAAAATTGGATTAATTGAACTCTTAATCATTTTTAAAACTTGAAATTACCTTTTTATATATCCATGCAACATCCATATTCATCTTTTTTTATATTTTTGTTTGTGAATAAGATAATGCATATGAGCATGGAACAATTTCTTAGATAACCTTAAAATTAAACTCATTCATATTTCTTTTCTCCCTTTCTAGTTTATAGCCAATAGAATTTGTCATTGATGTGCATAAATTTATCCAATGTTTAAATGTCTTCATTTACAACTAGACAAATAATTGAATTCATATGAGGATTGAACAACTATCTAGTACTAATGACATTATGGAACTATGGCATAAATTATGTTGACACGTATAAAGTTCCACCCAATTAAAAAATAGAAAACAAAGTTTAAAAAATATTGAGAAATATCCATATGTTATAATATGTTTTTTAAATCCAAAAATATAAAACAATATTTATTTTTTAATAAAATATACCTAAATAGGATGGGTGTTTTTTAATAAAATATACTTAAATATGATGGGTGTTTTTTAATAAAATATACTTAAATATGATGGGTGTTTTTTAGTAAAATATTCTTAAATATGATGGGTGTCATTGTTAGTATATCATTGTTCCATATTATTAACTTATATATTGAATACATATTAAACATGTTGACATCTCATAATGCCCTAGATCAAAATTTTAGGATTGGTATTCATTTTTTAAGAATCTTAGGTGCTATCAAGCCTTTCCAAAAGCTTAGTAGTAATAATGAAAAATACACTACAAAATATTAGGTGACTTGTAAATGTTTCATTCATTTGTTTGCCCTTCCTTAAAAATATCCCAATTATACTGGGATCCAACCGATTAAGAAAAGAGATATTGGTGCATGATGATTTTTCAGTTGAGAGGCTTCATGTATTTAAAGAAACCTCTAAAGTCGAGTAAGTGAACAATAAAAGTGAATAAAGGTCAAATCCAATGATTGCCTATTCAGGTATTGTCATGGATAAAATCTCCTTTGATGACAAGAATGTCAGTGATATAACAAAAAAAACAAAAAATAAAAATAGTTACAGATTCCAGATTGCTACGATAATCAAAAGGAATTTTAATCTTATTATTTCTCCTTACATCTAAATTGTGATTAGGTCTCTTACATAAATAGACTTACGAACAAACAAAACACTTGAATTAAACTAATGTTTAACTAAAATTGATCATGCAAAATAAGCTAAGACTGAAACAGGGGATCATGTAAACAGCATGCATGAGGATGGCCAAATAGGTAGTTGGAGAAATTAGCTCCAATTTCTAACACTCCCCCTTAATTTCTACCACTAACTACTTCAACATTTACAATGCCTAAATTTTCTCTTAGAAAATTAAAACTCTATTTCACTAATGCCTTTGTGAATATATCTGCCAATTGGTCTTCAGATCTAGAGAACTCCAAATGAATTTCTCTATTATTCACTAACTCTATGATAAAATGAAATCTTGTATCAATGTGCTTGCTCCTCTTGTGAAAAACATGATTTTTTTAGAAATAAAATTGTTGATTTGTTGTCACAAAAGATTGGTGTTGACTCCATCTGTGCTTGTAATAAATTTGTCAATACTCTCTTCATCCAAGTTGCTTGACATGTTGCTGATGTGGCTGCTACATACTCTACTTCAACTGATGAAAGTGTCACTATAGGTTGCTTTTTGGATGCCCATGTCACCACACCATTTCAAAAAAGAAAGGCATGTCCAAAAGTACTCTTCATGTTATCAATGCTACCTACAATATCACTATCAGTATAACCAATCAAACCAAAATCATGAGTTGTGGAATATAAAATTCCATATTTTGTTATTCCTACCACATATCTCAATATCCTCTTTCCAACTTGCCAATGTGAGTCTTTTGGTGACTCCATGAATCTAGAGATTAAACTGACCCCATACATGATATCTGGTCTTGTAGCTATAAGATACATCAAATTACCAATTACTCTTTTGAATGTTGTAGAATCAACATTAGACCCTTTGTCTTCTTTGCTAATTTTGGTCCCTATAGCAACTGGTGTAGGTGCTGATTTACAATTCAACATCTTAAACCTCCTTAACGCATCCCTTGCATATTTAGTTTGACAAATAAAAATTCCCTTCTTAGATTCTACAATTTCAATGCCCAAATAATACTTCATTAATCCCAAATCTGTCATTTCAAATTCTTTCTTCATTGCTGATTTAAATGTGTCTACAGACAAATTTCTAGTGAAAATCAAATCATCAACATACAAACATACAATTAAAATCTGACCTTCTTTGTTGATTTTTGTGTACAATGTAGGCTCACTATTGCTTCTGTTGAATCCATTATTTTTCATGTATGAATCAATCCTACTATACCATGCTCTTGGTGCTTGTTGAGACCATAGAGGGCCTTCTTCAATGTATAGACTTTTTCTTCATGTCCATGCACTTCATAACCTGGTGGTTGTTCCACATACACTTCTTCATCTAGGAAACCATTCAAGAAAGCTGATTTGACATCCATTTGATATAATTTCCAATTATTTTGTACATCTATTGATAAAACCATTCTAATAGTATCAAGTCTAGCAACTAGAGCAAATGTTTTATTATAATCAATTCCATATTCTTGTGCAAAACCTTTTGCTACTAACCTTGCCTTGTGCTTTTCAACCTTTCCTTCTACATCAAATTTGGTCTTATAAACCCATTTGACTCCTATGAAATCCTTACCTTCAGGTAGATTAATTAGATACCATGTTTGGTTTCTCTCAATGGCATTCATCTCTTCATCCATTGATTTTATCCAATGTTCCTCATTAGTTGCTTCTTCGTAATACATAGGATCATAAAAGAAAAAGACAAAATTTGAACATAAATCTAACTTCTCTTCTTATTTATAAATCTCATTCAAGTTTCTCATTTTATTACCTTTAAGTTTTGATCTTAAAGTGGTAAGAGTTGGATCTGATTCATCACTTATTTGTGAATTGGGAGTAGGATGACATGCATGACCAAATGATTCACCTTGTGCTAAGCTCCTGGATGATCTTATTGGAGTGCTTGTTCTTGCTTGTGGAGAGGATTGATCACCTTGAAATTTTTTTCTTTAGATTCTTATTCATTTTAGGGAATTGGTGCTCCAATTGTGATGATTTTATCAATGCTTCCATCCCATGCTTCTTCTTCCTTAAATTCCACATCTCTACTAATAATCACTTTCTTTGAAATGAGGTTATACAGATTATAAGCCTTTGATTCTTCACTATAGCTAATAAAAATGCATTTCTCACCTCTATCATCAAGTTTTCTTCTCAATTTAGATGGTATAAGAGAATATGCAATACAACCAAATTTTTTGAAATGATGCACACTATGCTTCTTACCACTCCAAGCCTCTTGTGGAATTTGATCTTTGACACTCTTTATTGGGCTTCTATTCAGAATATATATTTCACATGCTACTGCTTCTACCCAATATTCATTTGACAAATGTTTGGTCTTCAACATGCTTCTAGACATCTCCATGATTGTTCTATTCTTCTTTTTTGCTACACCATTCTGTTGTGGTGTGTACCTTGTAGTCAGTTGCCTTTTAATGCCATGATATCTGCAAAACTATTGAAATTCATTAGACATATATTCACCTCCTCTATCTGATCTAAGTACCTTGATGTAAAGGCCACTCTACTGTTCAACCATAGCCTTGAATTTTTTAAATTTTCCAAAGGCTTCTGACTTATTTTTGAGAAAATACATCCAAGTCTTTTAGCTAAAATCATCAATGAAGGATAGAAAATAAGAACTACCTCCAAATGATGGAATTTGCATTGATCCACATAAATCACTATGGACTAGCTCCAATATTACCCTTGCTCTATATGAGGCTCCTAATAGAAAGCTCTCTCTATGATGTTTTTCTAGAATGCAACTTTCACATGAACTTCCAGGCTATTCTATTGGTGGTAATCCCTTCACCATATTTTTCTTTTGTAACAAATTTAAACCTCCAAAATGTAAATGTCCATACCTTAAATGCCATAGCCATGATTGGTCTAGATGCATGGTTTTGAAGTGGGCTTTCTCTTCTCCTTGGATGCATTGAATTCAAAGAGGGAACATCTGATTCTTGGTCATCTCCACTTTTCCTATCAACCTATCATTTGAAAATTTGTCTATTATTGTGCAAACATTATCCATAAAAGATACTCTGTAACCTTTCTGTACTAACTGTCCAACACTCATAAGATTATGCTTTAGTCCAGGTACAAAATAAACATCAGGAATAAATCTTCTGTCACCATTTTTTGCCAAAACATTTGTTACTCCTTTACCCATTACATCCACTTTGTTATCATTTCCTGATTTCACTTCAGATTTTATGGAATCATCAAGACTAGCAAACAATTCTTTATTCTGTATCATATGGTTACTGCATCCACTATCTAAAAACCAAATATCTCTAGCATTTTCTTGACCAACACGACAAGTGAGAAATAAGCTTCCAGAATTAGAACTAGAATTATTTGTCTAATTAGCAGTCTGCTTGTCCACATATCCTTGTTTGTTTCTACATTCACTTGCATAATGTCCATACTTTTTGCAGTAATAACATTAAATGTTAGATTTATCAAACCTTTCTAAATTTTGCTGAAAGTGATTGTTGCCATGTCCTCTATTATTGTAGTTTTGATTATTATTTTCACCTTGATCTGGATTATTTCTTCCATTTCTACCTCTGCCTCTTCATCTAAAGTTTGACCTTCCTCTTCCTCTTCCTCTTCCTCTGCCAAATGATACCTGAGACTTGAAAGCATTCTCAAAAGAAGTATTGTTATTCCTATTCATTCTGGATTCATGTGTTAACAAATATCACATTAATTCATCTACTGATAACTATTCCAAATCCTTGGTTTCCTCAATGACTACAACTATTGCATCAAATTTGCTAGGCAAACTCTTGAGTATTTTTTCTATGATCTGTTGATCTATTATTGTTTCTCCATTGGATCTAATTTGGTTCACAATATTCAATACTTGACCCATAAAATAGTCTATAGACTATGAATCATTCATTTGCAAATTTTCAAAATTTCTCCTAAGAGATTACAATTTGGCTATTTTCACCTTTGTATTACCTTTATATGTAGTCTCTAAGATTTTCCATGCCGACTTGGATCTCATTGCTGCTACAACTCTAGAAAAAATGGATTCATCCATTGCCTATTGGATTAGGAATAAAGCTTTTGCATCCTTTTTCTTGTTTTCTTTAAGTTCTTCCTTTTGTGCTCGAGTTAATGCGTGATGGGCAGCCTCATCCTGTGGTTCTACAAAGCAATATTCTACCAAATTCCAAACATCTTGTAAGCAAAACAATATTCTCATTTTAATTGCCCAAAAATCATAATTTTTACCATTGAAAACATGAATCTGTAGCTGAAAAATGCTGTTGTTTGTTGCCATGTCTCAAGCTTGCCTAGTCAAAGATTCAAACTGTGGAGGAGGGGTGATGGTCCCTGTGAGTGTTGTCGTAACGTGATTTCTGCCCCGCAGCAGGAGCACTACCTAGACCGAAACTCGTTTGAATTTAGCGGAACTAGCTCTTTCTCTTGTTTGCAACGGCTCCCTCTTTGTCTTTGACTGGCTCTTGCACTACCCAAAATTTTTCTATGGCTCACAAAGGTGACTTCTACATTGTCGTACTCGAGTCTTCTATAGCACTCACTGACTGCACTACATCTCTAGTTACATTGCATCTTCTTACGATCTCTTCTACTTGATAGTAACTGCACTCTTTAACACTCAGATCTGCGCTCCTCTTCAATGATCTTTGTTCAACGATCGTGTTTATCTTGAGCAGCTGCCCACAATTTATTGTCACGGCCTTCGCTCCTTTTTATGCATACAAATGTCTTTATTTAGCAACGACTAACACAACTAGTTATTGACTGTGCTTGGCTCTCCCATGGTTTCCTTCTTCCTGAGTGGCTTCTGGCTATTCTCCTTGGCTCTGATACCAGTTTGTCAATGATATAGCAAAAAAAAGATAACAAAAAATAAAAACAGTTGCAGATTCCAGATTGCTACGGCAATCAAAAGGAATTTTAATCTTATTATTTCTCCTTGCATCTAAAGTCTTACATAAATAGACTTAAGACAAACAAAACACTTGAATTAGACTAATGTTTAACTGAAATTGATCATGCAAACTAAGCTAAGACTGAAACAAGGGATCATACAAACAGCGTGCATGAGGGAGGCCAAACAGGAAGTTGGAAAAATTAACTCCAGTTTCTAACAAAGAAAAAGAAGGTTAAGTTAGGGTCGATGGCCCAAAGCATTAATGTCCGCTTATTCGTTGGTAAGTATGAATGAATCACATGAAAGGCCTAAATGAGATGAGGGAACACAAAACCAACGTTCACCCCTTCGGGGGTAGGCTCAGACAGCTTGAATTTCGAAACCCCCAAGGAACACAAGTGGCAGCAGATTAATGTTGTTTAAGTCAGAAAGCAAAGCGTCATCATCTATATAGAATAAAAGCATAAATCTATTGACCGTCCATTCGGAATTCGACCTCAGGTTATTGACATGTTAAGTCCGAATGTCAGCGAATTATTCAACTGTTTGAAGAAAGGAACGAATACATGATATTTGAAGGTTTTGAAAGGAAAAGTTGTTTGGAGGTTCACTGACGCAGTGCTTTATCTATCCGGTCCATTCGATTTTGCCCTAACGTACAAACGAAGTGAAAACGATTCTGTTTAATTTCCTTTTAACTGTCTGAGAAGTTTGGTCACCCTTTCCATTACCATCCTGTGAGGAAATTAAATGAAATGAAAACGCGCCATTTTGCATGGGTAATAGAAAATAAAAGACTCCTATTCGAAACTTAAACCTTCAGCAGCTCTCCACTGTTCGAACCATAATTGTGTTATGCCAATGCTCACTTTGAAAACTTTGACGTGGTCCTGTGCTTGCATCATAGAGGAAACCATCACCACATTTGAAGGTCGGGTACTCTACAATGAAGTCGATTGTTTATATCATGGATAATCGATTTCATATTTAATTGGTATGAAATTAGAAAAAAATTGTTAAAGAAGAAAAAATCCATCTCATATGATGGAATTAATTATTTTAGTATGAAACAAGTGAAAATCCAAACAATATATAACACATACAATTATATACGTTACCTTGGTTTATTTATGCATTGTTTTGACTATAAAATTTATGATGTTATAATTAAAACAGTAGAAGAAGATGAATGGTAATACATTTTGTATAAGAAATTTAAAACTTACTAAGTATAAAGAACTCTTTATATATTTGATTTCAGGTTAAATCCATTTATTACCTTAGTTTGTTACTATTTTGTTGCATTATACACTGCATCTTTCAAAAGAAGAAGAAGATGAAAGAAGATATATAATAAAACTTAAATTATTTCTTGAATTGTTATTATAGATACTCAGATATAGATATGTAAATTTTATTTAATTGAAACCCTAAAAGAGTTGGATTCTTTTATGTGTGTTTCATTTTTTCTTTGCACCAATAACTTTATAATAAAAATAATAAATGTCTTCTTTAAAGTTATGCCATTGCTCTTTGTCTAAAGAGGGGAATTAGTTGATTCTTTTTTTTATTCCAAATTATCAAGAAGATTAAGAAGTGTTTAAATGTTATTAATATCCATTTTATATTTATGAAAAATAATTGTTAATTAAAAAATATATATTTTTATTAATATTCATTAATTATCTTTATTTTTTATGCTTTTCTATTTTTAAAAATTAAGGACACCTATACAATAAAACGGGGGTGTATAGAAAGCTTAAAGAAAACTTACAATGGATTCATATTGATAAATGTTGAATGATTAAAATTTAACATTACAAATTTTTTTTAAGAAAAATAGAAAATAACTCAACGTTAATCAATATGAACAAACAGGTAGTATAATCTTAGTGGAGAGAGATGAGAAATTACTTGGGACATTGTCAATCATTGCCCATAAGTGAACCAACATAATGCTTGTATGAAATAGACTCTCCATATTAATTATGGATTGAAGAGAAATGATATATGGATGATTCACATGTGGGAATCCAAACAACACATGGTGAACACAATTATATTCCCAACTCTTAGTTTCCCAACTCTTAGTTTATTTACATGTTGTTAATCATGGGCATTAAATTATATTTCATTACTCTTTTAGACATCTTATTTATTGAATGTTTATCTCTTTCAATTATATCCTTATCTTCACATTTTCCTTTTCATCTTATATAATTACTAAGTAAGCAACCGTGTATGTTCTTATTGTACGTAAGTATTTAGATGGTTTGTGATCATCATATATTATTGAATGTATTTAAATCATAATAAAATAATTAATTTATTATCTTTATATATATGTAGAAGGATTTTTTTGGATCATTTGTTTTAAAATAATAAGTGTTTTGAGTTTTAATTTATCTTATAAATAGCGCTAAAATATAATATCATTTTTTAGATCTATTTAGGAATACTTTATTTTTTTATTTAAACACATATAAGATAAATAGATTACATTATGAGAATCTAAACAAAGATCATATAAAAATATTTAAAGCATGACAAAAATAAATAAATCATATTACATCATATATCATTGATCTCTAATATTATGAGAATACAATATAATGTGAATATAGAAAGTAATTACATTAACTCAACCACAATGAATATAAGTCTACAGCCACTGCTATTAATGAATAACAAATAAATAATTACAACTCTTCATGATAATATTTAAATAATATGTAAAATACAATACAATGTACATATAAGATACATGGCTTCTTGGAGCATAGTCCTTGAACTCTTATATCTATAGCAATCTCAACAATTAGTATTATTATAGAGAGGGAGAGCATCATCCAAGTATTTTTATACATCAACCATAAACCAATCATCCCCCACACTAATCCCATCAAATAATGGTCCTCACTTCATAGATGAGTAGATAGTGATGGTATGGGAATCCAGAGAAACAAACAAGTACCCATGTGCTATATGATTTTTAAAAATAAACATGTAATGTATCATAGAAAATCATTGCTATTACAAGATATTGTAAAAGCATATAAATCATACTCATGAAGTAATAACATCTTACTAAACATACTTTGATTAAAGTTTTCAAGAATAATAAATAATAGTGATTTATAAATCAATAACAATTTATACACATCATTTGATCAAACTAACTTCATCTAGCATTGTGATACTAATAAGTCAGTGAAGTCCATCTCACTCCTTACTCAGTATCAACAATGCAAGATTGGTCAAACATAATTTAACAAGATTCATATAACCTACATCTTACTAGTAACCATTATCACATAACATACTAAACATATGAGTAATCAAGGCACACATTTATTCCATCAAATGTATGAATGAATTTTAAATTATTGTCTATCTCATACTAGAAATAATAGATACAGTTTATACCACCAGAGTAAACTAAATAATTAACCGTAGATTCTAATTATCACAATTCATTTTTAAATATGCTACACACTATGATAACTCATATTACCACAGTCTAGTGTTTGAAATATAATTATTATGTAGTAGATCCAGTCTAATAAAATAGTCATAACTCCATGAAAATAATAATTCTTATAACAATAGCTAGATATGACAAAATAAGTCTCAACACACATAGAATAATTCAACTTAACACTTGTTATACGTTTAGTAGTTTGAACGGATGCGTTCATTAAGCTTTATTATACATAATTATTTAATATAGTTCATAATCCACCTATGAAATTATAATCATAAGAATACACCCATATGTACATGTATATGCTATTAAGTATATTAATGCCTATATTTCCCATTAAGCATACCATAACTTATTTTAATTTTACATTTAGACCTCATGTTTGATTCACAAGTTAAATGTGTTAGGCAACTAATACATAACATAATAAATACTACATTGAATTATTTACTCTACTCCTACCTCATTAAGCACTTGAAGGATTCTTAATATATTAACCACCCACACCCACACACACACACACATAGATATATAGTTATTAGTATTCCCAAATGATATTTTATGAGGATATTCAATCATTATGATATCAATTAGATTGATTATGATTTATAATCTAAACAATCATTCTTAATAATTTTTTGAAGGTTCTATATAAATCTATAAATATTTAATTGAAAAATTCACCGATACAGGGCCACATATGCAAGAACTCTCAGCTTCTAATTATTATATATGGATTTGGCTATTGTTTGGGTTCATGTATAAATCAACCCATAAAAGTAAATAACCATATTTTAAATTTTTTAAAATCTCTTTCTTAATTAATATTTTATGCTAAATACTTGATAGTCCCTATTATATAATTAATTCTTCTTGTATAACTAAGGTGCTAAAGGTTCATAGTTAAAGAAGAGTTGGATATTTGATTTGATACTTGCAATATAATGTACTAGGTGAGGGAGGGTGCCTTGAAATTTCGTCTCATGGTCAGGTGTAAGATCGGATTTTAGCAGCTTTAAAAATGTTTTGGATCAACAAATCGTATTCACGAAAGTGAAATGCTTTATGAAAAATATTTGTGAGATGTTGTGTCGATCGGTGGGCTCATTGTATATGTGAAACACATGGAAAGCTATGCTCTGTAGACTCCAACCATAATATGCATGCTATACCATGCATTTCCTGCAAATTATCATGATACTCAAAATTTTAAAGCCATCCAAGTGAGAATTACAAGGAAAGACAAAGAAACGATCGCTATGTTTAAAAGTTGTAAGACCTATTTCAACGAAGCCGGTGGCTCCTACCCAACATTCGCATATTCTTTTAATATACCGTCTAAGTTTTGTGAACCTGTAATTTTAGGGTGGTATTGAATCTTGATAACAACTCGTAAAAACTCAAATCAATTATACAACTTATTTGTTTGTATATTGTATGGTGCTGTACGGTATCAATTTTTTTTACTCCATTATAATTGGAATAAGATTTTTCTTGTCACGTATTTTAGAAAGAATTGTATTTTAATAGATGACTTATAAATTATTATTTTTATTAATTAAATATTTTTTAAACCTTAACATTAAATTAAATGAATTAAGACTTTTATATTAATACAAAAAATTATTTATCAAATAATAATTGTGTTATTATTTATATAATTAAAATAATATTAATTTTTTTATTTTTTAAATATTTAATCACATTAATTTAATACATAAAATTAATAATAATAATTTTTATTTTAATAAACCTTAACCAACCAATTTCATAATTTGTTACATGTCAAAATTTTATTATGTTTTCCATAATAATAGTGTTTTGTGTGTAGAAGGTTTTTTTCCAAGTGGTCTACACCTTTATAATCTCTACTTATACTTACTATTTGTTTGTTACTTTTTATTTTATATTTATTAATAAATAATAATATATATAAATTTTTTCTTTAAAAAATAAATAAATTATATTTTTAAGGTTCAAAATATAATATATTTATAATATAAAATTTGTAAAAATAATGTTAAGAGACATAGATTAAGTAACTTATCAACTATTATATTGATGAGTTATGGTATCACTAGATCAAAATAGAAATTATTCTATATTAATGTTAAGTGGTAGGGGATCAGTATAGATTTTGTCCAATGATTGCCATTATCACGGAACAAGCATGACATGATCTTGGTAGTAGTTGATAAGGTAACCAAGGTACATCACTTTATACTGAGAAATTTGATTGATGATGCATCTA
The DNA here is from genome assembly GCA_037957365.1 of Torreya grandis. Classification (NCBI taxonomy): domain Eukaryota; kingdom Viridiplantae; phylum Streptophyta; class Pinopsida; order Cupressales; family Taxaceae; genus Torreya; species Torreya grandis. The sequence goes on along the minus strand of JARHVA010005526.1, from coordinate 549,501 downwards.
CTCTTGAAAAGACATTCATAAAAGAAGTGTATTACTTGCATGGTTTTCCAGAGAAAATCATTTTGGATCGTGATCTAAAGATGACTTCTAGATTTTGGTTGACTCTGAATTCAGTTCCTGGTATTCCATTGAACTTCAACATTGTGTATCACCCACAAACTGATGGATAGATAGAGTGATTTAATCAAATTTTAGAGGATCTCCTTTATCTATATTGCATGTATTAGTAATACAAGTGGAAATAGTATTTTCAATTGGTTGAGTTTGCTTAAAACAACTCATACCAATCAATATTGAAGATGGCTCTATTTGAGGCATTGTATGGAAAAACGTGTAGAACACTAATCAGTTGGGACATGTTGGAAGACAAGGTAGTCTATAGACTTAAGATGCTTTCATAAATCAAAAATCAAGTTAAGACAATCAAGTAGAGGTTAGTTGAAGCCAATGATAGACAAAAATGTTATGCTAATATAAAGAGAACATCTAGACAGTTTTCTATTGGTGATAGAGTTCTTCTATGAGTTAAGCTTTAGAAAAGCTCGATTAAATTCAAAAAGTCAGTGAAACTTTTATTGAAATATTTGGGACCCTTAGAGGATTTGGAAGTGATCAATATTACAGTGTATAGGCTTGCATTGCTAGCATCTCTAACTCTTTTGCATAATGTATTCCATGTCTTATCTTAAAAAGTATATAGTTGATCCTTTATATGTGTTAGAATGTAATGCTTTGCAAGTTCTAGATCCTGTGGTAGTTGTAATAGAACCAATCAGAGTAATTGATATGTGCAAACTTTATTTATGTAATAGATAAGTGTCATAGTTCAAGGTCTTGTGAGACCACTACTTTGAGGATAGTGCCACTTAAGAGGACTATGATGAGTTTTACAAGTTGTTTCCACATTTTTTTACTTGATTTGATATTGTTTATTATATTATCTTCTACTAGATAATGTTTTAAATTTACAACTTGTGTTTGAATAAAATTCATCAAGATGATGATCAGATTTAGGGAGAAAAGACGTCACATCTTAATTTCTATGTAAGATAAATAATGTGTTTAATCTATGGATTATTATAGTTGATTAGTTGATTAACTAATATTTAATTAAGCTTGATGATGTATAATAATTATGGTATAATTTATGTTGCTTAATTTACATGATTACATGATATGAGTTAGATGTACTTTATAGTCTATACTTTGAGATCATGTTTGATTATTATACAACATTATTTTATGTATATAACGATGTTATGGGCTAAGTATCTTCATTGGCATGAGGTGGATGTAGGACATATTCTTCCCTCAGATCATGATGGAGGCAAAGTATCATCAGAGAAGGTGGTTAGATGGAGATGTTGGGCATTGACAGAGAGCAAATCCGAAAACTCTTGCACACATAATTTAGTATATCTCGTTTCATAATTATTTGATATAGATAACAAAGCATGTTTTATGTACTTTCTCTTTAGATGATTATTAGTATGCTTTGAGGTATAATCTTGATTGATGTTGATGATTTTGTGATTGTTTAATTGATTTCATTGTGCTATGTGATTTTATGTAAATCATCATGTTTGACTTAACAAATGAATTTAGTCATGTTTACTTAAATCATTACCTTATTATGTTTGGCTAAATAGTAAAATAGTAAGATGTCTTGACAGATTCTAAAATCATTAATTGAGCTATAATAATAATAATAATAATAATAATAATAATAATAATAATAATAATAATAATAATAACATTGTTTTTAAATAGATTGTTTTTTATTAACTATTGTTTTAAGTATTTATATGCTTATATATAAATAGATATATTAATGTTAATTAATAAATGATTATAAAAGTCATTGTAATTTATATAGATGTTAGTGTGTAACATTTGATGTAAGTCTTGTTATGCATAGTTGCATTGTATAAGTTATAATATTTCCTTTTTATAGTCATTTCATCGAAAATACATTAGATGAATGAATATTTTAAATTCTTACGTGTATTATAACTGACAGTGGTGACTTAAGTGAGTAAGATGGTCGATGGTGGTTTGATTAAATCATAACATGCATATTTTCTAAGAGATTGCAATATGATTAATTAAGTATTAGTGGAAATAATAATTAATAATGATTAATTCTTTAATCATTCATTAACTTGAGTTAAGAATGGTTTTGGGAGAAAATCATAGAGTTTTATTGTGTATGCATGGAGGTAGACTATGAGTAGTTAAGAACCCAGGATTACAAAAATGAGGAGTTTAATCTGCCAAAGAAGATGGCTAGTGAAATAGATATGGAATATATAAAAATAGATAAAGGGGGAGTGGGCACTATGAACGAGGATAGTTGAGGATTAATGATATTCTAAGAGGAAAAAGGCAAAATGTGGAGAGAAGGAATACGAAGGATTCAATATGACTTTAGGGTTGGAAATCATCATCAAGCATACATTTTAAATAATCAATTTTGTAATTAAATAGTTGTGTGTGTGATATGTTTGTGAATGGGTTTTAAAATTACTAAGTACTAGTTATACTATTTTAATGTTGTGGGGAAATTCACATTGGGTTGCATATAAGGCCTTGTGGAGGGATTGACCTCCATAGAACCCTATATCTAACCCAGGGTAACCTTATAAGGCTAGGGATACACATTAGATCTTAGCCATTATGATTAGAGACTTTATACATTATTATATCCTTCCTTAACACTTCAAATTCATTATTCAAAAGTGGAGTTTTACTCTATAGAGTATGTATATATAGTTTGGTTGAGATATGTATATTGAACTTGGTTTATACATATTCCATGGGGTATTGGAAAATAGACATAATATTTTATGTTTGCATGATTTATTCCAATTTTTAAAAAAATTATTTATTAGGGGTTATTGATATAGGATTTTTAATGGTGTGTGTGTGTGTGTGTGTGTGTTCAGTTGATTCTAATTTTATATAAATGATATCACCAAATATACTCAATTATATGTGGGTATATCATTTATATAAAATTGAAATCAACTGAACATATACTCAAATGTGTGTGTGTGTGTGTGTGTGTGTGTGTGTGTGTGTGTGTGTGTGTGTGTGTGTGTGTGTGTGTGTGTGTGTGTGTGTGTGTCTGTGTGTGTGCACGCGCGTGCGCGTGCGTGCACACGCGTGCGCGTGTGTGTGTGTGTAATCTATTAAGTCATTTAATAACACTGTGTGTATTGCAATTTGAGGATAATATTGGTTTATGAATAATTTGAAACATAGCTGGACTTTAAAGCTAGGTTATGGAATATTATTACCCACAATATATTATATTATGATCTTCTACGTAATCACTTAGTGATACCCAGGTATGGGTAGATGAACAGTTCGACTATACGATACCTTTTGATTTTATAAAAATATAAGGATTAGTGAATTAATAATGTTTTGTGGCTAGATTGAGTTTTGAACACTTTTAATATAGATATGGTACTATATAGTGAATTATGTATATATATTTTATGTATATATCTAAGGACTAAGTATATGAGTTCTTAGAAGTTCATTTGCATCATAATTTGATTATTTAGAATATGTGTAGAATTTAGTTTGCCTTAACTAACTAAATTAGATGAATTACCATTGACACCTGAGAAGGTATTCAACTGGGTGTTATATTGATGTATTAAACTAGGTGTTATATTGATATATTCGACTGGGTGTTAAATTGATGTTTTCATTTGACAAAGTGTTATGACATACTTTAGTTCAAATCCGAATAGGGTAAGAATAGGTTATGTTTAGTTATATTTGCTTATATGATCAAACAAAACATTACTTATTATTTTTATTAAAATGATTTAAATATATGCTGAAACATTATTATGAAAGAATTTGAATTATAATTTTTTTTTTATATCTACATATTATGCGAAATGGAGTTTTTACAGTCAAATAAAATGTTATGAGACTTTGTTTTAAATTATATATATATATATATATATATATATATATATATATATATATATATATATATATATATATATATATATATATATATATATATATATATATATATAGACACACACACACACACACACACACACACACACACACACACACACACACACACACACACACACATATATATATATATACATATATATATACATACATATACATATACATATATGTGTGTGTGTGTGTGTGTGTGTGTGTGTATACATATACATATACATATATATATATATATATATATATATATATATATATATATATGTATATATATATATATATATGTATATATATGTATATATATATATATATATGTATATATATATGTGTGTGTGTGTGTGTGTGTGTGTGTGTGTGTGTGTGTGTGTGTGTGTGTGTATACATACACACACACACACACACACACACACACACACACACACACACATATAATGGATGTTTGATTATATTGGATTCTATATTGTAAAAAATTGTGGATGTCCCCTTAGTAGTGTACTATATAAATGAAGTAAGTATATATAGTTATAATAATGTGTGTGTGTATTCTAGTGTGTTGTAGCTGTTATAACAACAAATAATAAATGTTTGATTATATTGGTATGTATAGAAGCATTATAATGTTTAAATAGAAATCATTCATTATATTCATGAAATTAAATAAAGAACACTATAGTATGTATAGGTTGGATGTTGTTATATGCAGAATATGAATACTTTATTATCCATGATTATAATATTATTTCATGGAGAAATATTATTATAAGTTGATTAATTGCTAAATCAACTAGCGGTATAAATATTCATTCCCTAGATGGTGATCTACATCAAGGATTGTTTTTGTATTTATTAATAATAAACTAGATGCTTGGATTTCATTCACTTCAATTAAATGATTAAATGAATGTTTGTGATATTTATATATTTAGAATATTTTTCTTAGCTACATGAAATATTAATAATGAATCTTCTAGTTTTTAATGTCCTATTATTCATTTTTATTAACTCTTGCAATCATGACCTTAATTAAATAGTGGATAGATTTCATTGGATTAATTAGCACCAACAATGCAAGATAAAGGTTAATCTTATCAAGTGGTTTGTATGAACTTGACTGATCCCTGAGATCATTTATTAATGAAAAATTTTACAAAATTAATGTTTGATAAATATTGTCATTTCATATGTTAATATAGTTTTCATATTTATGTGATATCATATTAGAACAAATTTCTTTATGGTACATATTATGCATTAAATATCTTCGACACATGGGTTCTTTGTTACACTTGATTCCTGCACCATCATTATTTACCCATCCATGAAGGGATAGACATCCCATTATTTGGGAGATAGTGTGAGATACATATGGTCTTTGTTTGGTATAGAAAATTGTTCAGATGATGCTCTCCCTCCCAAGTGGTGTACTATAATTGAAACTACACTTGAGATTCCATATTTATACTTGAGTCGTGGAGACTCTTGAGTCACAGAGACTTTACTCATAGGATCTTTGTATCATGTTTTATCATTTGAGATATTTTATGTATTGTTGAAATTGTAATGTTTATATTTTGTACTCCCTACAATAGAAATTATAATATTGTATCAACTATGGCTGAATTTATACTATATCATTTATATTTAAATATAATAATTATGATTATTTAGTTTGTTAATAATTTTTATATCTTTACATGGTGATCCTTAGCTAAGTGGATTAGCTATAACTTTAATGGTTAACTAAATTAATGCAGTTAATTAAAGATCACTAGTTAGGATTTCTTGAAGTTAAATCTATTTGTTGAATATGTACATATAATTTAAAATATATATATTACAATATTATGATAAAACCTAGTGGGTTTGTTATAATATTGCTCTTCTTATTATCTATTTTCTTCTTTATTTTTGTGGGACTATACATTTAAATCATTAGCTAACTATTCCCTTGAGTGGGAATTTAGGGCTTGTCAAACACCCTCTAGGGTATCAATTTGAACCTACTAGACTATAAATTTAGTAATTTTTAACACATCATTCTTCAATGTTTAGAAATTTATTCTTAATATATTTGTATTATTTGAAAAGACTTTAGAATGCCTTATGTCTTGTAATGCCTTTTCAAACATGATTAAAATGTAGACATTTCATTTTCATCACTTCAATGTTAAAATTATAATTATAATTACTTTTTATAATAACATGCAAATATAATTATAAATCATCAATTAAGCCAATTATTCACATAATTACTAACTTAATCTAAAATTGTAATGGCATCCCTAATTGGGGAGATGCATTGTATCACAACATTTAATTTGACATCAGCATCACAAATCAAATTGACCCTTTACAAGTGTTATTATAGCATAAATAAATGAATATTTGATTGGAAAAAAATATTATAAAGGCCATTATTATTATAGTTATTTATTAATCCTTCTTAATCAATCTAAACTTATTTTAGTACAAAAATCTCATAATAATATTACCATGGTTAATGTATTAAAGTTTATAATTATAAATGAACTCATTTTAGAGGTGACATAATTGTTGGTATTCTGGTTTGCACCCTAGCTGAGCAAGGGGATTGTTCAGGTCCTCTACTCAAATCTATATCAACATGAGCCTGATCCTAGGATGTCAATATCCTAAAAGTGGATTAGACTTTCGAAGAAGGCAAATTTATTTTTGGATATATCACCTAAACTATAATAAAGTCAAAAAAAGGAGATAGAAATGGGTAACAAAGAATGAAAACATGTAAAGAAAGTAATGCAACAATAATGTGATTCTTCATCCACTCTATCTAAAATTCTAACAAACACTAATGAGATCGAATCTGTAACTCCAAATGGTTGTTTATGCACTAGTATTTCATGCAAAGGTTCACCAAATGATCAAAACCTAAGGGAAATGATGGAAAAGCCTGACTCAAAACACTAACTAGTCAATGTATCTACTTGATGGATTTAATCAAATGACATTTAACACTAACCATGACATACAAAATAATATAATCTAGTAACTAGATGATATTCAATATTTGACAAGGGAGATATTTATACCACATATGCAAATCAATTTGACATTAAAACACTATTTCATAATATGCAATCTAAAAAAGTGTCCTTTAGTTATCTCAAGAGGTTACGAAGATAAAATCTAGGTAGAGTCTAGTCATGCCCAACAAAGGGATTATCATGCTATTTTCAAGGCTTAGAAGCCTATATTTACAAAAAAATAAGGAGAGAGAGAACTCTGCATTAGAAAAGGAACAGACACTTATGATGGATTAGCACCAATTCGAGGATGTGACTAAGTTAAGATCTTATCAAGAAGGCATAATTTTAAAGGCCTTGAAAAATAATTAAATGCTCACTATCCTTATTCATCCACCTAAGCATTATCTTGGACTTCATGCTACTTCCACTTGATTTGTTGATGAGGACTAATCCCTTATGTGTTGGAACTAGCAGAATCTCACTTGGTCTATTTTGAGTGGCTAAATGTACCTTTTTATGGAGGTTATAACTAAGCACAAATCTCTTTATAGATTGAAAAACAATCATATTATTGGTTTTCCTATAGAACAATGTCTTGTCTCATTTTGATAGCCAAATGTGAATCTTTGATTGAAATAATTCTAAAACAACAATCCTATCTTCAAGAATATTTGTTAATGATGCTTGGTCCTAAAATATTCACCTCAACTTGACCGAAATCATTCTTAAGCTCTGTTTCTTTGTTATTGCCTTGTTTGGGTCGAAAACCATCTCCTCAACCTTCATCAAAAAGTCTTAGGGCTTGATTCTTCTCACTGGTTGTTGAATGTTGACTTGGACCCTTGACTTATTTGACCCTATTTTCTTCTTTGATATACCTTTGCATGAATTCTTACGATCCTTTGATTTTAATCCAATTGAGTGCCCTTATGCCACTTGTCCTTAACTCATTAGCTATTTGGATTCTCTGACCAATTTGACTCTACTTCAGTCTATTCAATCAAGATGTATGAGTTTACATGCATCATATAACTCCTGGTCCCACTTTCTTATCAATTCTTTCACTCCATCAAATCATTAGAATGATTGAATACATGCTTGATCTATCTTGGACCCATCTATTTTTCTGTGATTTCACTTTGTCAGATCTTGGCTTGATTATCTCGCACCATTAGATTATGTCCAACTTATAAATATTTAAAGGATTTAACTTGGGGATCTTTTGAAATGGTAACTCTAGTAAAGATAGTTAAATTTTTATATGCCAGAATGAGGGCTCCTATAGACCATTACATCTTGACTGAATTCAAACTTTTTAAGGACCTTTTGAACCCAAATGGTTACTTGCCTTGATTAAAATTGACATTCATGCTAACATCATTTGACATATGTGTGGATGTATTTGAAATTTCACATACCATCAAATTTAAGCTCATATGGATTTTTGTATTGTCTTTATTTTGACTCTCATGCGATTGTCATTCATTATTTAATCAACTTTGACAATTTATATCTTTAAATGTAGGAATCATGGAGGGGCCAAATTTACTATATATGTTATTGAGGTCAAAATCAATAAACCCAATTGATCTTCTAGTCTTAAAATCCTTCTAAGTGAAGATATAAAATATACAATTTTATCGGCTCATTCATGCTTGCATGATGTCTTGGCGACATTCTAGCTTATTTGGATAAGTATGGGAAACTTAGCAAAAATGGCTAGGAACCCAACTTTGCATGTGTGTAACTTTTTTTGTACTTTGGTAGAGGACCTAAAACATAGTACGTAGAAACTTGTCACAAAACAAGCAAACACATATGATCATTTTATCCATAAACTATCACATATGCAAGATATAACATCAACAAAAGGCCTAATTGGACTTTATACCACTTGAATTAAATGTCAAGATAGACGCAATGAATAACTAAATTAAATTTATGCACTTTCATATCTATTCTAATCACTTTTGACACCTCATGGGGGCTCTACAACTCTAGACCTATCCTTAGAAGATGAAAAATTACATTTTAATTGGACTTGTGTTTCAAAAGTTTGGAAAGTAAAATGATCTTCCACTTTTATCATTGGGTCCTTGTCTCAATCAGGAACATTGCTCAATCCTTCAAAGCTTTGTAAGTAGACCAAAAATACCCAACATCTTTGGTGACTTGGCTAGGTAGCATGCCTTCTATGATCAATTTCAGACTATGTACATGACCTTTGAATTATAACAGATAACACATCTATTCCATGACTATAGAAAACTTTTTGATTGGCAAAGACAATGGAATCCACCAAAATAGGGAAGAAAATAAAAGAAAGCAGGGAAACAATACTAACAAAGTAAATGTGCAAATAAATCACTTTTCTAGGACAAAATATAAACTAACTAATCAAATTAACCATGACAATACATTATCTACCAAGATCAAAATGGGAAATTGATGAATTTTCTCATTATAAAAGATGGTACAAGTTGTAAAGTAGGGGTTTTTATTAAACATGACCTTTGAAGAGGCACTCTTTTTCCCAATTATTTCTCTTCACATCTCTTGAAATGAGAACTTAGTAGTAAATCAGTCACCAACATAAACAAATTCATCTTGAACTTCTAAATTTTCTTTATGGTGCTTGTTAACTACAACCTTGCCAAGTGACATCTCATCTATGCATGATTTTTGGATGAAATTATCCTTCTTATCAACTACTATAAGTTTATCCAACTATTCAAGGAGATTTGAATAGTCAACCCAAGCTACATCATGATCTTAAATAGATGATTCTTGAACAAACTTCCAAATATCATGCTCTTTAGTCAGAAACATATCCTTATAATGTTCTTCAACCTCTTACAGAGATTCAAAATATAGATGCCAATCATCTTTTTGTTCTTTACTTTGATAAACTAGAATAAGATCAATTTTAAAGGATTCTTGATCTTCCTCTAGTGCAGAGATCTTGACATCATTTGTGACATTACCCTGTGTCAATTTCTCATGGATTTCCTCTGTATCAGGATAAACCTTTTCCTATATAATTGAAGCATCTTCTTCAACATCGGATACAATATCAATTTGAACTTGGATTTCAAGTGGATTATCAATGAAGAACATTTCATCATACACAATGGAAGCATCCTCTTCACATTATTCAAGAACATGATTTGTAGATGCAACCTCTTTCTCTATTTCCCATAGAATAGTCTCCATTTGAAGAAGGGAGATAGTGGGATGGTGATGAAATTCATTTGTTTGAGAGAGAGTATGAAGCATGGAAGGTTGATCATGATCATATTTTGGGATCTTGGGGGCAATGGAATCATTTATGGAATCTTGAAGAGGAGGGAAAGAGAAACTTTTGAGAACTTCTATATTCTTCTCCTTCCACTTGGCCATTACTTCATCAAGGTCTAAAACATTTTTTTCCACATGGACAACTTGATCTTAAGGGAAAATGGTGAGTAAAGGGAAAATTAAGAAAATTTAGCCTCTTGAATAGGATCCTAAATAGGTATATAAATAGGTTCTTGACTCAAACTAGGAATCTCCATTGGCTCATTCTAAACATGGTCATGAACATTATGAGAATAAGGACGTTAAGAGGGATGGTAAATAATACAAGAGGGTTATTGACACAACTAATCCAACTAAATTTTGCAACTAACAAGCCTCTACCTTCTCTAATACAAAGCTATAAAACTTAAGCCTCTCTTGTAGATCATTAGACACATTCTGAAAAAGTTGCTTATTCACTTCCTCATACTGGGAATCTAGACATACTTTTCTTTCATATGATTGAAATTTAAGCTCTATTTCATCCATTATCTCTTGGAGACAAGGTTGCTCATGTTTAACATCATATCCATATGGGAAAGGTGAAAACTAGTCTTGAAACTAATATGGTCCATAAGGAGGTAATAGTCATGCTCTTGCTAATAAGGATCATGGGAAACTTGAATGCTCATCATAGCTGTAATAAAATTCTTGGTAAGGCTGATTAGGCTAATAGCAAGGCTCATATGGATCATGACAAGGCTGGTATGATCCATAATAGGTATGATAAGGAGATATAGCATAGAGATTTTGTTCATTCATGGGCATGAAAATAACATTAGGATAGTGCAATGAAAATGATCTTACATGGAAATTTCTTAGACTTTAGAAGAGATTGCTTGAGTTTGGAATCACCAGATTTTTAATGAAAAACACTATTGTAACTATAATTTCAACTATACTACCTCCAATAGGTCCCATTAGGTATACCAAAACTATTGGGGATCTAGATTGTATCGTAGCCGAGAAAAGAGATTATTTAGGTCCTCTACTGAAATCTAGACCAACATGGGACTGATTTTTAGGCTTTGGATATCTTAATAGTGGATCAGACCTTTGAAGAAGGTTAGCTTCCTTCTGGATATATCACCTAAAATAAAACTAACTAAGAAAAGGGAAAGAAAAATGCGATGAACTAGTAATGTGATTATTAATCCACCCTATCTAAAATTCTAACAAACATTAATTAAATGATATATGCAACTCCAAATGGATGTTTTTGGATTAGTATTTCATGAAAACGTTCACCAAGTGATCAAAACCTAAATGAACTGATGGAGAGGCTTGAGTCAAGGCACTAAATAGTCAATGTATTCACTTGATAGCATTAATAAAATGGAATTTAACACTAAACATCTTCCGGGTAATAATTTAGGTGATGGTTCTACCCCAATTGATGATAGAACTTCTGGGAGCCATAACTTTTGCACCGTAGCTCAAATTGACTTACCGTTTGAATATTTGGAAAGATAAGAATGAGGATAAAATGGTGAGATGACATAGATATTTTCTTGATGAATTTTGACCCCAAAAAGCCAATTGAAGTTCCAAAAATTTCAATTTTAGTAGTGTAGTCTAAAAATAGTAAGTTTCTAAAAATAGTAATTTCTCAAATTTTGTATTATTTTAAATCATGGAAGTTGAAACACTTATTCTTCATCAAGATTGGTGACCTTACACATATTCTTACTACTTTTAAAATGTCTATAAATGAATATGTAACCCAAAATGGAAATCGAACATCTCTTCTTAGAGACAAACATATAGTTGTATTGTGATCTTGTGTAATAAAACATCTCTTCTCAGAGAATACATTGTTACTATGTTATTTTTGTGTTTTTAAAATATATATCAATAAAAACTTCTACATTTTGGATCAGTGGTATCAGATCGGTTTGTCTTGAGAGTGTATGATCCTGAGGATGAGGTCAGGCTACAAGAAACTTGGGTGGAAAACAACAAAGCTTCCAAACTATCAAACTATTAACTCCAAATGACTTCAAATAGAAGACAATATTGAGACATCTAATCCTTTCAAGGAAATGGTGAATGAAGCTCTCTAATGGAAAAAGACATAGATACTATAAAAAATTACACAAATTCTCCAACAACTCTTGATGGGAAATTTTGACTCCTCATTTGTACTTCTTGGCTCCTCATCCATGGAATGTCCTTTCAGTGCCCTAACACCCTTCAAAGTTCTAGTGAATTTTGATATTCCTACATTTTAAGGCAAAGTCAATGTTAATGAAGTAGAAAACTGGTTGAATCAATTTTCTTCCTAATTCTTTGTAAATAAATTCACTGATGGAGAAAAGATCACTTTTTCTCTTTTGAAAGCATCATTGCCCATTAAAAATTAGTGGGAAGTGTACAAAAAGAGGTTCAGTATAGATGGCATTGGCCTTGAGGTGGAACCTACCTGAGAAAATTTCATGGAAGTAGTAAAGGAAGAATACTATCCTATTGGAGTATATGATTACCTATATGTATAGTGGAACCAAACTTCACCAAGGTAAGGACCAATCTTTTGAAGATTACATAGACATTTTTCATTCTCTGTCTGCAATATTAGGCATCTAATAAAGTGAGAAACATAAGAATCTCAAATATCATGATGAAATACAATGGTACATATGGGGGAAATGGAAGTCTTCAATTTGGAAACCCTTAGTGAGGCATACAAGTTCATAGTGAAGATTGAACAGAAGCATGGATGAAAGAATACAAAGAGTCAGCCTTAAAAATGGAAAAGTGATAAGGAAGGTCAAACATGAGGTAAAAATTGGAAGCAAAAGGAGTTTCAAGATAAGAAACCCTAGAAGGGGAAGGCTAGAAAATGGTGTGATTACCACAAAATTGAAACTCACTCCAAAGAAGAATGTCAAGCCATCAAGTCACTACTTTCTATGTCATAATACTTGACATTTACTACTCTATCTCATACACAAGCTATAGTCAAAGAGGATGAAGAAGAGATTGTAGATATTGAGATTGACACCATCATCACCTCAAAATAGACCCATGAGGAAGTGCCAAATGACAAGGAAATATTAGTTCTCTCCAAATTATGGGTAAAACATAAGCCTCTACATTTCATTCTTGATAGTGGTAGTCAAAAGAATTAAATCTCTACTAAAGTTGAGAAAAGTCTAAATCTATCCATGAATCCTTATCTAAATCCATACATTATTAGATGGTTGAGCCTAGGGAGAGACTTTTGTATCACCCATCAGTGTCTTATTTCATATGAAATAAAACCTTTACAAGATGAAGTCTTATGTGATGTGGTCAATCTAGATGTTCATGATGTACTCTTTGGTAAGATGTTCATGTATGATCGACATGGAATCTATGAATCATGAACCTAAAGAATCACCCTCACTCTTGGAACATGGAGCTATAGGGTACCATAGGTACCACCTCCCACATCTGTCTCCTTGATCAGTGTCAAGCAATGTAAGATATTGGTGGAGAAGATAAAATAATTCATTCTCATGGTGGTCAGACCATAGAAATCCATGAAGGTTGATGTTGCAGTCTTGACTACACAATAAACATAACAATAGAAGCATATGGTACAAATAATAGGAGAATATGATGACTTATTCAAGTTACCCATAGGAGTTCCACTGCATTGCTAGGTAAATCATTCTATCGACTTGATCCCAAGATCACCTTTGCCTAACAGTCCTATGGATCACAGATTAATTTTGGAGAATGATGAGATAAAAGGATAGATTCAAGAATTAATCCAAAAGGGTCACATTAGGCTAAGCTCTTCACCATGTTGCATCCCAATTGTCCTGACACCAAAAAAATATGGAACATGGAGGCTTTGCCTTGACTATCGAGCCATGTTTAAAATCAATGTGAAGAATCACTACCCCCTCCCCAAGATTGATGACCTACTAGACCAAATGCATGGTGTGAATTTATTCACCAAAATTGATCTCAAATATGGCTATCACCAAATTCCCATTGATGCCACCGATGTCTGGAAGACTATATTCAAATCTAAGGTGGGGTTTTTCAAATGGTTGGTTATGCCTTTTGACTTAACGAATGCACTTTTAACCTTCATGAGGATGATGGATGACATCTTAAGACCCTTCACAAACACATTTTTGGTTGTCTACCTGGATGACATACTCATCTATAGCATAACATGGGAGGAACATTTGTAACATGTTTATAAGGTGCTTCAAACTCTTTGGGAACACAAGTTGTATGAAAATATTGACAAATGTACATTCGGGATGAAAATAACTTAGTACCTTAGGTTCATTTTGAATGATGAAGGGGTCCATGTTGATCCAAAAAATATTTAGGTTATTTGAGAATGGCCTACACCAAGGACCCTCACTGAACTTCACAACTTCTTATGTCTTGCAAATTTCTATCGCAAGTTTGTTCTTGGATTTTCACATGTTGCTTAGTCACTAACCCAAGTGACTAAAGGAGGAGCTAAAGTTACATTTTAATGGGGTGAAATACAACAAAGGTAATTTGAGATTTTGAAGAATAAACTTTTCTTAACCCTTGTTCTTGCCTTACCAGATTTGCAATAACCTTTTGAGTTGATGATATATGCATCTGAATATGCCATGGGAGCTATCATCATGCAACATGGTCATCATATTTCATATCATAGTGAAACTTTCACTAATACAATCAGGAAATATTTTACATATGATAAGGACCTCTATGCCATTATGCAAGCCTATAAAAAAAAGGAAACACTACAACTTGGGGAAAGAGACGGTCATCCAAACTGACCATACACCATTGGAATTCATCCAAACATAGATAAAACTATGAAATGAGAGGCACCAAAAGTGGGCCACATATCTAAAACAATTCCATTTAATAATCTAACATAAAAATGGGAGCTAAAACACAACTAAAGATTGTCTAACTTGCCCACCCATTACTGCACTTACAATAGTTCTTGACCTATGCATATATGAGATTGCCACTTGGGGTGCTCTGTATGAATTATATCCTAGCTTTGTTGGTACATATCAAGTGCTTCAAAAATATAAACATGTTTCTAATTTCTATTTTCAAGATAATATCCTCTATAATATGGGGTACATCTATGTTCCAGTTGTATAACAATAGAAGATGATATGGGAAGCACATTTCAGTAGGATAGCTAGACACTTGGGTGTAGAAAATACATTGGCATTTATTCAAAAACACTTCTACTAGCCCCATATATGAAAGGATGTGGAAAGGTATCTCAAATCATGCACCCCATGTGAGATAGCTAATCCAATAAATAAGAAGCAAGGATTGTACACACCATTTACAAAACCAACCAAGCCTTGGGAATCTATCTCAATGGATTTTCTCTCAGGTTTGCCCACTTCAAAACATGGCAAGGACTATATTTTTGTTGTAGTTGATCATTTTTCAAAAATAGATATCATGATTGCTTGTAAGAAAAATATATCTACTGAAGAAACTGCTCAAATATATTTTAGTCATGTATGACTCCATTTTGGTATCCCCAAGTCCATTGTCTTAGATCGAGATAGTAGGTTCCTAAGCATCTTCTGGTCCACTCTATGGAAGATGATGGATACCAAGCTGATGAAGTCTACAACCTTACATCCATAAAATGATGGTTAGATAGAGGTGGTGAATCACTTAATTGTTCATATGATTCAGATGTATCACTCCAAACATCCATGCACATGGGATGAGGGGATTCTTTTCATACAACATGGATACAATCAGGCCCTACATAGCTTAACCAAGTACCATCTATTCCAAGTATGCTTCAGGTTCCAAACCATAGCACCAATTGATAGAATCATTCCATTCTCCACCATGGAATACACACGTCATGGAAGATCTAAGGCAAAAAAAACAACAAAGTTCATTGAACAAATGCAACACATTCAACAACAAGTTCATGACATCTTGGTGAAGATGAATCAGAAGTATAAGCAATGCCATGACAAACATAGGATTGTACACTATTTTATTTTAGGTGACAAGGTTTGGTTGAAGCTTTATAAGGAATGACTTGCAGGCCCACATAGAAAAATTTGGCCTCTGCAATATGGTCCCTACACCATCACCAAAAAAGTTGGATAAAATTATTTTGAGTTGAACCTACCAACCTACCTTGGTTTACATCCAATATTCAGTGTGGATCTCCTCAAACCATATCATCCACCTCTGTTGGACACTTCAATTGTAGCAAAAAACCTATAAATTGACAAGTTTGATCCAAAGAGTTTTTCTCCTGTAGAGGAGGATCAGATTGTGGACACCTAGATGAAGAAAACAAGAGGATGCTCTATTTCAATTTATCAAGTGGTCAAAATGGGCTAGCTTAGCCACCAAGGTGAGTAGCTCATAGAGAATCAAATTAAGAAATAGCTACCACACTTGATCGGTAATATTGATGCAATTGGGACCATTTATTCTCAAGGAGAGAAGAATGATCTGGGAAATAATTCAGGCAATAATTCAGGTGACGGTTCTACCCCAATTGATGACAAATCTTTTGGGAGCCATAACTTTTTCAACTTATCTTCAATTGACTCACCATTTAAACCATTGGAAAGCTCAGAATGAGTAAAATGTGGTGATATATCATGAGATCCACTTGACAGATTTTGTCCCATGAAAACCCAATAGAAGTTCCCCAAATTTTAATTTTACTAGTGCAGTCTAAAAATAGTAATTCCTTAAATTTTGTATTATTTTAAATAGTGTCAGTTGAACTACTTAATCTCCCTCAATATTAGTGAATTTCCACATCCTCATCCTACTTTCAAAATGTGTATATATGAATATGTAACCTGAAATGGAAATCAGACATCTCTTCCCAGAGATAAGCATATAGTTGTATTGCAATCTTGAGTAATAAAACATCTCTTCTCAGAGAATTCATTATTACTATGTTATTTTCATGTTTTTGAAATATCTGTCAATCAAAACTTCTAAGTTTTGGATCAAAACATGAATTTTAAAGCAATATAATCTAGTAACTAGGTGATACTCAGGTTTTGACAAGGGAGAGTTTCTGCCTGACAATAACATACATGTAAATCAATATGACATTAACACACTATACCAAAATATGAAATCTAAAAAAGAGTCCTTTATTTATCTTAAGAGTTTACAAATATCAAATGTAGGCAAATTTTAGTCATTCCCAAGAGAGGGATTATCAAGTTATTTTCAAGGCTTAGAAGCCTACATTTATAGAAAAAGGATGAGAGAGAGAGAGAGAGAGAGGAGAGAGAGAGAGATAGAGAGAGAGAGAGAGAGAGAGAGAGAGAGAGAGAGAGAGAGAGAGAGAGAGAGAGAGAGAGAGAGAGAGAGAGAGAGAGAGAGAGAGAGAGAGAGAGAGAGAGAGAGAGAGAGAGAGAGAGAGAGAGAGAGAGAGAGAGAGAGAGAGAGAGATGTGCATTAGAATGTGACCAACTGATTATGATGGATTAGCATCAATTCAATGATGTAGCTTAGTCAAGATTTTATCAAGAAGGCATAATTTCAAAGGTCTTATAAAATAATTGAATGCTCAGTATACTTATTCATCCACCTAGTCATTATCTCAAACCCCATGCTACTTTGACTTGATCTATTGATGAGGACTAATCCCTTATGCCTTAGAATTGATAGAGTCTCACTTGGTCTATTTTGAGTGGTTGGATGTACATTTTTAAAAATGTTTTAATGGAGCAGAGATCTCTTTATAGATTTAAAACTAATCATATTATTGGTTTTTCTATAACTCAATGCCTAGTCTCATTTTGAAAACTAAATGTTGACCTTCAATTGAAATAGGTATAAAAGACCAATCCTATCTTCAAGGAGATCTACTAATGATGCTTGGTCCTAAAATATTCACCTTAACTTGACTTAGATCATTTTCAATCTCCATTTCCTTTTTTATTACCTTGCTTGGGTCAAAACACGATCTCCTCAACCTTCATCAAAGAGTCCCAAGGCTTGATTCTTCTCATTGGTTGTCAAATGTTGACTTGAACCCTTGAATTATTTTAGCTTATTTGGTTTTTTTGATATGCCTATGCATGAATGCCCATGATCTATTGATTTTTTTTTAACTAAATACACTTTCACCACTTATCTTTTACTAATTAGCTCTTTGGATTCACAGACCAATTTGACTCTACTTCACTCTGCTCGATCAAAATGCATAAGTTCACATGCACCATTTATCTCCTTGATCCAAATTTCCTATTATTTCTTTCACTCATTTAGATCAAATGTATTATTGAATGTGAGCCCTCTATCTAGCTTGGACCCATCCTTTTGTTAGTGATTTCACTCTGTCAAATCTTGGATTGATTATCTCATACCATTAGATTATGTCAAACTTGTATATATTTAAAAGATTTAACCTGGGCACCTTTTGACTTGGTTGAATCCAGTGTAGCTCATTAGATATTTGTGTGTCAATATGACAGCACCTGCAGACCATTAGATCACATTCAACTTCAAACCTTTTAAGGACCTTTTGAACCCAAATGGTTACTTGCCTTAATTAAAATTGGCATTTGCACTAACATCATTTGACATCCATCCAGACGTATTTGACATTTAGTAGACCATCAAATTTAATATCATATAATTTTTTGCAATGTCTTTATTTTGACTCTGACATGACTATCATTCATTATTTGAATAATTTTGACAATTTATATCTTGAAATGTAGGAATCATGGAGGGCCCCAAATTTTTGGAGATGTTCTTGAGATTAAAAGGAACAAACCCAATTGATCTATTGGTTTAAAAATCATTCTAAGTAAAGATATAAAATATATAAGTGACCATTTCATTCATGCTCATTTGATTTCTTGGCAATGTTCTAGTTTATTTCGCTATGTATGAAAAAATTAGAGAAAATGCCTAGGAACCCAACTTTTCTTATCTATTACATACTTCACATTTTGGTGAAAGACATAGAACTTGGTGCATAAAATCTTGGGGGCAAAACAAGTGAACCCATGTGATCATTTTCTCCAAAAATTATCACATGTGTGATATATAAAATTAACAAAAAGCCTACTTGGACTTTCTACCACTAGACTCAAATGTCAAGATGGACTCAATAAAGAATCAAATGAACTCCATGTAATTTTATATCTATTGCAAGAAATTTTTAACACCTCATGGGGGCTCTAAAACTCTATACCTATCCTTAGAAGATGATAAATTACACTTTAAGTGGACTTAATGTATTTGAAAAGGTTTGAGAGAAAAATAATATTCCTCAGTTATCATTGGGTATTTCACTCTATCAAGAACATTGCTCAGTCCTTGAATGCTCTGTATGTAGGTCAAAAATCACCAACATAACTACCCATGTATAAGTAGATATTGTTATGATATAGTCTTAATTTTGTAGAGGCTTGTAACAAAATTTTCCAAGTATGATAAATGTTGATAGTCACTCTAAATGCTATAGAAATAATTTTGTTACCAAATACATAGAATGAAGTGGATGCATTTATCATTAGTTATATCATATATAAGAGTAGACACTCCCTAATATGTCACTTCATTTCAAATTCCCAAGTCATTAGAGGAATAATCAATATTTTAGTATTCCTCATTTGTTTTTGAAATTCATATCAAGGATGACAATTTAATTCAAAAATACAAGGCAAGGGAATTATATCATCATTTAATAATCTATTTAACTATATAAAAAGTTATACAAAATACTAGGATAGAGATATCATATGAAAATAACACATTTTTATGTTGCATATAGTACCTATAACTTAAGTTTCTTAGTCCAGTCACACAATGCATAAAATAAAGAAACCCTCATTATCAATGAATCAAAAAAATATGTTAAAACTATGATCAATTTACAAATGTGTGTAATAATAACGTATATTCACCTTAGGATTGCAAGATATGCTCAATATGAAGCTACGAAATGGAGTCATTGTACACCAAATATGGTAAAACAATTATAGTAATGAAGTGGTATATGTGGAGGACAATACAAATGAACAATATTCTAGTAAACACAACTCTCAAGAAACCCCTATCTAAAGTTATAATGATGTTATGGAGAATCCATAATGGTTTCTACCTATCATTATAAATAAGTAATCTATAAACTAGGAGGATATTCCATACTAAGATTCACCAACACCAATCTTATGACTCCTACCTCAACAATATTTTATAAGATGATTATTCTAGATTATTTGTAGTGTTAATATATAAATAAAAAAATTGTTGGAAACAAAATGTAAAACATATTGTGCATGAAAATGAATAATAATAATAATAATAATAATAATAATAATAATAATAATAATAATAATAATAATAAAATCTCATAATGAACACAAGAGTTATCTTGGAGAACTAGGGGTGTTAAAACTCCATTGAGTAAGGAAATTACACTCCCCTTCAACTATGTAATTAAATAAATTTACAAGTTACTTCTAAAAATGGCCTTCATGGACATAATTATAACCATGACTTTATCCAAATATTTCACTACTCTACACTTATTTGACGGCTCTCTAAAATCGAATGCAACTAAAAAATATATAAAACTAGGAAAAATGAGAAAACATGAACAAATACTCAATATTGTAACATGTAATCTGAATCCAACTTGAAGCCTTCTCAGTGTGTTTTCTCATCTAATGTTACAAATATGAAATGTCTTAAAATAGTGTCTTATAATCATTAATTAAATATATTTGGGCATAGTTGAAACATTTAGTATACATGAATAGTACATTAGGATCCAAATTTGGATCACACCTCCCCAATTTGAGGCTTTGAAGTCCCTAAAATGTTAAATAATTTTATAAGTTTGGAACATTTTTTATCACTATAAACACCCATATTTAGTACAAGAAAATTTTCACAACCTATTTTTATAGCCTCTTTGCATGTATACATCTTTTGACTGAGGATTGGTTATTTAGTGATGTGGCCTCTTGTGAAACTTTTCGATTCATTTTATTTCACTTGATTTACCTACCCTTTAGGCCTTATATTAGTTTTTTACTCTTCATCCAATGTATGCCAAGGTTTTATACTTGATGTTTCTTAGTTTGTATATATTTTTATCCCTTGGACACCTGCATCTATTTTGAACACTAGAATTAACACTAGTGTCTGACTAAAACATAGGTGTCCATGCTTATCTTTTAGTCCTTTAATATATCTTTCAATTTATTATCATTTGTTTAACCCTCTTTTCCCATCCTATTATCAAATTTTCATGTGTCACTATATCCTAATTAAAAATTAAAAGGTCCCTATATATACAAAGGCTATAATCTAATTATGATACTTATCAATTTGATTTGATAATAACCAAATTGGAAAATACTATACATTTCAAGTTATCAAAATTCATTACAATACTGAATTAAACATCTCAAGCATTCAAACGGTCAAATATATTATTCCATTGTTATCACTAATGGTTATTGAGATAAAGAGCATATAGTTTCACATCTACAATTCCACACACATACCTAGAAGGGAGAATTACATGTGAGTCTCATGCCCTATTTTAAGTATTGGATGTGTAGGCAACACTTAGAAACAAATGGGGTTGATATGGTTAGATTGAGTCATGTATCAACCCACTAACCCATTTTTACCAGGTTATATGAGGTTTGATGCAAAATAACTATGTTTTTGTTCATTAGATGAATTTAGTGCATAGAAATATATAATTAAAGTTATAGGGAAGTTATACAGGTGATAATGTAGGCCTATTACAAATTTGGATCCATTCTTGTGTGTATCCTTGACAAGACACCTGCATCAGAGGTAGACACCTATGTTGACACTACTATCCCTATTTGACATAAGCATCCAGTGGTAAAAAATAGTCAAAATAAAAAATGAACAAGGCCAAAACCTATGATGTAGTCTTGTGATGAATCCTAATCACTATCATACCTTAGAACAAAATATCAAACAAAATATGCTCTCTTTTATCCCTTGCCTACCTTTTACTTATATTTTTTACACACACTAAATCAAGAAAATATGTAGTATTGACATTATTTTAGTGTAAATTAAATATTGTCATTATTTTCAAATAATTTATTAGTTTTTATTTTTCTATGAAAATCCCTAAAAACCATAAAACCCTAGTTATTAAACCATAACCCTAGTTTTCATGTACATATTTCTCCTTCCTCAAAATAATTTCATTTCAGATTTATGTATGTTATTTTCAGATCTAAAGTTTTCTCTTATACTTGTTTGGGCATAGTTTAGGAATTATTAATTACATCATTACTTCGGCCCTAGTGGTTGTGTGCTTTATAATTTTCTTAAACATAAAAATCCTTATGGATTCATTAATAGAAATCCATACAAGAAAGCTTCATTATTATGATCATTTCTTTAATCCATCTGATGATCAATGTATTGCATATGAAGATTTAGATAACATCAAACATCGGATAAAGCCTAATTTTCTTACAACTATGATAATTAAAGGACCAATGATGCAAATGCAAATATAAATAAGCAAGGTAGTGATATTTCTAATTTTTGTTATGAGTGTGAAGATATCCCTCTTGGCTATAACACTTATCCCATTTCTCTAATTTTTGAAGATGAAGGGTTTTAAGATTTAACAAAGATGTATGATACAATAGATATGGAAAATTGTAGAATTCATAATATTGAAAATAAAATTGTTGCATGCATACATCCTTTAGTTACTTCAAAAAGGGAGTGTTGTTATTCCTTTTCCAATGATGCAAATGTATAAAAGGTTTACTAAACCTCCTCTATCTCTCATGATGAAAATATTGATCACATCAAGTGTGTGCCTTATTCTCCAAGTAATAATCGTGTTGAAAATTATATGTCTTATTTGGATGATTCAAGTTAAAATAGTCAATTTTTTTCCCACCTTTAATTTTTGGTGAACAATATGCATTTCATATGTTTCCCATCATCTTTCTTGATCAACAAAATGAGAGTGCATAGTAAAATCATATTGAAATGACTATAAAATGTGCATTATTTGGGGACATAGGTAAAGTCCCAACCACATTTCATGTATCATTTTCCTAGATCAAATCATTTGAGTCAAACAAAATCAAAACTAGCATTGTAACTTCTCTCCCTCCTTTCAAATGTAAAATAGAAAGCAAAAGTTGTATTCTTCCCTCTCATGATAATGCAAGTAAAGTAGGAAACTATTATTTTCTTCCCTCCTTTACATTTTCTTATACAAAAGAGAAAATATTTAGAAATGAAGTTTTCTCATCTACTCTTATTGAATGTCATGAGATTTTTAATAATATAGAACCTTGTAATGATAATAATACCAACCTTCGTGCTATACAACATGATATATTTAGCTATCTAACCATGGATACCCCATTTGAAAATGGTGTACAATCATGTGATAATCCTCCCATTGATAGTGGAAAGGATTTAGTTATTCATATTTTCCATGTGAATGGTAATTTATAGCTACTATAAAAAACTTCAACCTCTTCTTGTGATATGTCATCTATTATGACTAACATGGGAGATTTGAAAAAACAAGTCAAAACTCTTAAGCTAATAATTTATTATCACGGGTTTATTTTTAAGGATAATATATTATAAGAGAAACCTAATGATAAGGATGCATTTAAGCATCCTTTCCTTTCAAACTTTATTATGTCTAAGTTCTCCTCCTTTGATGGTTAAGGAGATCTTTCTATTCACTTACAAAAATATTTGCACTTCTTTGAGCATCAGGTCCAAAATGGAAGCTTGATCTTAGTGTATTTTCATTTAAACTTAACATAATGGGCTATTGATTGGTTTTGTAGTCTTTCAAAGGGTTAATTATTAAATTTGAATAAATTAGAAGATGTATTTATATTTCATTTTCATCATTATATCTTACCTAAGTTACCATCAAAACATTTTCAAGCATTTACACAAATATAAAATGAGTCTATACAAGATTATGTTATTTGATTTAAGGATGTTTGATATTCCTTAAACTATACACTCTCATATTTGGAAGCATAATTTATATTTAATAGAGGTTGTCTTTATCCACTTAGAGAAAGAGAATTTCATAAGACCTTTGCTTCATTTGGGACCTTATATTGGTATGTGCACAAATATGCATGCGCTTGAATGCATACTTAAACCATGTTGCCTATATCTTCACCAAAAACAAGGTATGATAAAAACCATCTTTCCTAGGTAAATAATCAAGTTACAAAAGATCATGAACCAATTCAAAATTCTTCTACAAAACCAAATGTAATGTAAAAGAATAAATGATAAATGTGTTAAACAAAGGAAAGGAACATAATTACATAGTATCTCCCATAGTTAGACCATATACCTCTACAAAATGATAACCTCTTCAATTTGACTAGTAATATGATGGACCACATGACATATTGCACACATTATTGGATAAATGAATGATAAAACTTCATCATAATTTTCATTATCCACATCATTGATTTGAAAATGAAAATAGAAAACACTTTTATTCTAGCTATGGTATTAATGGACACTAAGATAGTGAGTGTTTTTATCTTGAGAAAAATCTTACACAATTAGCCAATCATGTAGTTATTGTATATCAAAAAGACATATCTAGACCTAATTCACATACTTATCCTAGTGGCTTGTCTAAGAAGGTTGAGCCATCCCCTATTGCTCTCTTTGAGGAACACATGGTCCATCAAACTTAATAGAAGATGGCCACTGGTAGAAGTCCTTCTCCTAGTGTAATCTATATAATGACTGGTTACTCCCACACTGATCCTATTAAGGAACCATAGTTGATTAGGTCCAAAATCGAGGGACCTGTGGAGGGGATGTACACACACAACAGGTTCAAGTGGAAAAATCATTACCTAAAGACTCATAGGTCACTTTTACAAATACAGTAGAGCTAGCTACAAAAATGTAATCAATGATTCCACTACCCCATGATCATTACATCTAGGTATTCTTATTTTCTTCTAGGTTACATTTCATATGATGATTATTATATCATCACTATAATTAAACCATCTCATTTACTTAAAAGTGTCATTTATATAATTTACAAATATATAATCATACATTTCATAAATAAACACAAAAATCAAATACAAAATTATAGATGTCACATATTCATTTAACATAAAATAAGTAATGTGAAGAATTTCATGTGTGTGTGTGTGTGTGATATATATGTATGTATGCACATAGATACATACATATATATAAACACACACACACACACACAATATATATATATATATATATATATATATATATATATATATATATATATATATATATATATATATATATATATATATATATATATATATATATATATATATATATGTATTGTGTTTGTGTGTGTGATATGTATGTACACACACACACACACACACACACACACACACATCAAATGATACAAATTTAAGACAAATAATAAATGTCAATCATATGTTGGAGGCATATCCCTAGGTGTCTACTCCTCATCACTATCTATAACAATGATCTTCAAACCTATAAATATCGAGGCATTATGATCTAACTAGGGCCCTCATGATTGGGATAAACCACGTACTATCTCCTCAAGGGATCATAAACATTGACCCATATCCTCATGATTATGACATAGATATTCATATTGATCAATCAAAAACTAAAAAATCTATGTGGCACTGAGAGGATCCTCCTACAATAAATTGATAAAAGGCCTAAGATAATAGATTTATAAAATTAGAAGAAGCACTAAAATGATTATATTGATCACAGGGCACTTCAAGGGGACAACATCCTTTGAGCAAGCTCAATACAATTAAATCATGGATGCCAACATTGGCCTCAACACTAACTTTTATGCTAAATATAATCTAAACAACTACTACTTCCCATGAATGTGGGATAAAATAAAATGCTCAAGGGATGAATTACATATCATATGTGTTCATAGCAATGATTACATTAAAAAATTAAAGAGAATGGGTATCATGGGTTCATAACATCCCCTCCCTCTTAAAAATACATTTGTCCTCAAAAATTCAGATGTAAGAATTGGTGTTGAATCTGAAATAATGTTTCCCAAGTTGCATCCTCTAGTTGCATTCCATGCCACTAAATTAAAACCTATATGATGGAACAAGAGTGTAGTTAGACTGTACACCTATCCAATATTACCTTTGGCTCAAAAAGGATGGATCATTCATTATCAAAATATGGTATAATAGTCTGCACTCTAATGTTTATTTTAAGAACTTTCTTCAAACAAGAGACATGACATACTAGGTGAACTCAAGAAAAAGGTGGGAGATCCAACTAATAAGCAACCGACCCAATATTATATAGAACCTTATAGGGCACATATAAATTAGTATATATCTTATGATGCCCTTTTAGTTTTAGGTAGGATTGCATGTATGGATGCAAATGAATAAAAACCATATCACCTACTTGAAAAGTGTGCTTAGAATGGTGTTGATCAGTCTATTATTTCATTTAATTTTATACCATATGAATATTGTCTTATAGGGTGCTAAGGATATGATCCTAGGTTTAAATAATCATGTCAATCACTTGAACTTATGAACTATTAGGGATGTAGAAAAGGAACACTGGTAGTGCTTGACCATAGACTACTTCATATGTAATCATTTTCATTGAATTGTGGTACTAGGTATTGTACCACCATTCAGTGTCGGGGGAGCACTTTGCCCACTAATATTTTTGTTCTAAGGTGAAGGAACAAATAAAAGTCTCCAATAATTTGTTGATAATTTCAATTCACCCATCTATTTGGGGATGATATTTAGAACTCATCTTTAGTTGAGTACCAATACGAAAAAATATTTTAGTCCAAAAATTGCTAGTGAGGTTTGCATCAAGATCAAAGATAATGGATGAAATAATTCCATGAAGATGGAAAATTTGGTCCAAGAAAATTTGTACGACTATGGAGGTGGTATACAGATGGCTAAGGGCACAAAAATGACTATATTTGGAGAGACAATCAACCACAACTAAGATCACTATTTTCCCTCTAGATTTAGGGAGCCCCTCAATGAAATCCATATAAATATCAATCCAAATCCTCATATGGATGGGCAAGGGTTCGAGGAACCTAGGGATGAGTGTTGTTTCACCCTTGTTGCATTGGAAAGTATCAAATTTATCCACTATCTATTGAATTGTCATTTTCATTCCCTTCCAAAAGAAGTTACATCATGCCAGCTCATAAGTTTTGAGAAACCCTGAGCTCCCTATATATGGAGAAGCATGGAGTTTATAGAATATAACATGCTAAATATATGTGCTCTGGGGAAGCACTATATGACCTTTGTAATGCAAATAAGCACTATCCCAAGAATAATATGGTATAGTAGAGGGGTTAGATGCCAACTATTGAATGATTTGAGATAATGAAGAGTCATAAACATACCCTTATTGTACAACATCTAACTAATTTGGAATAGGCATGGTAATCACTAAAAAGGATGCTTTGTTTGAAAATGTGTGAGATAGAGCATCAACGATAATATTGTCCTTTCCCTTCTTATAACTGATCTCGTAATCATAACCCATGTCTTTACTGACCCATTTCTATTATGATGGAGTGAAGACCCACTATTCTAGGAAATATTTTAGACTCTAGTGATCAGTTTTGATGAACTAATGATTCCCTAGTAGGTATGGCCACCACTTCTATACTACATGCAAAATGGCCATAATTTCCTTCTCATAAGTAGAGAGTACTAAATTCTTACCAAAAAGAGATTTTCTAGTGAATCCAATGGGGCATCCTTCTTGGAGGATAACAACACCAAGTAAATTATTGCAAGCATCACTTTCAACAGTTAAGGTCTTGGAAAAATCTAGCATAACTAGAATAATTATAGTACACATAGCTTATTTCAATTTATCAAATGCACAATCAATAGCTTGTGCCCATGTAAAATCATCTATTTTAAAAATAGCTATCTATAGAGTTACAATCTTTTCATAATCCTTCACAAACTTGCGATACTATCCAATCAACTCTAAACAACAGTGGAGGCTCTTGAGTGTCTTAAGATGAGGCCAATTTGTCATGGAAGCATTTTTTTTCAAGATCTACCAAAACTCCTTAAGCTAAATCAATATACTCAAGATAATCCACTTTATCCCAGACAAAAGCACATTAGGACTATTTTACACATAGATGATGTTCAGAGATAAGCTATAGTGTAAGGTCTAGATGTTGGAGATCCTCAAACTATGTTTTACTATAGATGAGTATATCATTGAAGAAGACCATAATGAATTTCCATAGGTAGGGAAAAAATCTTTTTTTCATCAATGCCTAGAAATTTGAAGGAGCATTAGTGAGGCCAAATGTCATGACTAGAAACTCATAGTGGCCATCATGTGTGTGAGAATCTATCTTTGGGATATCATTCTCATGAAGTCAGATCTAGTGATATCTAGAGTAGAGATACAACTTGGAGAAAAAATGTGCATCATGAAGCTCATAAATAATAGGGATTGGAAATTTATCCTTGATTATGATGTGATTATGTGCATGGAAGTCAATGCAGAGGTGCCTTGCCCATCTTTTCTATGGACAAGGAAAACTAGGGATAAATATGGGCTAGTATTAGGGTGAATAATGCCTTGCTTTAATAAGTCTCAAATGAGCATTTCAATCTCAGTATTTTGATGAAATGGGTATTGGTAAGGCCTAATGTTGGGAGGAATAATTTTAGAAAGGAGATAAATATGATGGTCATTTGGCTATGAAGGGTTCAATCCCACTGGTTTGGCAAAGACAACTGCATACCTATATAGAGTGGTTTGTATATCAGGAGTAGTGGAGATTGTTGATGGTTACATTTGAATGGAGTGAAACTATGAAATGAAACCATATGAATTATTTTTAATAATATTTTCCATGTGATGTGAACTAATGAAGTTAAGAGACCCCAATTGTAATCCTTTCAATGTGTGTTTTTCCCCACTATCTAAAAAATGTATCCAAAGTTTAGTAAAACTCTATAAGATGGTTTCAAGTGTGCATAACCATTAGGATCCTAAAACAACATCGCATCCACATAAGGGTAAGGTAAACATGTCAAAGCACAAGTTATACTATCCAAAAGATATATGTACATTGTGACACCTCCATTTAAAAGGTAATGTGCCCCCATTAGCAATCATGACTTCAAAGTAAGAACAAGGATGGATAAAACAATCAACCTATTTGGTGATCTGAGGGTCAATGGTGTTATTAATGCTACCTAAAAAAATGAGTATGGTGAGAGGGAGCTTCCTAAAGTAACCCCTAACTTGTATGGTTTGTGGGGTGGTGACTCCTAATAAGGCATGGAGAGAGAACTTTGGTTGGTTTTCTTGAGAAGCTAGTTCCATAATCAGTGAATCTTCTTCTAAATCATCTACTATATCCTAAGTATCTTCAAAAACTTTAGTTTTAGGTAGATAATCCACATACAATAGGTACATATTTTTCTCTACACATTGATGTCCCCAATTGAATTTGGCATCATAATTATAATAGAGTCCTTTCTCTCTATAGGCTCGCATCTCTGATTCATTCAAACACTTGATAAGAGTGATTCTAAGGGCTACCATTATTTGAGATCATTGTGGAGTTGTAATTCTCAATGGAGCAAAATTGGTTTTGAATTACTACTAAACTATGATTTTATCCTCTATAAAGTTAGCCAACCCTAGGGTTTCCATCATTGTATTGGGTCAGAACATTTTGACCTATGATAAAATTATATCTTTCAATATATTGACAAAGCAACTCTTGAAAATTTCATCAAATAATCCCTCTATGTGATTGGCCAATTTTTCAAATTATGTTTGATATTCTCTCATGGTCCCTATTTGGTGAATTTTAGTGAATGTTTTTGTGAAGTCATCAAAATTACTAGGGCCAAACCATTTCAAAATGAGGGTGCTAAAATTAGTCCATATGGGCTCATCATGTGCTTTGGTATACCAATGATACCATTGAAGGGCTTCATATTCCTAGTGAAAGGTTACAAGTGGGACCTTGTTCGCATCAAAAGTATTATGCAAATAAAAATCTTATTGTTCCTGATCGATCCATCCAGTCAGTTATGCACCAATAAATTAAGCAAAATTAAGCTTCATCCCATGAAAATTAATGGAATAAGAAAACCTTGTGTTTGAAGAGGACTCTGGATGTCATCTATTGTTTGTGGTGGTATGTTGAAGACCAAAGCCAAGAATTTTTTCATCAAGATATTTGATGTGGGTCTCAAGGGTGGAAATTCATCCTCCATGTTTTTTGCTCTTTTTTGGGTTACTACCATAACTAGAATAAGATATTTTTCTTATTTTATAAATAGGTGGGAAAACTAGAGTTAAGACACATTTATTAAGAGAATTATTTAATTTGGTCAAAATCATAATGGGTAAAGGTAGTTTTAATAATTTTTTTGCATAGTGGGAGTATGATTGATGAAAATGAGGATAATTTTAGAAGTGAAAATGGAAATTTATCAAAGAGAGTCAAAGGAGTATAAAAGAGAGATGAAAACTATGGAAAAATTTCAAGGCAAATGGACAAGAAATAGAAGTTATAGGAAAACCCAAAAAATGGGTAAATTGAGATTTGTGAGAATTACAAGTGTAATTATGATATGGGACCTCAAGGAATAAAATGTAGGAAATGAATTTTAGGTGTGAGAATAAAATTTGAGGATCAATAGGGATATAAATAGAGAGATATGGCAAAAAAATGAAAAAAAATTTACCCCTGGCTACTATGTTCTATAAGACATGTCTACTAGAAATATGTTGAAATAAGTCTATAGATCTAATATGGTATTTTTATTACTATGTTGGTAATATATGAAAATTAGTATGAAAAGGTTGTTAGTACTTTGATAAATATATGATATGATAGTTTTATGATGCTTTGTTGGTAATATGATGAAATGGCTATGACAAGTCTCAAGATCTGATATGGCTAGTTTTTTGATACTCCATGATAATATTTTAAAATTGATAAAAATGGGCCCCAAATTTTGATAGTTGCCTAAAGGATTGAAGATATCACTCTAGCCACCAATGTCATCTAAGT
The DNA here is from genome assembly GCA_037957365.1 of Torreya grandis. Classification (NCBI taxonomy): domain Eukaryota; kingdom Viridiplantae; phylum Streptophyta; class Pinopsida; order Cupressales; family Taxaceae; genus Torreya; species Torreya grandis. The sequence goes on along the minus strand of JARHVA010005526.1, from coordinate 518,049 downwards.
GAGTATCGCTCTATAGAATTTTTTTGGCCATTGATTTATCTCTCAGTGATAGCTCTTGGTTTTCCTCATGGATGGGAACTACTCAATCAAGAAGGGGTTGTTATCCATTTCGTTTTTAGGTCCTCTCAATGGGCCAACTACTTTGGATTCCTATGGTAGTCCTCACAATGAGTTTTAGGGATTTCACCCAAGCACTTCTCATAGTTATGCAGTCAAGTTTTACCCTGATCTAAAATAGATTATTGTAATACAAAAAATTATTTAAATGAATTATGCTACAAAATAGAGTTAATATTTTTTTTTAAATTAATGAAAGAAATTATGTAGCAGAATAGAGGTAAGACTTTCTAAAGGAAAAAATTGGCCCTAAAAAGCACTCTGATACCAGATGAGAGGATCCTCCTACAACAAATTGATAAAAATGCATGAAATTATAGATTTATAAAATTAGTAGAAGCAACTAAATGATTATATTGATCAGAAGCCACTTCGAGGGGGAAACCTCCTTTGAGAAAGCTCAATATAATGAATAAGTGGATGCCTTCATTGGCCTCAATACTAACTTATATACTAAATCTAATCTAAGAAACTAATACTTCCCATGAATGTGGGATAAAAAAATTCTCATAGGATGATTTGCAAAGCATATGCGTCCATAGCAAAAATTAAATTAACAAAATAAAGAGAAGGGGTAGAATGGGTTCATAACATGCACTATGTTACGATATGTCCCATATATCTAACTCAACATGTAGTTCCTTGCATTTAGCTACCATAGTATGATATGATACAAAAACTATCACTACAAGATCTAATAAAGGCTCATGGGCACCTAAAATATCAACTAACCTATCGACAAAACCATCCCCAACTATATCCATGATTACAATATGTGTGAGGGCTTGTATTGTGTGGTCTACAATCATCACCCATTCTTGATTACCTATAGACACAACATATAAAATACCATTTAGCTACATATATGTAACAAAATACTTTTCTAATATTATATCCAAATAAATTGCTAAATTTAAAAACTATGGTACTCAAATGTGGCTCTAACAGTTGCCTCTTCTACTGGTGCAGGTCCCATAGGGTCATCATAGCCTACATTTTCAACCTATCTCTCCTCCTACATCCCTTTGTGTTACATTAATGGTACCTAGTGGTAAACTTAAATAGTAAATAATAATGTCCACTAGGATCATGCCCACCACTACATACAACCATTTAATCATCCCACATCATTCCTTAAAACTAGGGGAACCATGGGATTTCTCTTGTTAGTAGGACATAAATATATTTATAGTTGTCATTGATACCCTATCATTAGGCCTATGCCCATATTTTGTTATATGATGTCATGGGTAGGGTTCTTATGGAACTCCCTACTCTATACCAAACTATCATAAAACATGATCATATTGAAACAACTCATACCCATTGAAAAATTTATCAACTAACCACATGTTGATCTAGACCCTCTAAAACACTTGTCAATCCTCAAGCCATTAAAGAAATGTCCTATATGGATGCCATATAATCTAATATGAGGTAAAACTATCTATATTATTGTGGTGTTCCATCATGATATGTAGTCTACCATGGGTAAATACCAATTATTCTACAAATATATATAGATGGGCCCACGCAGCTATAGGTTCACTAAGCAACCATAAAACTGAAATATGCTCATATGTCCAAACATGTAGAAGATTCATTATTCAAATCCCTACACTATGGCTCTTCAGTGAAAATTTGTAAATATCCCTATACAAGTGAGCCAATACAGTGTGACCTTAGGAGTATCTTGTATGATCAAACTTAATATGCTGAACTATATGATACATATGATATGAGATACCCATTATGCCACCCTATACTATTATAAATGATGCCAATAAAACATAAATAAAATTTTGTAACCATGAAACATCACCACTGATAATGTTGTCTAGCTAAATCATCATACTTGGATCTAAACCCAAATATATATGTCCACTAAAATATATGTGAAAAAAATAAATATAACTAGGGATACCATCTCTAGTAATATAAAATCTCTCACCTCTAATGGGAAGCCATAGAATATGATACACATATTTTGATGTGACTATCATCTCCCTTATAGGGACCTAAAAAGTGCATGTATCTAGGTTGTACCTCTTAGCTAAGTTTATTAGGATGTATACATCATATGGAATATATCTTAATTGGTCCATGTGATGCAACCATTCCTATTCTATGATGGCCTAGTCATCTGCATCTAGACCCAGTTTTGTTAGAGTATAAATATGTCTATTGTGCCAAAACTGTTGAATATGTATATCCTTATGTAGCAAAAAAAATGGTAATTAATAGTCATTAACAATCACATTTTATTTCAAAAATATATATGATTATAGTTAAATTTTTAAAAATTAAAACACAATATCATTAGACACTAGCATTGGTGCAAGATAGTAACAATGGTACTAGTATCGATGCAAGATAGTAGGATCAAACACTAGCATTGATGTATGATATTAACATCAAAAAAAATTGTCTGAACTTAGACACTAGCATAAACTTGCCAATGTAATTGTCTTCGGCATTGATGTAGGTGTCTGTCAAACTACTTAAAACCCTAAAATATTTCTCAAAATGAAAAAAAATCAAAAATTAAAAATTACAAGTAAATTGATAGCTAAATCTACTTGCCAACTCATTAATCCTAACCATCTAGGGTTGTTTAGAATACATCAAATGACATTATTCAAGGAGCTATACTATATGGCATGGTTATTTTCTCACCAAAACTCATTTTTTAAATTTTCAAAGTGCGAATGAGATATAATTTTTATGCATAGTACCTAATATATATCTTCTACAAGAACTTCAAATACACATATCTTGAGCACCGACTATCCAAATTTAAAACCATGAGTTAAATTTGGGATTCATTTAACAAGCCCTTCAATATTACACTCAACTTTTAAGCCATTAATAAAACTTGTTGAAAATAGATAATATACTAGATTTTGGGCTTTATAAAAATAATGTTACAAATTACTACCACTAATACTACTAGTATACAACTTGGTCCCTATATCAAGTAAATTATCACTTTTTCCTTTTAAGCAGCTATGAATAGTAGGTACTATATCCCCTCCTCTAAAATGGTGTAATATTAGTAGGGGAATGCTTACAAACATGTTTTTCACAGTTAATTAAAATTTTAAATTTCTCTAGATTCAATGGGGGCATGCATTGGAAGCATGTTCTCCACACTTTTTCAATACCCAACATACCCAGCTTTAATGGGGGTAAGTATTAAAAACATGTCTTCCACATTGAAAATTATATCAGCTTTTATATTTCTCCATATATATTTTGGGCATGTTATGGTAACATGCTACCCAAAATTGGTAAAAACACATAGTTATATGATTTAGGTTCATAATTGGGGTAGAATTCTATACATTGGTAACATTTTTATAAATAGTCTCATCATGTGAAATATCTAATGTTCATATGAATGCCTACTATTATAAAATCCAAATCAATTTTATATTTTAAATATCTTTTATGTATTTTTACCATATCATGGACTTTTACACACTAATTCTAAGGTTAAACCATTTTAGACTAAATTAAGTCTTACCCATCTATAATGGTTGGCTCTTTTTGTTTAGATTGGAGTGATTAAATCATCTGGTATCACAAAATAAATTGGTGATCTTGATTACATCACTCATCCTATACCAAGTTATATATGTTTTCTCTTGAGTTTTGTTGGTTGATAAATGATACTCTCGATGGTCGAATCACCACTCTTCTTATTTTAGGTTGGTCTCATGATCACCTGCCAACTCTCCCTATTTAGGTAAAATTCTATCATGGTGAAACCTATTTGATCACCTATATGTTCACACATATTCATGGATGGAAGATGGATGAGGTTATAATCCCCCTGTCTACTTCTCTCATTTCTAGTACCCCATAACCATTGATACACAACACATACATAGATTTATTATATCCATGTTCTTTCTTTATGCTACTTTTTATTATTTCTTATATATAGATCACATACTCCTATTACTTTGTGGCAAGTTCTTGGTTGTAGGCAATGCTCAAATGAAATAATCAAGGAAATCTTAAGCAAAGAGAAGGGATGTTATCCATGCCATGATATGCATTTTCCTTTTCCTTTAAACTAGTAATTTTAGTTTTGATGCATTACTAGATTAAAGGTGAGGAGGAATGTAGGCACTCATATTTTCCTTTTCATTCAAACTATGATGCATGTAGCCAGGCTTAATTTTTGTCCTTTTCTATATGATTCACTTTGTGATCATTTATTTAACCCTCTTAGCCCATCCTATTTTGGGATTTTTGTGTGTCACTAGATCCTAATTGAAAATCAAGAAGTCCCTATATATAAATTTTATAATCTAATTACACTACCTATAAATTTGATTTGACAATACCAAATTGGAAAATATTAAATATTTTAAGTTATCAAATTTAATTACAATATTTAATTGAACATTTGAAGCACTCAAAAGGTCAAGTATACTATTGGATTGCTTGTTCCAAGGGTTAATAGGAAAAAGAGGATATAGTTGCATAGTTATAATTGCACACTCACACCGAAGAGGGAGAACTACATGTGAGTCTGAGGCCTCCTTTAGAGTATTTGATATGTAGGCAACACATAGAAACAAATAGGTTTATTAGGGTTATCTCAACTCATGTCAGAACTACTTTTTACCAAGTTATGTTAAGTCCAATGTACAAAAAAATAGGTGTTTATTCATTGGATTAATTTGATGCATAAGTGGATATAATTCAAGGTATAGGGAAGTTATATAAGTGATAACATAGGCCTAGTACAAAGTTCGATCCATTCATGTGCTTAGCCTTAAATGGACACCTACATCAAAGGCAGACACATTCATCCATATTACTACCCCTATTTGAAGTATGTTTCCTAAAATAAACAAGGTCAAAACCTATGATGTATTCCTATGATGACTCATGATCACTGTCATACCTTAGAACATAATATCAAATAAGATATGCTCTCTTTCATCCCTTGGCTAACTTGTACTTATTGTATTTATTTCACATTATAAATTAGAAATAATGTATTATTCAATGTATTTTAGTGTAAATATGAATGTTGTCAATCATTTCAAATAGTTTATCAGTGTATGTGTTTTATATGAAAATCCACAAAAAACATAAAACACACACATCTTCTCAAGAGTAACATTTTATCTTTTTAGGTAGTTGAGCCTTTAACCCAACCATCTAATTTTATTTAACTCCTCTTTGTTCTTTCCTTTCATTCTTATACAATAAAACATCCTTCTCCAATTCCAATGGACTATCCAGAGCAAGGTTTTAAAATGAAGGTAGAAATTTCCATTCATCTTCATTATCTAATATATAATTCTTAAAAAGATGTAATTTACTAGCATTAACAACTAAATAAATCTTCATATGAGGTAAATCAATTTTAAAATCATTCTTGCCCACTTATTACAAAATATGAAATGAGCCATACCTAAGAGGTATTTAAATTTATCTTGGAGCATTTCTATGGTCAACTACAACCATACCTCATCTCCAAAAAGGAAACTATGATCAATCCTATGGTGATGATGTCTTGCATTGTTCTTGGATTATGATTCCTTTAATTTATCTCACACATGGAGATGATTTTTTAAATATTATAAATGAATCTCTAAAATTTGTGGACATATTGATCCACTTTACCATTTATTTTGCATGGTTTTCTTAAGACAACATCAAATACACATGGAGGTAATTGTTAAAAAAACTATTTTATTAGTACAATAATACACTAGTCTATTTTAGGATTGCTTAATATACCTAAATGTTTCATCCTAAGACTTTTTATTCTCCCTATTTTACCCTCTCTATAGTTTTACCAACGTTCCAACTCACAAATTCAAATATTCCATTGATTTGTGGGTGAAGAGTGGTAGACATTTTCAACTTAATATCCATATTGTCCCATAATGTGGTCAAAAACTTACTAATAAATCTTGAGTCTTGATTTGAAACAATAAACTAGGCAAACCAAAATGAACCCACACATTATTTAAAACATAACTTAACTACATCATTATGCCTAGAGGTCTTATTACAAGGATTAATAATGGCCATCTTACTAAGCCAATCAACAACCAAAAAGAGATAGTCATGTAATTTCCATGGCATACGTAACCCACATAAAAAAATCCATGGAAATGCTTCCCCATGGCTTATAAGGAACATAAAATGGAATACATAAGCCCAAGTTCCTATTACTAGGCTTGCATATACTACATATTACACATCCTATTATGAACTTGGAAATTATAACTTTAATAGTATGACAATAATCATACCTCGGCAAATGTTAAATAGTTTTTCTGACACGAAAATGTCATCCAAGTTTTAAATTATGTGTTTCCCTCATTACATGAAACCATTTCCCATTAGGAATAAAAAAATTACCTAAATTATATTGAAAATCATATTAGAGGTAGTAATCTTCCCTAGGATTGAATCCAACACCTTTAGATCTATTTGATTAAATAAATGGCTGAAAAGATCAACATCATTCTCATATCCCTCTATATAATACTAACACATAAAAGGCTCAAGAATATTTATAGTGTCATGGATGAAATAAAAGGGGGTATATACAACATATCAACTATTTAGTTGCTCATGAATTTCTTATGTTTTATGTCTATATGAAACTACTGTAAAAATTACATCCATTTATAATGTCTAGTTTGTTGAAGTTTTGATTGACCTTATAAATATTTGATAGGTTGATGATCTACATGGACAATACTTTCCTTACACATGAAATAGTTTTTCAATTTATTTATTTATTGTAAAAGAACATATAATTATTTTTCATATGTACAATAACTAAAAATTATACCATGAAATTAATCTAAATGTTAACATATTAACTTACTTCCTTGAATTAGGATAAATCCCATAGCATAGTCACTAACATTTAGTTCCACCTCAAAGGGAAGATGCAAGTGAGGAAAATTTAAAACTAGAGCATAATTTTTGAACATATCAACACACTTTGTTTCTTATTACACTAATTATAATTATTACCACATGTTGTAATGGCATGCAAAGGTGCAACTATGGAAGATAATTCCCTGATGAACATATCCTCAAATATTGAACTACACCAAATGTTATCCTTATATCTATCACATTGGAGGGATTTAGAAAATTAATGATGTCCTATAACTTCATTTTATGAATCTTGATTCCCCTTTTGAAACCACATACCCAAATAATAAAAGTGATTGTTGATAAAAAAAAACACATTTCTTCTCATTCAAAACTTATTTATTCTCCTCTAAAACTTGTAAAACTTGTTTAAAATGATCAATATGCTCATAAAAATTTTACTAAGAAAATAATATCATCTAAATATGAAAGGATAAAGGAATCAATAAATGGCCTCATTCCATTATTCATCAATTATATAAAGGTAGGAATTGATATATATAGCTTTGTTTTGAATGTTGTTTTCTAAATGTCCTCTTCCTTAATCCACACATGGTGATACGTGTATTTAATATTAATATTTTTAAAATACTTAGAATGTTGATGTTTATCAATAAGATATCAATACATGGAAGAGGATACCTAGTCTTGACTATTGTGTTATTAAGTGATTTAAATTCAACACACATTATCAGTAAACCATATTTCTTAGGTACTAAAACAATAGGAGAGACACATAGATAAGTACTATGATGTATTACACCTTGATTAATCAAAGATTTTAATTGATGTTTTAAAACATTGAAATTGTTTAAGGAGTGCCTACATAACCCAAGATTTGGAATAAAACTATTGGATATAAAATGAATTTTGTGTTTAGTAGACCTATATAGCATAAACATTAATGCTCATAGACATCCTTCTTGAATTTTTACACTAATTCTATGATACACTTATTCTCTTTGTTGTTAATTATGTTACGATAATTTCTTATATATATATCCACTTATTCATCTTGAATATCTCTCAAAATAAGGGAAAAAAAACTTACTACTAACATTATTAAGCTTCCTAGCTTCAGATACAATTACCAAAGAGATTTTATAATGACCTTTTTTGGTTGAAACTATGTAACTCTTTCAATCCTTCCTTAAATGGTATTGTTTAGCTCAACACATGAAGATAATATCCCAAAGTATAATTAAGGGCTTACAAACACTAAAAAACACACATCAAGAAGGACAACATCCACTATAACTTCATCAATGAAATGCCCATCAATATAAAACTTAAACATTAAATTGCTTGGTCACCTTGATGTTTACATATTTCATCACCCTCCTCAAATAATATGGGCTTGGATGATTGTAAGTCAAAAAACCCAATTTGTCTACTAACTCCTTGTTTATAAAACTTACTTATGAATAAATATAAAAAAAAGCATCCACTTTTTTTTAAATAATTTTAATTTTAATGTGAAAAAACTTATAAATTTCACTCTCTTGATAGCTAATATTACTTATACTTACATTTCTATTAATAGAGGTAAAACACAGAGTGTCATCCACATCATATATGTGACCCAAATTCATATATTATTTAGAAGGCATAGCCTTCTTCTTTTTCTTGTTTATAAATGGATACAATCCATTATTTATCTTCCAACATTGATTCTTGTAATGATTATCAGCATCACATCTTTAATAATGTATTTTAGCATCACTTTTATCAATAAAAGTATCATTATTTTCACCTTTCCTTTTACCTTTACCCCTTTTATTGGGCATGCCTTGTTTATTACAAGTGTATTGAGAGGTAAATGGAACCTTATTCTTATTGATATCCAACTAGTGATCTTTAAAACAAACCTCATCTACATTTATAGGCTTGGCCAAGAGGAAAGCTCTCTAAAACTTTGTATGGACTCCACTCACATACTTGTGTACACTTTCATGAATTGGCCTTACTTTTTCCTAATATATTACCAACACATGGACCTCTCTTCTTTATAAAAAATTGGTATATGCTTTATTATTTATTTATATCTAAAAATCATCCCACTTATAAGTAGTAAAAATCTTCTTAACAACCAAAGTTTGAACATAGCTCTCAAACCAATTCAAATTAATATTGATCAACTTTAACATTATAAAATAAGTATGTTGGCTTTCATAAATATGATGCAAACTAGAATATACCTCATGAGGATTTCCAATGGTCTATCCTATCCACATGCACATCCCCATGATATAATTTAATCTCTATATTTGACTTTGTCTCTAATGGAGGTGGAACTTGGTTGTAATAAGGTTGCTCTTCCTTCTCACGATTCTCAGGAGTGACCTCCTTGTTTAATTTTAACACCTTTGTATAAATATAAATATTCTCCACGAGACCTCCATGATAAAATCTAACTAGTCAATCTTGCTTATATAAATATAAATTATAGATGCTACTTCTTTAAGCTTTTGAAATCAATCATATACTATTCATTTATATTTATCATCATCATGTGTAATACTTTTTATCTCTTGTTTTCACTTTTGTGTGGAAACTTCCACTTCCAAGGAAACTAGGATACCTTGAACACTAGAACTACATATTCATGCCATTTGCATAAACTTCAAATGTAGTCAAAAACACACAAAACCACATAAAATACTTATACTAAACTGGATACGATACCATTCTAATCCATAAACTAGGTGCATATTCAACACCAAGATTCACAAATATGGATCATACTGTGACTCCTATATGAAAAAATAATTCAAATATGACTATTCTAGGTTATTTTCAATGCTAAATTTGATATAAAAAAGTGATATAAATTAAATGTAAAACATACTGCACATGAACATAAAACATAAAAATGAACAAATCCTAAAACAAACACAAGATATATTATTTTGAACCCAATGTGGGAAAAATAATAGTGCATGAGGCATTTCAACTCCATTCCATTATGTAACTAAATATATGTACAAGGAAATTACCAAACATGTCCTTCATAGATATATTTCTCATTACTACTCTATCTAATACTTACACATAATACTAATATGAACTTTTCAAACACCTCTATAAAATCCAACACATTTGAACCAACCATATAAAATAAGGAAACAATGAGACAATAAGAACAAAGAATCAAACTTGAAGTTTGCAATGTGAATTCAACTTCAAGACTTTTCACTATGTTTTCTAATCTAGTATTTTGAATATAGATTGTTTTACAATAGTGTCTTACAAGCATGGACTACATACAATTTGGCATAGTTTAAACATCTAGTACACATAACTAGTACATTATGATCCGAATTTGTATCAAGAGACCCTAAATGTTAGGTTTAGATAAATTGAAGAAAAATACATGTGGTTGGATGTTCTATCCCAAGAAGCATAAGTATAGCACCCTATTGTATATATATATTTATTCATATAACACCTGATCCACAAACCTTATTAATTTTATCACTAGAAATGAGAAAATATAATTATATAGAACTTAAGGTTAAAATGATGTATTTTATAGGAAACTTTATAGGAAAGAACTCATAAAATTTGTAATAAGAAAAAGGTCTACAATGATAATGGGAAGACAAATAAGATGATGTACAAAAGAAGGATGTGGATATTGTTGATCTACAATTAGATATTATGAGAATATATATTTTTTAATTGACAAGTTGAATTATATTCCACCAATGATGGTTAATTCCTTATAGTTGAAAACAAACAATTTCAATTCCAAATGGGTAGGTTGTTCTCTAGTGTAATTCTCAATTCTTATGTGGTACCTTTTTATCGAGTCTAGTTGAACTTAAGATTTTTTTTGTGAATTTAAAAAACATGATTATATATTGATAATTATGACAATAAATGCAACCTACACACATTTCTTAGGGATGTTTTTCTATGGATTTATCTTCCCATCTTTCAAATGAAGTTAGGATAAAACAAGAATTATTGTCCTATCAAGAATAATAGAATTATACCACGATAATGATTAGAATAGAGGATGAGATACTTGTAGAGGTCACTGATGACTTGAAATGGGTTGATAAAGAATACCAATTTCTTTAGAGATTAAGAGTAAATTTCTTGAGTTTATTTCTAATTATGCAGATTTATCTAATGAAATAAAAATGGAAGGCTTTGAAATATGTTTAATATTGAGTGAACTCATTCCCCTTCCCACAAATAATTGTTCCTTCTCAGTTTAGAATTAAAGAGACTTAGTCATTAGAGACATGTTATGTGAAAATAGACTAAGGAAACATAGTCTTGACTTAATTGAACTTATATTTCAATTACCACTATTTTGGTACCCCATCCTTCAATTCATCGAGAACATTTAGTTAGACTTAATAGTTAATGACATCAGGTGAAATAATATTGAAGAAAATGTATGTTATCATGATAGGATGGATGATGGTGAAAATAAACCTTGTGACTTTAAGAGTGTGTTTTTCTTATTATGTGCATTATTACTCTTAATAAGCTAATAACATTACATAGGAAAATGAAATCATTTAAGTTCAAGGTGTGTGTGGGAGGGAGGATAGGGGTAATGATGAGACCTAGAAAAATAACTTGCCCTATAGATTAATCGCCTTAGACTCTTTTAAATTTTTTTATATGATAAACCTTTTATAACCTTTAATCTACATTTTTTTCCATAATAGCATATGATCTATGTGTTATATAGAGTATTTGTTATGGTCTTTATTATTATGGGGTTTTAAACAAATTAGTATGATTTTTAATTTTAAAATGTTTTTATACTAATGGTTAAGATAAAATTTGAAGGTTAACTTTTATTTCTATGACTTTATGAAAAGTGTTTTGTGCCCTTAGCCAATTAGTAAATATAGCCATTATGTTTACCATGTTTACATTGCCTATCTAATGCCACATAGTTCATATCCACTACATTGCAGTCACTCATAGCCATAGTTGTAGTTACTCTTTTAAATTGTTGCAGATGATTTAATCATGATGCTACAAACTCTATCATGACTTTAATAAGGTTTCTTTTTTGAGATTTTTAATATATATAAACAATAAATGTATTGGAAATCAGTATTTGGAAGTTAGTTTTATGATGTTTCTTTTCTATACTTAACATGTATTGGGCTGAAGAACATAACAACCTTCCTAAAAAAATAGGGACAAACTTAGACTCAACCTCTATTCATAGTATTTTTTTATTTTGAATTGTTATTTGCAACATAAAAAAAATAGTATTATAATAATATAATGTTATTTTAGACATATGTCTTTTCTTCACATACATTAAAGATGTAGATGTAAAATTTTGAATTAGTTAGTCATTTAGAAGTTAATAATAATTTATATAGAGGGAGCCAATTCATAGTATTTGTAATTAACCTATATAAATTCATTAAAATAGATCATAAAATCCTTGGTAATATTGCACACCCCTCTCCACTTGATCCCATTATATTCCTAGCAGTGTTTTACCTATTCTTAGAAAGATTCCTTAAATAAAATATGGAAAACATAATAAACAATAACAATTTAGGTTTCATACTATTTTAAAATAGGTTGAACAATATAAAAACCAAAAATACATCATCAAAATGAGAGAGATAAACAAATCCATTTTCTCATTATATATTTTTAAAATATTTTTTTGCACTCATTTTGATCCCATGCTTATTTTGACACTAAGACCCCACTTTGCATGGGTTATGTCTATTTCCATGGTCCTGTCAAATGATTCCAATATCTCTAAACACCATATATTTCATGAAAACCCTATGAGTAGGTTCGAGCAATGCAAAACACAAAAGTGGGACTCATAAATTTTCATTATTTGAGTCATTAGTAAAATAAATACAAAGGAGGTATATAATATAGTGAGATATAATGTCACCATGAAGGTAATAACTCAACTCATAACTAGAAAACACATTAAGTGTATTTTTCCTAATGACCTTAATAACCCTAATTAAGTTGACTAACTACTATGTAGGTAGAACCCAAACTAGGAAAAATCCTACACTAACACCCCTCCCAAAGTGTAGCTTAGGTGGATAAAATAATCGGGTCCCAACCATTGGACCTGGTGAGTACCCAAGCATACTTTAACTCCCATAAAATGGAGAAAAGGAGACAACCAGTAGGATGAAACACCTATCCAAAAGAGAGAAAAGTGAGATACTATGCACGCTCTAAGGATGTCATGCACAATCAAAAAATGTGTCCACAAATGAGAGAAACAAAATATAAAGAAAGGAAAATCAAGAATTCCCCATAGAAGTTGGTTAAACTACCTATAGTAGATCTCACAAAATGATGAACATCATTGATGAGATCATCTTCTTGAAGGCTGAAGAAGCTTCATCTACATCCAAACAATATTTCTTACCTTTGAAAAAGGAAGAACACAAATTGTGTATTGAAATTCTTCCCATTAAATAAAGGAAGATGAACAAGTCAGTAATACAAAGAAATTTGAGTAGGGTCCAAAATAGAAGTGTCGCATAGGTCTAAAAAGATCATGCACAAGAATTGAATATAATGCCACTAAACTAAATATGTTATAATTAGTTGCAATGAAGAGTGGATAAACTTAGAATAATGAATTGGTCCACCAAATTCTTGACAAAAATATAACTAAAGAACCATACTCCTCATGCATAGTAAGAGGACCAACTACTCTATGCAATGATGGTGAAATAGAAGCAGAGGTTGAAAAGGATAATGGAATAACCTATACCTATAGAATAGACTAACCAATATCTAAGGAGTCCTAGATCAATATAATTTCACCCTATAATGTCTAAAGTGGACTAAAGGAAGGTAGATTAAAAAGTAAATCCTTAATATCGAGAAGGTGACAATGAGATGGTAGAGGTGTGTCCCTATCACTATAGAAGTAATTTGTGATAAAAGAAGAGTCATCAATCTTAGATATGTGCTAAAGCTCAGATGTTTCATCAAGTACAATTGAGTCTAATGAATAAGAATGACATGGATCATTTTTTGAAGGAATGTCCATGTGAAGTGAAGAACATAGGTAAAAAAACCTCAAATCTAAAGAATAGACTACAAAAGAAGCATACATATCCATATATTAAATATTCTCTCGAGAGAAGAGTTTTTAATGCTATCAGAAGGTGTACTCTCATTTGAAATAATAGATTCCTCTAAATCACCAATCTATGATGGATCTAGAATAACAACATCATTCATAGGAATGTAAGTAGAATCTACAATATGACATATAAGTTTAGGTAAAATCTCATCTTGTAGTGGTGGCTTTATATAAGGAAGAGCACTATCCACCATGGATGTGTCATCACAAGAAATAGGACTAGGAGAAGAGAGTAAAATAGTCTCAAAAGAGAAGATAGGAAGAGAAGGGGGAGGAGTGATATAAATCTTAATAGGATCTCTAAAAAAATATAGAAATATGCTCTAAATAGTGTTAGGACACATGAAGAGTTGCACATGGTGATGTAGATTCCATGAAATGTGCAACAACAAGGTACCATGAAATTTTTCGCAAGACTTAGTCCACTTATTAAATTGACTTGAGTTAGAATGGGCATGAATCTATCCATATAAGAATGTATTATGACTCTTTATCATGAGTAAGAGTTTCATACACACATACCAAGAAGCATAGTTAGTCTTTCTAAGAAGAACAACTGGTCTAGAGTTAACTTTACCCTACAAGTGTTTATCAAATTAAATTGACATGACTAAGACAAGACACCAAAGAATTGCATAGTTGGATAAAATAAATACAACTACCCCTAGTTATAAGAATAATTCATGTTCATGAATAGGACATTGGATATAGCTAATAATGTGTGTAAATGATAGTAATTATAGGAATCAACATAGTGCATAAAACGAGAATGTGTAGAAGAGACATCGAAGAATGCACAACACCACAAAATACCCCATTAGGACTATTAGTAGTGACCTTAAAAAATTTAAATACAATCATGCTTATATAGATGTTGGATATGGCTGACAATACACCTTGAGTAGTAAATGAATAAGTATAAGGAACTAGAGGCACGTTGAGATATGTTGATAGTTCATCTGAGAGTGTACAATAACTGGTTTGAAGGGAGATTTAGTGAGTGAAATTATCCATAAAATACATCCATTTTCAAAAAGATTAGTGTAATTTTTCATTATCTTAAATTTTACAGTCTCTCACATGTCAAAGAATCCAAGCTTAGATTTGACATCTTTATGGCCATCAAAAGTACAAAAGAGGTGATCAAATAATGGAACATAATCAAAAAAGGATCATAATTTGTTAGGTGTTTTTTATTAGCCAAATCCATGGTGCGTGCCTATAGGTGGGTTGGAGTCTGACAATTACTTTTATAATTGGTGTGATTCGATGGTGTCTTGAGCATAATGTCAGGTTTTGATGGTTGTTGAGCCAGGTGTCAAGTTCTAACACACATTCAGTATTATGTTAGGTTCTAATGGATACTCAATTAGCTATTATATTTTGGTGGTTATTCTAGAAAGTGTTAGGTTTTAATGGATACTCATATAAGGACTAGGTTTTGATGGCTACTCTGATAAGTGTCAGGTTTTGGTGTCCCTATGCATAAAGTATTAATGTCCACTAAAGGTTTTAATTCCACTATGGCTTGTATGAAAATCATTAAAATCCTTGTTAAGCGTGGATGTCTTACCAAGCTTGTAGACTGATGTTAAAAATCTCATAAACTGCCAAAATTGCATAAGGGGTAAAAACATTGTTGAAGTTGAAAACCTTACAAATTTATAGAGTCGGTATAGATCCTCCAAAAACTAGTAAAGATACATTTGATAAATTTAAAAACTCAAAAAATATTCCTTGATTTGGGAATATCACTATATGGATATGTGTGAAACCACTAAAAATGCCTTGAAACCTTCCAAAAGTGATTGAAAATGACTATCACAAATTTAGGTCATATTTACATTTGATCCTATGGTTTTGGCACATTTTTAATCTGATAGAACCATCTATTTTGAAATTTGAGACTCAATATATAACATACATGAATTTATGAAACCAAACAAATCAAAAATGTTATCAAGAATGATAGTAGGTAAGATATCACCAAGGATTTAGGAAGTGGTAAAGTGGCCATCAAATTAGAGCTTTGATACCATGTTAGATGACTCTAATATCTCATAATGCCATAGATTGCACAAAAACCCTAGGATTAGGTGAGAGTAATACAAATTGGAAAATTGGGCTTCATAAATGTTCATTAGTTGATTCATTAGTCAAAATGTACAAAGGAGGTACTTTTGTCACTCTAAATAATACCCTTGAGGGGTTTTTTCAAGATTTCCTCACGTATATGACACATGGAGATACCTTTAGGCTATCGGTGAAGTAAAATTTAACGAGAATCTCTAACTTAGGGATAGCTCCCTTGATGTATCACCTTGAAACTGATAATAAACCTATTGCTTGTTAGGAAAGGTAGGGAAATGACATGAAGTAAAGTAAATGGGAGGTGAATCACCAAATTTAATACCCTTTAGTTTCATCTACTTAACTAAGAACATGAACTAGTACTAAAACCTATTGAATCAACCCAATATGAGTCTTTAAGTGTTGATATTTTAATATGAAGGTAATGGTCAATAAACTAACTAAGAGCATTGATTAAGAGGTCTCCCAGACACTAATGGATCAATATCAACACTTAAAACATTATAAGACCATGTATCACTCTTCATATGACCTATTAGGTTGACTAACAACATACAAAAAGTTAATAAGATAGGACAGATGAAAGGAAGTTACAGAGTATCACTAACATTCATCAACCACCATGACAATACATTAATTGAAGCATTTAGAAGGATAGAAATTATTATGTATTCATTTAAGAGGAAAATTACAAGTGTTATTTGAGTATTTCTTTGTCATACTTAGGTTGAGGATCGAATACCATCCTTTCAAGGCTAGTTTTATAATACAAAATGAGAGGGATAGAGAAGGTGGACCTTAGAGAAAACATGATGGTTGTCAATACACTCATAAAACTAGTTACAAACAAGAAAACCTACCAAAAAATAGTCATTAAAACTATCCTCAACATTTGTAAACTCATTTTGATGATGATCTTCACAAGGTGGTGTGAAACATTCTTGTTTCACTTGATGATTTATCTTCTTATCTTGAACTACCTGTTCTTGGTTATTATTTGAGTTACAAATTCACACTTGAATCTAGCTACTTCAAGGTTATTTGACACCTTTGAAACTACCTCATAATGATGCTCAGTCATTTTAACTATGTAGTGTACCTATTCTCCATCTTCATGACACCTTATGTATGCTTGTGAAACTCCCATTTTGAGTAGGACTATGCTAAGAACATATACAACTTCTATGAAATATTTTGAAATATGTTTCTCACTTAGACATACCAAAATTTATGTTTCATTATTCTTATGAGATATGAAGAGCATATTTAGCTTGGAAAAAGTTTGAAAAATCTATAAAAAGATTGTATTTGCCTTGGAGAGGATTCACAACATGAAAGGATGGCATACAACATTATCTCCATCGATGCAAGGGAGAATCACTCTTAATTTGACATATCTTGTTACCTATAAACTTGCTTGAAAACCTTTATAGTCACCATGAGATTATTTGGAATGTAGTAGAATACATCATTAGACTTCTACCCAGGGTTACAAAGACTTATTAACTCATTTAGATACCTAAACATAGTTAAAACCCTTAATATACTTTCTCCATCCCACACATGCTAATAAATGGATAAAAAAATGTGCCCATGATATCATTAGATGTAATCAAGGTTATTTCATGGCCATTCATACCCATTAGGACTAATTAGAATGCAAAACTTAGACATCTATTTCTTTTAAGGGTTATAAGAAGGTTTAGAGTGTCTTACTTTCTTAACGATTATTCATAAAGTTAAAGACCTTAAATTATGAACCAATAATACACTTTTGAAGTAAGGGGACTTTGTTAACACTTATAATATCCATTTAGTCCCATGTATATGATCAAGTGAGTTCTAATCAATGTTTAGGCCTTCTCGGGTTGGTAGACCTGTGTGTGGAGACTGAGTAGAGGTTTTTACACTTATAAGCCTTTAAAATGCATTTTATTTATTATATTTTTTTATAACAGGTCCTAAAAAAAAATGCTATCAATAATTAAGATGTTCCTCCATGTACCTTGACACTTCATGATGCTTAAACATGCTCTTTCTACCTATAGGTGTTTGAGTGGGGTTTTAGGCCTGGGTAGGCTTCTTGTACGTTTTCTCAGCTTGAGAATGAGAATCCACTTGTGACACCATTTAAACCTAATAAATATGATTCATTATCCCTAATAAAAACCTATGACAAGGAAAGTTATCCTTATTATCTCAACTGATCTCCATCATCTTCTATATGTATCCCTGTAGGAATCTTTTAAGGCATGTAGGTGCTCTCCAAGAGACCTTGGCTCGAAGATAATGATCCTTTTCATGTATAGATAACTTTAAGACTTTAATCAATATATAGACCTTATAAAATGTTTCATATTCCTTGTTTGATCTTATAAACCTCTTGTTCAATACAATTTTTTCCTCCCTTTTTCCCATGTAACTACACAGACCTATAGATGTTTCTCTCATGTTTAAAACTCATTGTATACATTGTATTTGAGTTGAAATATCCTACCTCATATGAATATATAAGATTTAAATGGTAAGTTTTACACTATTTTTCTTATTTTTAAGCATTTTACAAGTGAAAAAGTACACAAACCTATCAATAACCTCTCTTTTTAGTCTTACATGCCTATTTATCTACTAATTTGTGCATGACTATCTTGGTTCTTTTATCACTTTTTCCATTCTTGATTCTACCCTAAGATTTTCAACATGATCAACATTTATATAATGTTATTAAGGAGTTTTTTTAGGTAATTTAAACTTACACATCTCCATTCTTCCACTCATTATTCTATATAGTCTTGTAAATGATCTTGATTCTCTCCCCTCACTTGACTTCAACCTATAAATTAACAGTTTAGTTTTGAATGCATGGATAATCACATAGAGATGAATTTTAGGGTATATAAATATTAATATATTTTATATTAATTTATTTATTACAATATTAGTATATCTATTATGCATGTACTTGTAATCCTCACATAGTCAAGTCTTAGCTTGCATGTTTATAATTGTGGCATTACAACTCTGGCCTTTTTAGTGCATTTAAAAGTTCAAATAGATCTTCAATAAGTATATGGTAACTAAATAGAGTTATAATTAATGTGTTAAACCTTATTAAAACTATCTTAAAGTATTGGAAAAACTTAAAACTCAAAACTTGATCTGGGCAACAATTTAGGCAACAATTTGGGTGACAGTTCCACCCCAATTGATGATGAAACTTTTGGGAGCCATAACTTTTGCACCGTAGCTCCAATTGACTCACCATTTGAACCATTGGAAAGATAAGAATGAGGAGAAAGTTTTGAGATGGCATTGAGCTATGATAAATTAATTTTGACCCCTAAAAACCCAATGGAAGTGCCCCAAATTTTAATTTTAGTAGTGCAGTCTAAAAATAGTAAATTTCTAAAAATAGTAATTCCTTGAATTTTATATTGTTTTAAATATTTGAAGTCAAATAACTTAATATAACTCAATATTTTTGACCTTCCACATCCTTCCCATGCTTTCAAAAGAGCAAAAGTGATCTTTTCTCCATCAGTGAACTTATTTACAAAGAAGTAGGAAGACAGTTGATCTAATAAATTTTCTACTGCATCAGCATTGATTTTGCCTTAAAATTTAGGAATATCAAAATTTACCTGAAACTTTAAGGGTGTTTGGGTACTTAAAGGACACTCCCTGGATGAGGAGCCAAGAATTGTAGTCGTGGAGCCAAAATTTCCCATCAAGAGTGCTTAAATAATTTGGTACAATTATTATAGCATCTATGCTTGTTGCCATTGGAGGGCTTCATTCAAAATTTACTTGAAAGGATTAGATGTCTCAGTGTCATCCTCCATTTGAAGTCTTTTAGAGTAAATAGGTGAAAAGTTTGGAAGCTCTGTTGTTTCCCACCCAAGCTTCTTGTAGCCTGACCTCGTCCTCAGGATCATACACTCTCAAGACAAACTGCTCTACTACCACTAATCCAAAACATAGAATTTATAGTTGATAATTATTTAAATATCATAGAAATAACATAGTAATAATTAATTCTCTAAGAAGAGATGTATTATCACTCAAGATCACAATACAAATATATGTTTATCTCTGGGAAGAGATGTTTGTCTTCACATTTTGGGCTACCTCTTCATTTATACTCATTTTGAAACCATGGGAAGGTGTGGAAGGTCACCAATATTTATTTAGATTAATTTTTAAAAATTTCAAGATTTAAAACAATACAGAATTCAAGGAATTACTATTTTTAGAAACTTAATATTTTTAGACTACACTATAAAAATTAAAATTTGGGGCACTTACATTGAATTTTAAGTTGTTAAACTTATTCAAGTGGAGATAAATACCATCTAAAAATTTTCTCCTCATTCTTATCTTTCCAACGGTTCAAACGGTGAGTCAATTGGAGCAACGGTGTAAAAGTTATGGCTCCCAGAAGTTCTGTCATCAATTGGGGTGGAATTGTCACCCGAATTGTCACCTAAATTGTTGCCTGGATCGAAACCTTAACTGTACCTAAAAACATTAACAAAGAATGTTTTCTTGGGACTAGATGAGTTTAATTTTTCAATTTTGGCATTATATATAATTTTAGAGGAATATATAATGCTTTCCTAACACCATCATTCACACACTAATCTCATAATTATTGACAAAGATAGAATACTAAGCTATTAGGATTTTTAGGCAATTTAAGAGAACTACACTTATTAGCGATGGTTTATAGAGTAAAGGATCTCAAAATATAAAATATTGATATGAATTTCAAGGGTATAATAGACCCTAACATACCCTAATATCACTTGATCAAACTCTCCTCTTCCTTCATGAAACAATATAAAATTGGTTGGCCTTCTTGAGATTATGAATGACTTGATGGAGAAGATGAAAAGTTTTTTCCCTCTTTTGGACTCATTTGAGCTGGTGTGAGCATGATTTATCCTCGATGAACGTGTAAAAACGTGGCATGCACCTGAAACTTCTTGAAAATTAATTTTTCATCTCTTTCATAGAATACCATATTTGTTTATCATAGTTTTTTGGACATCATTTCTCTTTTAGCCTTAATACTACCATATTTAACCTATATCTAATCATATTCACGTTAAAAATGACTCATAAAGTTTTACAAGTGTTAGATAAATGTACATTACCCTATACTTTATTTATAGATGATACTACAAAGCTTGAAAGATGTTACCTAAGAATGAAGAGGCTTTTGAAAATTTTTGGACTCTGCAAATTGATCGATGAGACTTGAGACTCATTTAAATGAGTTCATTCACATGTTTTTCCTATCCATGTCAATGTTCATTTGATTGAATTAGACCATATCACCCATGACAATGGATTTTTTTGCAAGAAAAATAATTTAAGAAGGCCTAGACTAATATTGACCAAATTGTATAAGAATATGACCTATCAAGTTTTCTAGGATACCAAACCTAATAATACATTTAATGAGACCTTTGAGGCACTCCAAGATCACCTATCTATACCTCATAAGATTCAAGACATCATAATACAAAACAAAGGCATAGAAAAGCTATCAAAAGAGTTGAACAGGCCTGGATAGAAAGTTTTTAAAATGTAATGACCTATGGTATCCATTTTTGATAACATTTTTAGTGATATCCAGGTGGTAGATGCCTACTATGCATATATATTAATATCCTTATTACATCCATTACAATGTGGATTCACTAGTCACCATAATCTCAAAGTGTACCTTGACTAAAAATGCCTTGAAGCAAGATGAAACAACTGATAATTACTCCAACACACACACAACAAATCAAAGGAGAAATAACAAGACACACATTATGGTAATATGCACTTAGGGAGGATAAAACATAAGAAACCACTATGTAAAACTAACCTCAAAGGTATGATCCACCTAGATCAAAAGAGAAGCTTCTAAGATCTCCTTCATGTGGTGAACAAGAGTGATGAACAAGATGTTTCTCAGACATTATTCTTGATCTATTAGATCTCTCTTTGATTGTCAATGTCTTTGGCTTGTCTTGAATTGAATCAACTAAGGCAAACATATCTCCAATGTAAACAAACTCCTTTTGTATTTCAAACCTTACCTCATGTTTCTCTAAATTAATAAGAGGACTCCCCAATGTGTCCACACTTTGATTCATATAAATGACTATAAATTTATTCTCTTGTGGTTCATTTAGACTTTGATTTTGGATAACTATGACACCTTGAGAGAGGCCATATTTTTTATCAACTAATGCAAGTCATTCTAGCTCTTCAAGAAGTTCTAAATAATGCTCTCTAGCTTGATCATGGTCTTCTTGAAGTATATTTTGATCAACCTCATTTTGATTATGTTCTTCAACCTTCAAAATCATGTTATAAATGTCCTCATATGGAGCTACATGTCCATTATCCAAACTTGAAAAAAAATCAAATTCTTCCCAAAAGGAATCCTTTTCTTATTCGTTTGAGAGAGCAACCAATTCATTCTTCACTTTAAACTATCTATTAATGACTTCAAACCTATTTTATTCTTCAAATTCCTCACCAATGGAAATAAAATATATTTCTACTTTAGAAACCATCACAACTTCAATTAGGATCTCATCTTGCTCTTTAACTCTATCATCTAATGTTGCCATGCCAAGATAAATCAAAATCTTCAAGGAAATCATGGTACAATTGTTGTCAAAAATCATCAAGCTCATTAGATGTATATGTAGCTTCAAACATGAGTTTGATTACTTTATTTTTATAATTGATTTTTAGTGGAGCAACTATTCTAAATACATTTATCCCTTCATCAACTTTTCCTATCTAGTTTTCCTCTTTTTCTATGGAACATGGATTACCCTCTTAAGTTTAACTTGCCACTATGACCTCATGTTCTTTTACAATTGTAACATGATCATACATATTTTCTCGAAGGATGTTTTCTAGTGATTTATGTACAACTAACTTATCATGCAATTCTTGAAAACAGGAGGCAGAATCATCATTTTCAATGCAAAAAAGTTCAAACCAAAATTTTATCTCTTCTTCATTATTTCGAACCTCTATTAATGAAATTACTTGAACAGATTCATCATGACCTTCTTGAAGGTCACATGCATGAATTGAGGTGGTATAATCTTAATCACATGTTTCAAGGACATCTTGAATTTCTACACTCATGTTTTCACCACGCTTACTAGTTAAGACAACTACCTCAACTTCTTCTTCATGTTCATGAGAATCAATTTTCTTGAATTCAAGATTATCTTCTTATTGATCAAGAATATGTTCAAAATATTTATTGATTATCCTTTGTCCCAAGTTTGGTCCAATGTTATAATGAGGGATTTCGATGATGATTTCTTCATCATATTAACTTACAACATCTTCATCATGTCTCCTTTAAGATTCTCTTTCAACTATAACTTGGTCTTATTTCTCAAGGACTACCATCTCTTCATCCTTTCTTGAAAAACTCCCCTGTTCAATTGGATTCTCATCTTTTTAACTCCATACAATATTTTCTTCCTCAAAGAATGATGGGGTGGGAGGGAAAGAGAAATCATTAGCTTGTTTGAAGTTTTCAAGGTTGTCTTTCCAACTTGGAACCTTGAAGGTATTCTTTGGGAGCTCTTGAGGAAGGATAAAAGAATTTTTTGCTAAGACTTATTAATTTTTCTCCTTCCAATTAGAAATCAACCCCTCACATTATGATATAACTTGGTCTTCATGGATATCTCTAACTTGATTTGTCGATGAAATACTTAGGAGACTTAAATACTCTTTTGGTTTGACCTCTGTCATCTTCCTTTTTTTTATAATTATGGGTAGGCATGGGAGAATGTTTTTCTACTAGTGATAGGCATGATGTAATCAAGGGTAATAGTTCAAGAAGTTATCCATGATGGAATGGTTTGATGTTCTTGAGGAAGAGTGGGTGGAGCTTTCATATAAATAAGCTTTTCTTAATGGTATGTTGTAACTTGGAGTAGATTGGGAGTAAAAGAAGGATGAATTGGAGTAGGAGAGATCACATGAGACTGATGGTATTGGATTTTATGACTTTCATAAGACAATAAAATATTATCCATACACTGAATTAAGTCTCTAATCTTTATCCTATCATTAATTATCATGTGTTTATTTTCTCTCAATAGTTACCCACTCAGACTTAGTCAAATGCACTAACTCCCTCATTCTCTAAATGCCTTCACTTTGAATGGAAATGATAGCAATAATTATACTAACATATTTTTATATATTAATCTCTCTCATTTGCATTTCAATATATAAAAGGTTTTGTTTGAAGCTTGAGAAGGATTGAGTAGGAATGTGATTATACTAACTAGGGGCAGCATAGTTTTGGCAAGGTTAATTACAGGGACTAGTTTTCCAAAGAGGCTGATTTGGGGTACATGGGGGGAAAAAATCATAAGAAATCTAATATGATTCTAGTTGAGTGATACTTGGAAAGAATCTATAATATCATTATCTTCATATGAATAATATGTAGGTAAGGAATATATATTTTCACTAAATGAATTTTGAGAATACATACCAATTGGTATATTTTAAGCACTTGGGCTTCCTAAACCAATTGTGTTTCTCTTGAAGTTACCATTGATTCTTTTGTTCATGCTTTGAAAGGCTAATGTACTAAAGAACTGTATAAAAATTCTTCAATAAATGTAAATCTCGGTCCCATCAAGCATGCCATAACTATTATCACTCTAAATCTCAACCTTGAGGGGGTTGATCAAGATTTCCTTATTTAGATGACACAGGAGATACCTCTAGGGTATGGGTAACCTAAAATTTTAGGTGAATCTCTATATTAGGGCTAGATTCCTTGATGTATCACCTTGAAACTACTACTAGACCTATAAGTTTTTAGGAAAGGGAGGGAAATGACATGAAAATAATTAAATAGGAGGTGATGCACCAAACTCAATACCCTCCACTTGCCTATACTCCACTAATTATATGAACTAGGATTGAAATCAATTACACTTTCCCAATATGAGTATCCAAGCCTTAGTGTTTCAATATGAAGGTAATGGTCAACACACTAACCAAGAGTGTTGATCAAGAGGTCTCCTCAAGGACACTAATGAAGCAATCTCCACACTAGAGATTTTAATACCATGTATAACTCTTCGTATGACCTATTAGGATGACTAACAACTTGTAAAAGGGTAATAAGATAGGACAAATGAAAGGAAGTTCTAGACTATCACTAACATTCATCAGCCATAATGAGAATACACTAGTTACAACATTGAGAAGGTTAGAAATCAATATGTATTCATCTTAAAGGAAAATTACAAGTATTATTTGATCATGGATTTTCCATACTCAAGTTGAAGTTCCACTAGTAGCCTTTCAAGGATAACTTTATAGAATAAAATGAGAGGGAGAGAAAAGGTGGATGTTGGAGAAGCCATGATGGCTATCAATTCATTCATATAAACTAGTTACAAACAAGAAAACTTGTCAATAAATAGTCCTGAATGTTCTCCTCAACATGGGTGGACAAGTTTTATAATGATATTGACAAGATGGTGTGAAATTTTATTGATTTTATAAATGACTCATCTTCTTCTCTTGAACTAACCTTTCTTGGTGATTCTTCAAGTTACAACTTCACACTTGTCTCTAGGTACTTCAAGGTTCTTTGACACATTTAAAACTACCTCATTTTTATGCTCAGTCCTCTTGGTTACATAGTGTACCTATTCTCCATCTTCATAACACCTTTTTTATGCTTGAGAAACTCCCATTTTGATTAGGACTATGATATAAACATATACAACTTCCATGGAATCTTTTGACACATGTTTTTCACTTAGACATACCCAAATTGATGTTGCAGTTTTCTTAGGAGCTATGAAGAGCATAGTCATCTTGGAACAACATTTAGAAAGATAGAAAAATAATATATTTACCTTGTAAAGGCTTCATAAAATGGAAAAAGGGCCTGTAATATCATCTCCATCAATGCAAGAGAGAGTCACTCTTCATTTAACCTAGCTTATTACCTATAAAACTTCATAAAAACCTCTCTAGTCATCATGAGAGTATTTGAAGTCACTTTTAGTGCATCATCATACCTTTTCCTAGGATTTCAAAGCCTTCTCAACTAGTTTAGAGACCCACACATAGTCAAAACTTAGAAATTAGGCTTACAACAATATTTTTAGGCCATTTATGTACTATTTTAACCCATACATGCATTTAAATGGCCCAAAAACGACCATGAGATCCTTAGATGTCATCAGGGTGATTTCACAACCATTCATACCCATTATAACCATTTAGAATGCGAAACTCAGACATTGGGTTCTTTTAAGGGTTATAGGAGGGTTTCAAGTGTCTTAATTTCTTAATGATTAATCATAAAGTTGAAGACCTCAATTCATGAATACCACAATTTTTGAGTAAGGGGACCTTATTAACACCTCTAGTATCCATTTAGGCCCATGCATATTGTCATTCAAGTTCTAACCAAAAGACCATCCCCTCTGGAGCTCTTAAAAGGGTTTCAGGGATGTTTTGAGTGCTTTAGCTTGTTAGGGATTGTTGATAAAAAAACACATCCTCTCTTCTCTATTTAGTGCCATAAATTTGAAATAGGATAACCTATTTAACCTCCCCTAGGTACATTCTCTCCCATGTATCTATTCAAGTGAGTTCCAAGCAAAGTTTAGGCCTTCTCAATTTGATAAACCTGTGTGTGGAGACTAGAGAAAAGGTTTTTAGCCCTAGTATCCTTCAAAATGCATTTTATTTGTTAGATTCATTTCTACTAGGCTTACAACAAACCCTATCATTCTTACAGATGTTACTCCATGTTCCTTGAGACTTCATTTTACTTAAACCTACTCTTCTACCTATAAATGTTTGAGTGGGGTTTTAGGCTTGATTAGGATTCTTGTACCTTTTATTACCTTTACTAACCTAGAGATTGAATCCACTTTTGACGCCATTTGAACCTTAAAAACATGTTTCATGGTCCTTCTTACAAACCTTGGAGAAGTCAAGTTAGCCTTAGCATCTCAACTGATCTCCATCATGTTATATGTGTAGGCCTATAGGTCTCTTTTATGGCTTGTACATGCTCTCCAAGATACTTTGGCTAAAAATTGATGATCCTTTTCATGTAAAATTAAATTAAAGAATTTATACACTTTGCAGACCTTCCTCAATGTTTCATATGCCTCGTTTGATCTTATAAACCTTTTATTCAATACAAAGTTTGCCTCCTTTCTACCCATTAAACTAATCAAACCTATAGATGTTTCTCTCACATTTAAAACTCATTGTATACTTTGTATTTGAGTTAAAATATCCTACCTCTTAGGACTCCAAATTATTTTAAGGGTAAGTCAAACACTTGGATTATTTGTAGGATTTTTTCAAGTGATAAACTACACAAACCTATCTATAACCCTCTTCTTAGGCTTGCAAGCTTGTTTGTCTACTAATATGTGCATGACTATCCTAGTTATTTTGTCACTTTGACCAATATTGATTCTACCCTAAGATTTTCAGCATGATCACAAATTAGAAAAGGTTCTTAGGGAGCTTTTTAGGGTCATTACAGCTTCCATAGCTTTATTATGACACCCATTCTTTTGCATAGGCTATAAGTGATCTTGATGGTCTCCCCTCACTTGATTTAAACTTATACCTTCACATTTAAATTTTTTCATGCATGGATAATACCTCACATAGCCAAGTCTTTGTCTACATGTTTATACTTGTGGTAATGTAATTCTACCCATTTTAGTTCCTTTGAAAGGTATGATATATTTTTAAGATATCTAAGGGAACTCAATGGAATTAAGAAAAATGTGGGAAAATCTTCAAGTATTGAGTCAACTTACAACTTAAAACCTCAAGTGTACCTATAAACATTAGCAAACAAAGTTATCTTGGCACTAGATGACTTGTCGAAGAGTTGTACGTTTCAATTTTGGCATTTTATAGGCTTTTAGAGGCATATATAATGCTTTCCAACAACCAAATTGCACACACTAATCTTAGAATTGTTAGAAAAGAGAGAAAATTGAGCTATTAGTGTTTGTAGACAGTTTGGGAGCACTAAATTTATTAGCGATGGTTCATAGAGTAAAGGATCTCAAGCTATAAACTCTTGGTATGGATTTTAAGGGTATAAAAACCCCTAACATCCCATAAGAGCACTTTATCCAACTCTCCTTCTCCTTCATGAAGCAATGTAAAACTGATTGTCCTTCTTGAGCTTGGGAATGACTTGTTGGAGACGATGAAAAGGTTTTTATTTCCTTTGGACTCTTTCAAGCTGGTGTGAGCATGATTTATCATTGATGAACAAGGAGAAACATGGTATGCACTTGAACATTCTTGTAAACACATTTTGCATCCATTGCATAGCCCATCAGAGGTGTTTGTAATGGTTTTACAGGCCATCATTACTCTTTAAGGCTTAAGACTACCATCTCTGACATGTATATGATCATATTCATGTTGTAAATGAATCAAAAAGGTTGACAAGTGTGAGATAAATTTAAATGACCTATATTTTACTTATAGGTGCTATTCTAGAGCTTGAAAGACATTGCCTACGCATGAATAGGCTTTTGAAAAGCCTTGGATTATGCAAATTAACACATGAGACTTGAGACTTATTTAAATGACTTCATTCACATGGTTTTCCTATCCATGTCAAGTTCATTGGATTAACTTAGACCTTATCACCCATGACAATGGAGGTTTGTGCAAGAAAAAATATTTGGAAAGGCCTAGAATAAGCAAAACATTAACCTTAACCTCTCCAAAAACTTTAACTTCTTGAAAAGTTCATTCACTTCTTCTAAACCATCATATTTTGATGAATTGCATAAGAAGATGACCTATTAAGTGTCCTATGCTACCAACCCTCACAATACATTTCATGAGACCTTTGAAGCACTCCAAGACTACCTAACTAGACAAAACATAGGCATAAAAAAGCTATCGACAATATTAAACAAGCCTAGATAACAAGTTTTAAAATGTAATGGCCTATGGTAGTCATTTTGGCTAATAGGTACATTATATAGTGAGATATTAGGTCATCATATAAAGGTAACAACTCAACTGACAATTACAAAACATATTAAATATATTTTATCTAATGACTTTAAGAACACTAAGTAAGCTAACTAACAACCGTGAAGGTAAAATTAAAAGCAGGAAATAGCCTACACTAACAGGGCCACTTATCTAACTTCTATTAAATTTCTTATTAAACGATTAATTTTTTCTGTGATACATACACGAGATCCCTATGGAGAGTGTAAATGGACTCACATAAGCTGTAGGTACATTAAGTGTTTGTCTGAAAATTATATATATATATATATGGGGGATTGTTTTCCCACAAATTATAAAATTAGACATTCTCATTAAATAAAAATATGTTTAAAAAGCTTAATCACTTTCTAATTTATCTATAAATAAAGATTAAATTTGTGCATTTGGTTAACTACTAGAAAATATGTTATCACTAAATTAAAGGCTATTGCACAAAATTATGAAGCAGACAAATTTTACTGTGTATTTTGTTGTTCATAATTTTTTTTGGGTATCATTTTGGTCAATAATAATAATAATTTAAAGGAAAAAAAAAAAAAAAAAAATCCTCTGATTTATAATATTAAACTAATAATTACTCCCCAAAAAAAAAAAAATTATGAAAAACCTTAAACACAATAACTAAATTCTACAGAAAACAATGTGTTTATTGACATAAGTTTTTCCAAAAAATTGTGATAGACTCTTTACAGATTTTCCAGAAAACCTGTGTAATAAGACTTCCATAAACAATGTTTTTATTGACATAAGTTTTTCCAAAAAACTGTGATAGACTCTTTACAGATTTTCCAGAAAACCTGTGTAATAAGACTTCCATTTTTACTCTAAATCCGTGGACGTATCATGGACGCCGAAAGCCTAAAAATTATAATGTTTAAATTATTTATTGGGGGTAAGGTACAATGTTTATTTGTTATAGAAAAGTGATTATATTCAAAAGGTCAGTTGTCTTCAACAAAGAGCTCAGAAGAATCATTCCAAGAGAATATCGATTTATTCTTATCGAATTATTTTGATCCTCCGCAGCTAGTTAAGAGTGTTTCACCAACTCTTTTCATTCGCTTTTACAGCTTTGAAAAAGATAACTAAATAACTGAGCTACTAAGTACGTTTCCCTGGCGTGCTTTTTACTTGTTTAGTACGATGACATGTTGGCATTGGTTTTTGTGCCCGTTGCCAGCTGCCAGCTCAACTTTCCCCAAAATTAAAAACAACTTAAATCAATGGCGGTGAGGAGCGTTCTAAATTTGCCGTTCGGTTTTGCTTTCGTTCGGTTACATTCTGACCAAATATATCTTCACCGACATCATTCATATGCATTAAACTTTGTCCTTTCATTCATATTCCCTCGCGATGAATAAATTTAAATTAAACGAGTAGTTTTAATTATATCCATAGCTGATTGGGATTATAATGATCTATATTAACTTAAAAATGGATAGGTTATTTTTTTTAAAAAGAAGATTGTTTTTTTCTCTTATTAATTTGTAGGTATGGAAAGGTGATTAAATAAGTCAATTTTGAGATTTTATGCCGTGTAAAATTTGGAACTCCATCCTTTCCATATGGGGATATGATTGCAATCAATTGTGAATAAGAAACTACCTAATTATCGTTTCTAGTAATTGTCCAATTTTTTGTAGTGCAACGTGAATAAAGAGCCCTACAGTCCAACCCTGGGCGGTGCCACGGTAGTTATAACTTATGGCAATCTCTTTCCAAGATAAAAATGGTTTATCGTGAATGCGCTGTCCACTTACATCGTTTTCCATACATTCTCTGTTATGTTAGCTTATGCGAATCAGCAGATAACAAGTAGCAACCCTAAAAAAATCCAAACGCTTGTCAGGGCACCGTTTGACATCATCATTAAAATTGATTTGTTTTTTCTTCAATTCAATAAATGCGAGAACTAAACACGGCACTACACGGCCGAAATGTTTAAACAAAAAATAAACTTACATTCAAATGGTAGCTAATAATGAGAGATTTTGATTTTTCTTTAAACAAAGAATACGATGAAATAAGGACCACATAGAATTCACACGCGCACAATAATTAGAGTGAAGACATTTCATAAATTCCAATACAAATCTCAAGTGCATCTGTGTTTGTGGTGTAAAACCGGCAAGAGGCAAAACTCAGGTGGGACCCAGTTTAATGCGAGTGCATTCCGTACGGAACCAAAATATCGATGTACGGCTATAATGCTATCGCTACATGTGCGTACGATAAAATGTTTTGTATAAGAAGCCATGCAACATTACAAATTCAGCAAGCAAATGCCCGTCAATAAGTTGATGTGATCTGATTTCTCTTAAAAGTGTAATTCTCGACCTTGTGGTTTGCTAATGGCCACACACGCCTTGGGTGAGTGCAAGATTGAGATTGTAATGAATAAACCAGAAAATTACGAGAACAATTGTTTTGAGGAGTGTACTACATGTAGGAAATATTTTAGCCGGCCCTTGGAGAAGTTTGTTACGAAAATTTGGAGGTTGGGCAAAGATGATCCAAGGAGAGCTATTCATGCAATCAAAGTGGGTTTGGCATTGTCAGTGGTGTCACAGTTTTATCTGATCGAACCTCTTTTTGATGAAGTGGGCGATATTGCCATCTGGGCGATCATGACTGCTGTTGTGGTTTTTGAGTTTACAGCAGGTAACTTTTACATTCTGATGTACTAAAATTGTTGTTGGGGGTATTGGATTAATATTTAGTCGCAATCTTAATAAGAACACCAACTTCCCTTGCTACTTTCTAATGAGAGCCAACTGCTTCCACCATAAACTTTACTACGCAAGAACACACTAGGCCAAATATAGTTTTATACCATGGTTGGAATATAACTTGCCCTGATCTCAATGGGTTTTGTTGACTAAATGTTAGATATATTAAATAGGTTTTTGTTTATATAGAAATTTGTTACAATCTTTTATTATTTCTTTTCACTTTTATCTGTAGATTTTCCTTTTAACTAAGTTTCTAATTCCGATTAGCATCCATTACAATCCACATTCTTTTGCGTTTTACCGGAGGGAGACACACCTGGGAACACAGGTTTTGAACCGTAGATATGCACTACTGGCCACGCCCTTTAATCTTTCTAACTGACTCTAGAAATTTATGTATTTGTTACCAAATTTTCCCCTACTAATTTGGAGGTTGTTGGTTTCGTAGGTGCTACATTGAGTAAGGGACTAAACAGGGGGATGGGCACTCTCATAGCAGGTTCTCTTGCTGTTGCTGTTGGTTACATTGCAGAGAATTCAGGCGAAATGGGAGAGCCTATTCTCATCGGTTCTTCTTGTTTTATTATTGGTATTCCAGCTTAACTCTTAGAAAATATCATAAACAATTAAAAGAGCTGATTCATGATGTGTTTGAAGAAATTAATAGAGCAGAAAAACAAGAACTTAAACAAGAAAACAAGAAAAGACTCAGATTGCTACTGCAATTCTTGCAAAAAGAATTTTTATTGATATATTTTTTTTTTCCTTGCATACAATGCTGCGCCCAAGGCATCTTTAAATAGAATTTGAATCCAAAAATAACTGAAACTAAACTGATTGCTTAACTGATCCTTAACTAATCTTCTAATTGATTGTTAACTACTTGAACTAACTGATCTCTAACTGTCAGTTGACTAACTGAGTATTAACCCCTGCATGCATGAGAACTGACAGTTAAGTTGTGGATGGAGAAATTATCTCCAGTTGATCTTCAGTTTTCTAACACTCCCCCTTAATTTCTACCAATAACAACTTTAGCACAATGCCTAAATTTTGTCTCAGATAATCAAAGGTCTCCTTTGCTAATGCCTTTGTGAATATATCTGCCAATTGATCTTCAGATCTGCAAAATTCCAGATGGATTTCTCCATTTTTCACTAACTCTCTGATAAAGTGAAATCTTGTATCAATGTGCTTGCTCCTCTTGTGAAAAACATGATTTTTTGATAATATGATTGCTGATTTGTTGTCACAAAAGATTGGTGTTGACTCCTTATGTGCTTGTAATAAATCTTTCAATATTCTTCTCATCCAAGTTGCTTGACATGCTGTTGATGTCGCTGCTACATACTCTGCTTCAGCTGGTGAAAGTGTCACTATAGATTACGTTTTGGATGCCCATGTGACCACACATGTGCCTAAAAGAAAAGCACGTCCAGAATTACTCTTTCTGTCATCAACGCTACCTGCAAAATCACTATCAGTAAAACCAATCAAACTAAAATCATTAGTTGTGGAATATAAAATTCCATATTTTGTAGTTCCTGCCACATATCTCAATATCTTTTTTCCAACTTGCCAATGTGATTCTTTTGGTGACTCCATGAATCTTAAGATTAAACTGACCCTATAGATGATATCTGGTCTTGTAGCTGTAAGATACATCAAACTGCCAACTAATTTTTTGAATGTTGTAGAATCAACATTAGACCCTTTGTCTTCTTTGCTAAGTTGGGTCCCTGTAGTAACTGGTGTAGGTGCTGGTTTACAATTCAGCATCTTAAATCTCCTTAACACATCCTTTGCATATTTAATTTGACAAATAAATATTCCCTTCTCTGATTATACAACTTCTATGCCCAAAAAATACTTCATTAATCCCAAATCTGTCATTTCAAATTCTTTCTTCACTACGAATTTAAAAGTGTCTACAGACAAATTTTTAGTGAAAATCAAATCATCAATATACAAACACACAATGAAAATCTAACCTTCTTTGTTGATTTTTGTGTACAAAGTAGGTTCACTATTGCTTCTGATGAATCCATTGTTTATCATATATAAATCAATCATGCTACACCATGCTCTTGGTGCTTGCTTGAGACCATAAAGGGCCTTCTTCAATCTATAGACTTTTTCTTCATGTAATTGCACCTCATAACCTATGGGTTATTTCACATGCACTTCTTCATCTAGAAAACCATTCAAGAAAGCTGATTTTACATCTATTTGATATACATACCAATTATATTGAGCAGCTATTGATAAAACCATTCTAACAGTATCAAGTCTAGAAATTGGAGCAAATGTTTCATTATAATCAACTCTATGTTCTTGTGCAAAACCTTTTGCTACTAACCTTGCTTTGTGTTTTTCAACATTTTCATCTGCATCAAATTTAGTCTTATAAACCCATTTGACTCCTATACAATCCTTACCTTCAGGTAGATTAGTTAGATCCCATGTTTGATTTTTTTCAATGGCATTCATTTCTTCATCCATTGCTTTTATCCAATGTTCTTCGTTAACTGCTTCTTCATAATACATAGGATCATGAGTGAAAAGAGCAAAATTTGAAACCAAATCTAATTTCTCTTTTTCTTGATTATAAATCTCATTAGAGTTTCTCATTTTCTTACCTTTAATTCTTGATCTTAAAGTAGCAAGAGTTGGATCTGATTCATCACTTACTTGTGAATTTGGAGTAGGATGACATGCATGACTAGATGATTCACCTTGTTCATACCTCCTAGGTGTTCTTATTGGAGTGCTTGTTCCTGCTTGTGGAGAGGATTGTCCACCTTGCAAATTTTTTTCTTTAGATTCTTCTTCATTTTATGGAATTGGTGCTCCAATTGTGATGGTGCTACCATCCCATGCTTCTTCTTCCTTAAATTCAACATCTCTGCTAATAATCACTTGCTTTGAAATAGGGTTATACAACTTATAAGCCTTTGATTCTTCACTATAGCCAATAATAATGCATTTCTCACCTCTATCATCAAGTTCTCTTCTTAATTTAGATGGTATAAGAGAATATGCAATACAACCAATTTTTTTGAAATGATGTACACTATGTTTCTTACCACTCCACGCTTCTTGTGGAATTTGATCTCTAACACTCTTTGTTGGGCTTCTATTCAGAATATACACTGCACATGCTACTGCTTCTGCCCAATATTCATTTGACAAGTGTTTGGCCTTCAACATGCTTCTAAACATCTCCATGATTGTTTTGTTCCTTCTTTCTGCTACACCATTCTGTTGTGGTGTGTACCTTGTAGTCAATTGCCTTTTAATGCCATGATACCTGCAAAAATATTGAAATTAATTAGACATATATTCACCTCCTCTATCTGATCTAAGTACCTTGATATAGTGGCCACTCTACTTTTAAACTATTGCCTTGAATTTTTTAAACTTTCCAAAGGCTTCAAACTTATTTTTGAGAAAATATATCCATGTCTTTCTGCTAAAGTCATCAATGAAGGTTAGAAAATAAGTACTACCTCCAAATGATGTAGTTTGCATTGGTCCACATAAATCACTATGGACTAGCTCCAATATTATCTTTGCTCTATATGAGGCTCCTACTGGAAATCTCTCTCTATGTTGTTTTGCTAGAATACAACTGTCACATGAACTTCTTGGCTTTTTTATTGGTGGTAATCCCTTCACCATATTTTTCTTCTGTAACAAATTCAAACCTCCAAAATGTAAATGTCCATACCTTAAGTGCCATAGCCATGATTGGCCTAGCTGCATGGATTTGTAGTGGGCTTCTTCTTCTCCTTAGATGCACTGAATTCGAAGAGGGAACATCCGATTCTTGGTCATCTCCACTTTTCCTATCAACCTGTCACTTGGAAACTTATCCAGTATTGTGCAAACATTATCCATAAAAGATACTCTATAACCTTTCTGTACTAACTGTCCAATACTCATAAGATTATACTTTAGTCCAGGTACAAAATAAACATCAGGTATAAACCTTCTTTCACCATTTTTTGCCAACACATTTATTACACCTTTACCCATTACATCCACTTTGATATCATTTCCTAATTTAACTTCAGATCTTACAGAATCATCAAGACTAGAAAAAAATTCTTTATTCTCTATCATATGATTACTGCATCCACTATCTAAGAACCAAATATCTCTAGCTTTTTCTTTAGTAACATGACAAGTGAGAAATGAGCTTCCAGGATTAGAACTAAATTCACCTAGATTAGAACTAGATTCATCTGTGTAATTAGCATTTTGCTTGTCCACATATCCTTGTTTCCTTATGCAATCACTTGCATAATGTCCATATTTTTTTCAATAATAACATTAAATATTAGATTTATCAAACCTCTATGAACTGTGCTAGAAGTGATTGTTGCCACGTCCTCTACTGTTGTAGTTTTGATTATTGTGTTCACCTTGATCTGGATTGTTCCTTCCAGTTCTACCTCTGCCTCTTCCTCTAATGTGTGACCTTGCTATTCATCTACCAAGTGATACCTGTGACTTGAAAGCATTCTCAAGAGAAGTGTTATTATTCTTATTCATTCTAGATTCATGTGTTAACAAAGAACCCATTAATTCATCTACTGATAACTATTTCAAATCCTTGGTTTCTTTAATAGCTACAACTATTGCATCAAATTTACTGGGTAAACTCCTGAGTATTTTTTCTTTAATCTTCTGATTCATGATTGTTTCTCCATTAGATCTAATTTGATTCACTATATTCAGCACTTGACCCATAAACTGGTCTATAGATTTTGAATCATTCATTTGCAAATTTTCAAAACTTTACCTAAGAGATTGCAATTTAGCAATTTTTACCTTTGTATTACCTTTATAGGTAGTCTCCAAGATTTTTCATGCCTCTCTGGATCTCGTTGTTGCTGTTACTCTGGAAAAAATTGATTCATCAAGTCCCTATTGGATTATAAATAATGTTTTTGCATCTTTTTTCCTATTCTCCTTAAGCTCGTCCTCTTGTGCTCAAGTTAATGCTATATGGGCTGCCTCATCCTACGGTTCTACAAAACCACTTTCTACCAGATCCCAAACTTCTTGTGCGCAAAATAATGTTTTCATCTTAATTGCCCAAAAATCAAAATTATTACCATTAAAAATGAGAATTTGAGGTTGAGAGATACTATTGTTTGCTGCCATGTCAATTGTTGAAGTGACTAAATTCTCCTTCTAGTCTAGATAGGCTGTTTGGATGGCTTTCTGGTTTGTTGTTTCAGAACACAGTCATCGACATCGATGGGTCTACTGAAGTTGGTTAGGTCAATATTTTTGACATCAGTTGGGTTACCGATGTTGGTCAGGTAAATAGTGTCGACGTCAATTTAGTTGCCGATGTCGATCACGGGCTCTTCCTTCACACGTTGGACTGTGACTGCTACGCTTCACCTCTTCACGACTTCTGCTAATGCTCCCAACCAGGCACTTCTCCTTGTCTATTGCACTCTTCCTTACTAGGTGCTAATACTAATTTCAAGAAATTAAGAGAGTAGAAAAATAAGAACTTAAATAAGAAAACAAGAAAAGACCTAGATTGCTACTGCAATTCTTGCAAAAAGAATTTTTATTGATCTTCTTTTTTTTCCTTGCTTATAATGCTATGCCCAAGGCATCTTTAAATAGAATTTGAATCCAAAAATAATTGAAACTAAACTGATTTCTTAATTGATCCTTAACTAATCTTCTAACTTCTTAAACTAACTGATTGTTAACTACTTGAACTAATTGATCTCTAACTGTCAGTTAACTAACTAAGTGTTAACTCCTGCATGCATGAGAAGTGGTAGTTAAGTTATGGATGGAGAAATTATTTCCAGTTGATATTTAGTTTTCTAATAGTGTTATTACTCATTCTCAACTCATTATATTTTCCACAGGTGTTGCAGTAACATTCTTTCACTTCTACCCCAAGATAAAGAATAAGCATGATTATGGCATTGTGATTTTCATTCTTACATTTAACATGATAATCATGTCTGGATACCGTGTTGAAAACATATTCCGCATGGCTTACCAATGCCTTTCCACAATAACAATTGGTTGCGCAATTTCCCTCGTCATAACTTTATGTATATATCCCATCTGGGTGGGAGAGGATCTCCATTGCTCCATCATTAAAAGAATCCATGGTTTAGTAGACACTGTTGAAGGTAACATGAACATATTCATTTGCTATAATAGTGGCTAAGCATTTTCATCATGTTTTATAGCATATTTTTGACTTCATGCACTATTACAGGGTGCATGGTTGAGTACTTCAAGGGCTCTCAGTACTTTGGGATGAATGATGACGAATTAGGCAAAATAGTTCAAGGATACATGAATGTTTTAAATTCTAAAGCCAGTGAAGAATCTTTGGTATCTCTCACTTTTCATAAAATTTGCAAACTTTATTGGACGTGTGTGTAGCTTCTTTCAAAGCTAGAAAACTAAATACCTTAGTGTTATTTTTTCCGGTGAATTAATCCGTTCAATGTTTTGTGTCAGGCTAATTTTGCAAGCTGGGAGCTGAGACATGGGAAGTTCAGATTGGGGAACCCATGGAAACAATATGTGAAAGTAGGAACAATGCTTTGCCAAATGGCTTATTGTGTAGTTGCTTTGCATGGATGCCTTCATTTAGAATATGAGGTGACACATCAAATAATTATTCACTCTTTAATTAAAGCTTTTCAGAGTGTTTACCAAGTATTTTCTCACATTTATAAATTGTGTTATAGAAACCCCAAATTAATCATTTGGCTTTAAATAAGCCCTGTTTTTATAAGGTGGGTATGGAGGTGGCAAAAATAATGCATGAGTTAGGTGAGAGCATAAAATGCATGAGGCAGTGTCCTCTGACAGAATCTATGATGGAGAGTTTGAATGTAATAGTTGAGGAGCTACATAATTCCTTTTGGTATTCCATCCCAAAATTTGGCATGTAGTCCAGCCATTGTATAAACCAGATCAAAATAGCCCAAGTCGTTTGGAAGCCAACAACCTTCATGAAAATCACACCCAACAATCCTCACAAACAAAACATGGCCCACCTCAACATCACAATCTCAGAGAATTATCTAAAGATAATGACTCCATCAGCGTTTCAACTCAAGCCAATGCCAAACATGACTACAACTCAGAATCATTGTGTGGGGATATGAAAGAAGAGGATCCAGCTGCTAATAAAGGAGAGGATAGTAATGTTTTGTTAAGTATTGACCCTCCTCTAAGATACAGAGTAACATGATATGGAGTAGGGTTTTCGGAGGTAGTTCCTTTGATGGCCTTCACATCACTTGTAATAGAGATAGTGGTGAGACTAGTACTTTTTATTGAGGCTGTACAAGAGCTGGGAAGGTTGCAAGGAATTAAAGCATAGTGTGGTCATAAATTACAATGTTTTTCACATTATGCGTGTAAGGTGGATCTGCAGAACATATAACTGTAACACCTGAGCTTCTTAATTTAGAAAAATTAGTTTCCATGGCTGATTGAGGGTCCATGTACTTGTATTCAGAAAAAGAGTAGATGTGATGCATAATTGTAATGGTTTAGACAATAAATTGTTTACTAACCTGTTATAGATATACATCATATAGTTGTAGAATTTTTAAATAAAATTAAATCATATCCAAATATATACAATATTCATAATACAGAGATAAGAGTTGCAAAAATAAAAAATGCTTCTTCAAAAAATTTGAATCATTCTCCTTCTTCTTCTTGAAAATAAAGATCAACTACAATGTATTAATAGAATTGCATGTGAACATGCTTTTCTAATTATTGAATAAAATATTTTAAATTTATCTAAATAATAATTTGCATGTAATAGCAACTAAAACTGAATTTAGCCTTTCTAAGGCTTTATTTTTTCTAAAAAATATATTAACTAGAAATTAACTAACTATCTAAATTTAGCTCTACAAAAAAATATTCATGCAAACTAATTTACACTAATAGTCTAAAAATAAAATTGAGCGAACTACACTTCAGCATCACTTTTTAGCATACTCCCCCTTGATGCTAAGCGGGCTCACAATTTGATCTCTGAGTGTCAAAAACTGATTTGTTGCAACTGCTTTCATGAAGATATCTGCCAATTGTTCTTTAGTGTTGATGTATTTCAATTCTACTACCTTCATCTGCACTAAATCTCAGATAGAATGGTACTTTAAATCAAAATGTTTTGTCCTGCTATGATGGACTGGATTCTTGGCCAATTTAATAGCACTAATATTATCACAAAAAATAATTGTGGGCTGAACTTGAATCTCTCCAATTTATTCAAGAAGTTTTCTAAGCCATAATGATTGTGTCCCTGCTAGAGTGACTGCAACATACTCTGCTTTTGTAGAAGAAAGGGAAACTATACTTTACTTCTTTGAGCTCCAAGTAATCAAACCAGAACCAAAAGCAAAACAATTCCCAGATGTTGACTTTCGGTCATCCAAAATACCTCCCCAA
Source organism: Torreya grandis (assembly GCA_037957365.1). Classification (NCBI taxonomy): domain Eukaryota; kingdom Viridiplantae; phylum Streptophyta; class Pinopsida; order Cupressales; family Taxaceae; genus Torreya; species Torreya grandis. The sequence continues at coordinate 477,474 of JARHVA010005526.1, read as the reverse complement.
TCAGAATCACTAAAAACAACAAGATTGAACCTTTTATAAGTGTAGTAATGAACACTAAAATCTAGAGTGCCTTTCACATACCTCAAAATTCTCTTGGCTGCCTTCATATGTATTTCATATGGCTCTGTCATGTACCTTGAAATAAGTGAAACTGAATAAGCAATATAAGGTCTTGTGTGAGTTAGAAACATTAAAATTATGACAATACTTCTATAGGCTATCTCATCAACTCTTTTAGCACCATCATCTCTACACAACACAACTCCATGAGCAACTGGAGTGGAGACTAGTTTACAATCAAGCATATCAAGTTTCTTCAACATATCTTTAGCATACTTTGTTTGACAAATGAAAATTTTATTCTCCCTTTGATAAACCTCCATGGTCATCAAAAAGGCCATATAGAGAAGTCAAAATCCATTTTAAATGAAGTTATTATGGATGATATTGATCATGGGCAGCCCACTAATATTTCTATTCCAAGTGTTACAAATCCACCAAGTAACCCCTCATCTAGTTGTTCAATTCCAAGTGTAATCCAGATTCAATTCTTAATTTTGCAAGGAAGGTAAGAAGATTGAGTGACATTTATTAAAGGAGTTCAAATCAATCACATGAAGAAAATCCAAGAGGTGAGACACTAAATTTTGCTTTACTTACCAAGGCTGATTTTGAACCATCATGTTTTGAAAATGCATATACTAATGAGGTTTGGATGCAAAAAATGCAAGAAGAGATGGATTCTATTCATAGGAATGACACTTGGGAGCTTACAGAGCTTCCACATGACAAGAAGAAGATTGGCACCAAATGGGTCTACAAAACTAAGTGTAACAGTGATGGAAGTGTTGAAAGGCATAAGGTGAGATTAGTTGTCAAAGGCTTCACACAAAAGTATGGCATTGATTATGAAGAGACATTTACACCAGTAGCAAGACTAGAGACCATTAGAATGCTAATTTCACTATCAGCTCAAAAGAATTGGAGCATCCATCATATGGATGCGAAAAGTGCCTTCTTGAATGGGTACTTAAAATAAGTATATGTGGAACAACCACAAGGTTTTGAAGTGCAAGGAAAAGAAAATCATGTCTACAAGTTAAAGAAGGATTTGTATGGCCTCAAATAAGAACCAAGAGCATGGTATGTTAGGATTGATGGATATTTTCAAGAGAATAGCTTTCAAAGAAATAAGAGTGAACTTGCCCTTTACTACAAACAAGAAAGTAATGATATTCTAATTGTAAGTTTGTATGTTGATGACTTGTTGTATATGGATAGCAGTTCTATGATGAAGGATGAATTCAAAGTTTTCATCTCAAATTCATTCATCATGAAAACTTTGAATTTATCCTTTATCATAAAACTGCTACCCATATACAACAAGTCATAAACATACAAACTTACAATCAGAATATCATTGCTTTCTTGTTTGTAGTAAAGGGTAGGTTTGCTCTTACTTCTTTGAAAGCTATTCTCTTGAAAATATCCATCAATCCTAGCATAACATTCTCTTGGTGATGTTTTGAGGCCATACAAAACCTTCTTTAACTTGTAGACATGATTTTCTTTTCTTTGCACTTTAAAACCTTGTGGCTGTTCCACATATACTTGTTCTTCTAAGTACCCATTCAAGAAGGTACTTTTCACATCCATATGATGGATGCTCCAATTCATTTGAGCTGCTAATGAAATCAGCATTCTAATGGTCTCTTATCTTGCTAATGGTGCAAATGTCTCTTCATAATTAATGCCATACTTTTGTGTGAAGTGTTTAGCAACTAATCTCGTCTTATGCCTTTTAACACTTCCATTACTGCTACACTTAGTCTTGTAGACCCATTTGGTGCCAATATTCTTCTTGTCATGTGGAAGCTTTATAAGCTCCCAAGTGTCATTACTATGACTAGAATCCATATCTTCTTGCATTTCTTGCATCCAAACCTCATTAGTATATGCATATTCAAAACATGATGTTTCAAAATCAGCGTTGGTAAGTAAAGCAAAATTCAGTGTCTCATCTCTTTGATTTTCTTCATGTGCTTGATTTGAATTCCTTTGATAAATGTCACTCAATCTTCTTACCTTTCTTGTAGAACTAGGACTTGAATATGGACTTACACTTGGAATTGAACAACTAGATGAGGGGTTACTTGGTGGACTTGTAGCACTTGGAATAGAAATATTAATGGGCTGCCCATGATCAATATCATCCATAATAACTTCATTTAAAATAGATTTTGACTTATCCATATGGCCTTTTTGATGACCATAAACTACCCCTTCATCAAAAATCACAACTCTTGACACAATAAGCTTATTAGTGAGAGGATTATATAACCTGTAAGCCTTACTTTCCTCACTATATCCAACAAAAATACATGACTCACTTTTGGGATCTAACTTTTGCCTCTTTTGATCAGGAACATGAACATAGGCTAAGCAACTAAAAAATTTGAAATAATTAACATTTGCCTCTTTCTCATACTAGGCTCCATATAGAGTCATCCTATCAAGTGCACTAGTGGGACTCCGATTGAGAATATATACTGTTGTAGCAACTGCATCTCCCCAAAAAGAATTACCTAATCCCTTTGTTTGTAGAATTCTTCGTGCCATCTTCACCACTATATGATTCTTCATTTTAGCTACACCATTTTGTTGAGGTGTGTATGCAGTGGTGAGTTGTCTTCTAATGCCATGCATATCACAATAACCTTGAAAGACTTTTGAAAAAAATTCTCCTCCATGATTAGTCCTTGAGCATTTGATTTTTCACCCTTTGTCATTTTCTACAAGGGATCTAAGCCTCTTGAATGTCTCAAGAGTTTCACCTTTGGTCTTCAAAAAATAAACCCAACACTGTCGTGAGTAATCATTAATAAAAGTAATGAAATATGATGACTTACCCAAACTCTTTTTCTGCATAAGACCACAAATGGCTGAATGAACTAACTGGAGTGGATAATGGGACTTCCATGGATTGACTTTTGGAAATTTCTCTCTTGCATGTTTTCCTTTAGCACATCCTTCACAAACTTCCTTGTGCTCTTCAACCTTAGGCAAACCAGAAACTAATGCTTTTGATGTTAGAATCTTTAAACTATGAATATTTAAATGCCCATACCTAAGATGCCACAACCAACTTGTATCCTCATATGCCATATTGACAAGTTTCTTATTATGTTCACCAAAATTCAATTGAAACATCTTATTCTTTGTCATCAGCACAACTGTTACCACCCTATTTCTTTGATTCTTATCATAAATTATACACTGTTGATTTTCAAATACAACTTTATAATTCTTCTCACATAATTGTCCAACACTCAACAAATTATGCTTTAAATTTGTATTGTAATAAATGTCTTTAACGTTCTTCATACGTTATTTTGTATGGACTTCCATAGCTCCTTTTGCAACAACCTCCAATGATTTGTCATCGTCAAGTTTTGTCTTGGATTTAAAACTTTTATCCATTATAGAAAAAAAATTTAATTCCCTGACATGTGTTTAGAACATCCCGAATCTAAATACCAAACATCTTTATAAATATTTTTAGCTTTGTCATAAGATAAAAAAAATTATTTGGAGGATTCTCATCACCTTCTTGAGCATAATGAATGCTTTTACCATTATTACCTTCTTTTAACCTACACTCATAATTAAAGTGGCCATACCTGTTACAATGATAACATTGGATATTTCTTTTATCAAATCAGCCTCTACCTCTTCCTCTAAGACCACCTCTTCCTCATAAACCACCTTTGCCTCTATTTCCTCTTGAGTAATTCTGATTTTGACCTCTACCTTGGCCTTGATTACTTTTGATGCTATTATTGGCATCTTCATTCTTTGTGATTTGTAATTTGGAGGAAAAAGCTTTCTCATCACTTTCTCCAAATGAATCTCTCAATATTTCTTCATGAGACATCACAGATCCAACTAGATGATCAAATTGAAGGGTAGACAAATTCTTGCTTTCTTATATGATTATGACAACATGGTTCCACCTTGGTGTGAGAGTCCTCAACACCTTTTTGATCACAACCTCATTGTTCACAATTTCACCAAGTGTAGACATCTTATTGAACACATCTTTTACTCTAACAATGGGTACTCACACTTTTAGCTTCTTGCATCTTTAAATTCTCAAATTCTCTCTTCAATGTTTGTAACTTGACAACTTTGACTTGATCACTACCTTGTTAAGCTTCTTTTAGATTCTTCCAAGCATCCTCTGATGTCTTTGCTCCTACAACTCACATAAATAGGCTCTTATCTAGAGCTATTTGAATATGAAATAAGGCTTGAGCAATATTCTTCTTAGCCTCCTTCTTAGCTATTTTATCATTTGCTGTGAGGGCATTCCAATTAGCTAGCTCTGCATAACCTAATTTACTAATCTCCCACAAATCTTTTCCTATCAAAAAAGTCATCATTTTGATACACTAATAATCATACTCATTTCCATCAAATTCTGGAATGGGCAAGGAGTTAAAATTTGACGTGATAAATTTTTTGGCAAAATTCCAACTACTAAATCTTTAACCCAAAAGAAAAATACCTGCTCTGATACAAAATGTAGAATTTTTAAATAAAATTAAATCATAGCCAAATATATGCAATATTCATAATACAAAGATAAGAGTTGCAAAAATAAAAAATACTTCTTCAAAAAATTGGAATCATTCTCCTTCTTCTTGAATATAAAAATCAACTACAATGTATTAATAGAATTGCATGTGAACATGATTTTCTAATTATAAAATAAAATATTTTAAATTTATCTAAATAATAATTTGCATGTAATAGCAACTAAAACTAACTCTAGCCTTTGTAAGGCTTTATTTTTTCTAAAAAATATATTAACTAGAAATTAACTAACTGTCTAAATTTAGCTCCACAAAAAACTATTCATGAAAACTAAATTTACGCTAATAGTCTAAAAATAGAACTAAGTGAAATACACTTCAACAACACTTTTCAACCATAGTGCTTTATTGGCGATACACTATAATGACATCACACAACAGTTTTTCCTAGCCTGCTTCTAGATGGCCACGATTTAGTTTATACAAAAAAATAAATAAATAAAAAATGGACATTGACAACAAAAGTTTAATTGAAAGTTAAATGTAAAGTAAAATATGAGTATTCAATTAGGGGATGTTAAATTTCAGATGGATGTTCTACAAGTATGTTTTCTTTTTTATAACTGCTACCAAATTTTTGAAGTGGCTCTTTAACTTTATCTTAATGTTGACATGTTTGTAATTAATTCTGTGTTGAAATTTATATTATAAAAAATAGAAACATATGATGGAAATGAAACAAGAAATGAGAAATGTAATGGGAATAGGGAAAAAAAGATTGAAGGTTGTTCAAGAAATGAATATTAAAAGAATGCAGTGTTTGCAATGCATACCTTGGGGAATGGAGGACGTACAACAATTTTTGGCTATCACAGAATATAGTTTGTAAGATAATCATCAACCCACTTGGATTATGATCGAGGTAAGCATGATCATTTAATACCCACAAATTTTCAGTGGTGCCCTTAATTATTTTCACTACTGAGGGGGTTTACATAGTTTTGAGTTAGTTATGTTGAAATTAATGGAAAGTAAGAAGAAATTCGAATTACTCACAAAATTTGTTTAATACCCACAAATTATAGTCAATACCTCTAATTTTTTTAAGAATAAAATTCATGTTCTTTAAATAGAATTAAAATTGTATCAATGTCATGTTTTTTATGAACTTTTTTGACTTGTGGTCATATGAATAAGTTGGGTATGTCGCATTATGGAATTTTTTGTGTAAATGGCACGCTGTTCAGATTTATGATGTAAAAATTAAGACTAAAGGCCCTTTAGAACTATTAGATGCCCTGGGGAGCTGGCTTGTGGGGCTAATAATGGTCTTGATAGTACCACTAGATTGTTTGGGCATATTAAGGTATAGTTACACCATTGTGTCTTACATTTATTTGTATGAGTTTCCCAGAGTTGTGGTTGTTGAGGTGACCAATGGACCTCATAATAACTTCCACCTTCGAAAAGAATATATATATTGTTGTGTTAAAAGTTAATGTGAGAGAGGGTTTGTTATGCCCTTAATCTATAATATGTCTAGGAATATGTGTGGCAAACTTGTAGCATATATAACCTTTCATATTATCTTATCATATTTCTCTATGTTGTTATATTATTAGTAAGGTTAGCTTATATAATAACCATAGCTAAAGTAGATTATATATATGAGGTAGTGGTTAGTATTTAAGTATCATATTATGAATTCTACTCTTATTGCATTGTTATAGAGGTTGCCTACTCCAAGTGGCTAAGTCATATTTATCAAATATTATACTATTTTTTCAATTATTATTGTGGATCTTCTTATTCTGCTCATATTATCCCAATAGTGTGAATTATTTAAGTAATTTCATAACAAATGGTATTAGAGATTCAATTTGGGTAATTTTTTGTGTTGTAATTTTTTGGATTTAGTGTCATTTTCCAAAGAAGTTTAAGGATTGAAAAAACATAACTTGCAATCTAGAAAGAATTTATTTTTTTCATCACTACAATATTGTTTGAAGTTTTTCTTTAAAAATAGTAAATATTATTTATACCCTTGGGAAAATTAGTAGTTATTGGATTCATCTCAACAAGATGATTGCAATGGTATAATCTTCTAACAATTTTTTTGCGCTCAAAACCCTAAACCATAGGTTTCATGAATGACTATTCCAAACACTTGCAGCCACAAGAAAGGGAAAACCTTACAAGGAGGACACGGAGTCCTGAAATTCAAATTTGAGGATTTTTAGGTTGGTTTACAAAATTTATCCATATATGCAAAGCATGGTGAAGAAAGATGATCTCAATGTGGTAAAAGGGGAAATAGATGATGTGAAGTATCAGTTGATAGATATCAATGGGGAATTGACCACTCTTCCATCTCATATGCCATTAATAAATAATACTCTACCATCATAATCGTGCTCTCAAAAACTAGAACAATCCAAACTCAAATACTAGATTGACATGATGCCAAATATGAAGGTGTACAAGTTTTAAGGAAAGTGTCAAATCCTTAGCTCAATCAAATGGAAAATTCATTTAATCTAAACTAGACCCCATGTCTATAGAAGGTGTTCGTAACATCAATGTATTTATAAAACCAATAGTTCATTTAGTATTGGTGGTTGTACACTCAAAATAAAAAGAATGGCCTTCATGTTTCTTGGTCAATGTTTACCAATGAGTTTTAGATGCACTATCGTAACAGTACCACATAAAACTAATTGATTTAGTTTTGTAAAGTTATGATAAATAAGACCTATAAAATATTATATTCAATAATTTCATAATCAATCCATATGCATGGATGACATTAATGAGGAAAACATGAATGGCATATTCTTGGGTGGGCTTAAGAATATCAACCAACATGATGTTTGCATGTTTAATCCAAGTTTAGTAGTTGAATACATAGCCTTTCATGTGTAAGGAAGAGGAAAGAGATATGGTCAAATGAATATATTTCACTAATGATTGATAGCACCATTCCCCAACACAATCATTTTATCACTTTACTAGATTGACCCCTCAACAACTTGAATAGAAATATGCAAAAGGGTTATGTTTCAGTTGTGATACCAATTAGTGTAAAGGACATCATTTTGATGAGAAGAATATTTTCCATAATAGAGGAGCTAATGAAGATGAATAATATGATGACACCTCAAGTGAGGATAAAGAAGATATAGAGGAGGAATCTAAAAATTATTAACCTACTATCTCATAGCATACACTTTCAATTATTATCACTCCATAAACTTTTAAGGTTGTGGGTTTCCTCAAGTTATAGAAGGTGATAGTGTCGATTGACTCAAAGAGTACACAAATTCATCAATAGTAAGTTGGATACTCATTTAAATTCTTATATTTACCCAAATCTAGAATTTTAGGTCATAATTGTATATGGTGGTATAATGAATTATTCTAGTAAATGTCTTAGTATTAAGCTTGCTATGGGAGACTGCATTATAGATTATCCAATGTTTTGTATTATCATGATTAGAAAAGACATTATTTTGGGAGTTTAATGGCTCAAAATCTTATCCAAAATAGACATTGATTTATAGGAATTATTCATTCTCTTTAATTTTTAAGGTAGGACATTTAAACTACATTGAGTATGGGAGAAATATCTACAATTAGTTAGTTCACATCAGATGTTGAAGATGATCAGAAAAAGGACTAAAGGATTTGTGGCACACTTGTTTTCCATAAAAGTTCAACCAATAAAGGCATCTACACAACCTGATCTATAGATGATTATTGATGACCATGTAACTATTTTTGGTTCCATGCCAAAAGGAATACCACTAAGAATATAACATGATCAAGACATTTGACTTCTTTCAGGGAGTTAACCACCAAACATTAGACTATACAAGTATCCATATGTCTAAAAGAATGTAACTAAAAATATAGTACATGAGATTATGGAAACAAGTATTATCATAAATAGCCAAAGTAAATATTTGTCCCTAGTGGTCATGGTTCATAGCAAATATGACACTTGGAGGATATGCCCAACTATAGAGAACTCAATAGGTACACATCAAATATAAGTTCCCTGATCTAATAATTAATGATTTGATAGATAACTTACATGGTCCTGTTTACTTTCAAAAACTATATATTCATTCTTGATACCATCAAATTTGGATTAGAGATAAGGATATCCCTAGAAAAACTTTAAAAGAAGCCATTATGATTTTTAGGTCATGCATTTTAGTCTCACAAATGCACTATCTATGTTTCATAGTTCGATGAACATTATTTTTAGGCCTTTTCTAGGAAATTTATTTTTGTGTTTGTTGATGTCATTCTCATATGCAACAAAACTTTGAAATAACATTTGTAACATATGAAACATGTACTATTAGTTCTGGAACAATGCCAATTTTATGTAAAACCTTCTTTTTAAAGTTCAAAAGGTGGATTAAATATATCATATAGCATATATCAAGAATCCAAGAGAGATTAGTCACTTGTTAGTGAAGAAATAAAAAAAACTTAAAGACATAACTTCTAAATCATAGTCCCTAGGTGAAGCTATGTGGTAATCAAGCAATAAATGCAATATTGGAAGATAAACACAACATTTATACCTCCCTTAAAAATGTGATTGAAAATTAGTCTAAAGAGGCAGAACTTGTTTTGTAGACATAGAAGCCTTTATTGATACTTGATTCCTCACATGAGTATCACCTCTTCTTGTATACACTTGGTCTTGGCATTATCTTGGTATGAGAGACAGAGTTGATGAAATTTCTTTAAATAATCTTGCAAAGTGAGTTTACATTATAAAACTTGATTAAATCAAAGTTGTGAAGGTTTTATTTATAAATTTCCTAAACTGTTGTGGACTGTTCATCTTATTTTAAGATGGATCTTTGAGGATTAATCCTCAAATCCATGATTACACACATGGAGTGTGTAAGAGATGACATTTAATAACTTTTTGAAGTATGGAAGATATTTTTAAGGAGAGTGTATTTATTAGTCCTCTTGAGTGTATAAGAGGGGTGTAAGAGGAAGAGTGTGTAAGAGAGGTGTAAGAGCTTGTATGAGCTCTTACTTACACGCTTTATATGATGATGTCATCTTGGGTGAGACAATATTTTATTTTTATTTTTTTTTGAAAATATGACAATTCAAATCCATGGATTATTCTAAAAGAGGAATATTTTGTCTTGATTAAGTGAGACTAATAAAAAAATAGAAGAAAGGTGTCTTTTGTAATGTTTTTATTTATCATTCAAGTTATTCACTTAATTACCTTGTGAAAACACTTTGCAAAAGACTGATTTAATTCAAGATACACTAGAAAGGATAAATTATTCAAGATGATCCACTACCCCAATAAGGGATGTATCTTTGTGATTTTGGTTTAAAATGGTAGTTGTGCAAGTAAATTAGGTCCAATTGGAGATTTTTTATTAAACTTAGGTGTGAATTTAAAAATTCATTATGAATGTAGATTTGACACAGAAGTAGTTATAATGAAGTGTATACATGTTGTCCTTGTTTTAGAAGGTGTTTGTGAGACACTATGTATAGTAACATCTTTTAAAATAAATAAAAAGTCGTCAAGAAGAATTTTGATAAAACTTGAAAAATGATGTTCTCACTCTTATTTTTTTCAAAATTTTATAAGTCATTAAAATTGGATTGATGAGCCAAAAGGTGTTTTATTAGCCCTATATGCCCCCTCAAGGGGATAGTTAGGGAAGAAGTTAAAATAGATAGGCCCTCAATAAAGAGAGGAAGAAGCAAATTTTTTTTACTAGATGATGTGGATTTGGCCCCAAAAAGAGTAGTTTTGGTTGATTGCAATAATGTGACCTAGTAGGGCAGATTTAACTATGAATGCAAGGAGATGCCATAGTAGGGTTAATTTTATCTTTGAGAGATGAAAGGTTTTCCCCAAAATGGAAAATTTGATTGGTGTTCGGTCTAAATAGTTTTCCCCAATATGAAATTTTAAATGATGATTAAGCAATTTGAAGAATTAGTTGGGGGATAGTAGACAAGAAGATATCTTTATGCAACATTATCTATTAGACTTTTAAATCTTGATTTTTGATATAGATTTAAATAGTATGCATCATGATTTACAAAACCATGATGCCCTTATCTTAATGTGCATAAGGACTGACCCCTCATCCAATAAAAAATTAAAAATAATACATCAATGATAAAAAACCATGATGATAATTCTATAAAATGATAATGGATGGAATCAAGTACAAATTTGTGACATAAATCATCATCGTGATGACCCCACTGAGATAGGGTACTGATTCGAGGTTATACATCTTGATTTTCCTCTAGGATCATTTATTTGTTAATTTTTGGATTTAATGGTTAATCATTAGTTAGATTATTATATTAAGTAGTTGGATTAGTAATATGTTGATTTTTGGATAGTTATATATTACTTAATATCATGATCATTAAATTTTTGTTAGTTGTTTATATTTTATTATAGTATATTATGATCATGAGTAGTCAATTAGTTTAGTTACACCATTTTGTTATGATTATTTTGTGATATGATCTAACTAATATTTATTATACTAAGGTGAATGCTTGATGGATTCCACCCTCCTAATTATGATTGAGGGAGGGTATCATTGGAAATGATGGATCAGATTGAGATGAATGGGGGATGAGAGAATGAAGTTAAAACCTTGCACACACAACGTAGATAATAATTTGTGTATGTTTGTGATTGGTTAATATTTATGGATTGTAACATGCATTATGTTACTAACATGTTCCTTTGCCTTGTAATGTTTCCTTGATTTGTAGTGTTTGTTACTATTTGTGCATATATGTCACCATACTTGCATTCTTAAGATCTTTTGATGGCTGAGATGCTTGTATGATTGCCTTACTCTATTTTCTTGGCACTGATTTGAAACTCACTATGGTTTTAGATGTTGAGTACCATAGGGGTCGAATGTGTGGCATGTTTATTCAATGGTAATTAAAAAATTTGATGCCTATAGGTGGTATGTTTGATATTTATCATTAGATATTTTAATAAATAGTGTTAAATGTGTAGCATATATATATATATATATATATTGGTGGCATGTTTGATATTTATCATTAGATATTTTAATAACTAGTGTCAAATGTATATATGTTTGACAGTATTTATTAAAATATCTAATGATAAATACCAAACATGCCACCTATGTCAAATGGAATGTTGATTTTCAAGGGGTTGATGACTAACCTTAAGACCTTGTTTGATTAAGTAAAAGGGCATGATAATTATTTAGGGTCAAACATAATCTTTTAACAAGAATGTTAATATGATTATATAATTGAGAATATGCTTGGAATCTAGGGTTTCAAGAGATTGTATTTATAGACTCTTCGAAGCCATAATGGGAAATACCATGGACTTTATCTAGTTGCATTTTTTGGCTATGATTATTTTTCTAGTTGTATGTCTATTTTTCTATAGACATATGGTATTTGAAATATTGGTTTTAATCCTCTAGTTTTGGGTGAATTGATTATATGTATTTTTCAACTTAAATTGTGTAATTTATATATATGTATACACACAAACACACACACACACACACACACACACACACACACACACACACACACACACACACACACACACACACACACACACACACACACACACACACACACACACACACACACACACCATAGGTCAATGGATTAATTCCATTCAGACCATAGTGTATATATATAGTTGTTTCACATATAAATTTGACATTGTATATTATCTGATATTTTTTGGGGATTGTATACTCTTATATTTTTATATGATCCTTATCTGGAATTAAATTTCTATTTGATGTAGTTTATAATAAATACTTATATGATGGTAATTATTGTAAGATTATTTTAAAATAGTGATAAATATGAATTTATAATGGAAAAGGGACTATTTTCTACATAAGAAATTATAAAGAATTAGTGACATGATAATAGATTATTAGATGGTCAATATGTGGAAAGAAACTCAGTAAGTGCATTAATGACATTTCAGGGTTATGTTAAGTATTGTGTAGATTTGGGCTTTAGTGTGATACCATTATTATTATGAAAGAATATTAGACAATTATAGTTGTGCTTATGTTGAAAATAATTAGCTGAATAAATAGTTGTGAGTTTAATAAATTAGCTATTTCTCACTATTATGATGCATATAATGAAATATCTGATGATTATATGATTTCTTTATATTCAAACATGTTGTGGCATTCTTTATGGAAATTATATATGTTTGAAATATATGAATTTTAACATTAATATTCTTATTTGACATTAATGATGTTAAACAAGTAGGTGAACCAAACTTCATGAAATTACTTAATTCCACTAATAGATAGATAGAAGATATTTGAGTGATTTGTGTGTCCTAATTTGACTGATCTTGAGATCTGAAAAACTATATTAAAAATCTGGCCAAAGTAATGCTTATGGTTTGAGCATTGTCAATTCACTTGTTTGATTTAGTATTTATGTATTCTATGATATTATGTTAGAACTTATTTCTTTATGATATGTTGTGTGTGATAGTTATCTTATTTCACATGGGTTCTAGTTGGAATTCTCGATTTCTACACTATCATTATCTACCCATCCATGAAGGGATTGACATTCCCTTGTTGGGAGATTATGCTGGAGATAAATAGTCCATGGTTGGTGTAGCAAATCACTCAAGTGATACTCTTCCTCCCCTTCTAGTAGTCACCTAATAGAGATTTTACACATAAATTCTGGTGGATATGAACGAGTTCATTTAAACTTGTATATTTTATGGAATGTGGTATAATTTTAATTTGATAATCAGATATATAGTATTATATACTTGTACTAGTTGATGCTAATTTAATAAAAATAATGATTAGTTTTTAATATATATACCTGTTGTGATATTTAAACTGAAGTGGCTAATTTGTTATTTTGGGTAATTTCATACTATTCTATGTCTTGTAAAATTAAATCAGTAATTTTATATATAGTGATCATTACCTAAATGAATCATATGGTTACCCTATTGGTTAATAGATTAGTTTACATAAATGATGCATTTATTTAAAGATCATTAGTACTTAAAATCAATAAATTTAATTATTGTTGATTTAATAAAAAAATGAAAATTAACCTAATTCTAGTTAATTCTGAGGGGTTATTTCATAGGACAATAACAAAAAAGGGAAAAAAAATAAACATTCAAAGAAACTAGCAAACATAAATTGAAATAAAATCAACATAAAACATCTAGTTTATGAAACATACACACAAAGAATAATAAAAATATAATCATTATAAATAGACAAATAACACAAACAAACCATAAAATGAACAAGCAGTGGCTTTTTTTTATCTATGAAAGTAAGGCATTACTCTTAGGTATTTTACCCCTAAGCTTTTAGAGGTAAACTAACAAGACAAAAGAGTAACTTGGACAAAAGGGGGAATAGAAGAAAAAAATGGGGTAGTCGATCTAACTCCAAATTCCCTAAGTAAGTGGACACTGCCTACATAGTCCTATAGACTTCAAGCTAAATGTAGTTCTCCCAAGGATATGGGATATAATAAAAATAACAAGTAATATATTTGATTTCAGAGGAAATGGGAAAATTCAAATGCACAAAATGGCAAGATCATTGTGAGATAAATTATAATTATATTGAGATTTCTAATGAAACTCATTAAGCTAATCTAAGATGCCCCATCTATCCAAACATTATCTACATAATATGTGTGGACCTTAGGCTGATGTAGTTCTCCTAAAAATGGGATTGAATACAATCAGCAAATGGTAATAGTAAATAGAAATGATTGTGGTTAGATAAGGGGTTCCCCCCAATAAATACGATGAACTTTACCATTAAGTATAGAGATAAAATCCTTTCACAAACAAGATGACAAAGCAAGCAAAAACTTTTGTGACTCAATATATTTCATTGATATTGTAAGCCCTTTTTCAAACCTTTTTTAGATTTTTAGTTTTTTTTTTAGATTTTTATGTTTTTAGGGTTGTTGGATTATTTTGAATATTTTTATGTTTTTATCATCTCAAATCAATGGAGTATTATCAGATGCATGACATGTTAACTTGTAAAATAATGAGAGTGTGGCTTAAGTTACTCATAAAATGGCAAGAGTGTGGCTTAAGTTGCTCACAAAAGGATAAGAGAGTGGCTTAGGTTTCTTGTATAATGGAGATAATGTGGCTTAGGTTTCTCATAAAATAATAATAATAATGTGACTTAAGGGTGACTAAGATAATCATAGAAACTAAGCACTACCTACATAGTCTAAATGGACCTCAGGTTAATATATGTCAACCCTTGTAGAAGTTACTATGAATCAACAACAAGGTTGAAAATTAGGAATGACATAGTGGAATAGAGTCAAATGATACAATATTTTGAAAATATTAAAAAGATGCATTTCAAAGACAATCATTGAAGGAAATCATGTACAAGATACTCTAATATAATGCTTATCCTAGATGTGTTGATGGTGATAAAATAAATACAATCTACTATAAACTCTCTCTAAAATATGGCATCTAGAATAATTTTTTATAATGATAAACTAGAATCAAGATTAAAGAATGGTAACAAAATGAGGGAATAAGATCAAGATGAATTAACTCAATGGTAAAGTGGGATGAAGGGAAGGTGGTTTCAAGTCATACCCCCAAGAAAGGGTCTTCATAGATAATGTTCAACAAAATCAAGTGTAAAAATGCTTGAGATGAAAAATATTCATGGGATCATCCACCTCTTCACCATTTACTGTAGCCAATCTATATGTTGTAGATCCAAAATTTTTGTGATGATGAATAAGTGCAGCCAATTAGGTATCAAATTTAACCATCTTTTTCAGGTGGCATTTGTATTATTTTAATTTTCCTTTAGGACTAGGTCACCAAGTTTAAATTCCTTATGTTTGATGTGCTTATTGTATGATGCAAAAAAAAAATAGGCCAACCTTTTGGAGGCCATAACTTTTGACCCGTAGCTCTATTTGAGCTCTTCCATGTGCCAAAATGATCATCTCAAAAATTCCATAGCTATCTTAGGTAGTTCAACCCACCTAAGGATGTTTTTGATATTTTTTGGGAGTCATAAGTAATCATTAAGGGTCTGAAATTGCAATTTAATTAATTTTTTATGAATTTTCTATTTTTAGAAATTGTATATTTTTAGGTCCAAATGTCAAATTTAGTTGAATTTCATTTGATAGGATAATTTTAGAATTTAAGATATTTTGGGAGATTTTTAGAGATAAGTTTTCTTGCATGCAAACTTACTATAAATATTAGCTTCTAAAAATAGACATTTTTTTAGATTTTAATTTTTTTTCAAATTTTACATGTAAACTCTAATTTCCAAGCTGAGGATTATTTAAGAATGGTTTGGGTTTTTAATTATTTTAAGTCATTAAATACAAATCAATTCTGAGTATTGTTTCAAGATCTTTGCCTATTGGTAATTTTATTGTCTTGATAGTTTTTTTTAGTTCTATTATCTGGTATCTGGTAAATTTTTTGGTTGTAGCACTAGCAAAAAAGAGTAAGAAGAAAGTTGAAGGAAATAAATGAGAAATATAAAGTAGAAACAAATATTAGAAGAAGATCCAAGGTATTTGAATAAGGAGAGTTGGTAATGGTTTACATGAGGAAATAAAGATTTCCAAAAGGCACATACAACAAGTTGAAGTAGAATAAAATTGGACCATGTAGAATTGTGAAGAGAATTAATGACAATGTTTATGAGGTGAGTTTACCATAGAATTTTGATATATCTATAGTATTTATTTTTTTATAATTATATGAATTCCATGAAGAGGATGGTGAAGGTGATGAAGATGAATAAGTAAATTGGGAGCAACAGGTTCCAAAGAAAAAGAAGGAAAAGATAGTGCAGGTTTTGGATATGAATACAGTGCACACAAGGCAAGGGAATTATAATAGGTATTTGGTGCAATGGGAAGGATTACAAAAAGAAAATAACACTTGGATTAAAAAATGGGAGTTAAATAAAATTGATAAGGAATAATGGTAGTAGTACAATTAGGGAAACTCGTAGGAGTTGAGTTGTTTTCAACCAAAGCAGAATGGTGTAAAAAAAAATAGGCCAACCTTTTGAAGGCCATAACTTTAGACCCATAGTTTCATTTTATCTCATCAAATCAGCAAAATGGCCATCTCAAAAAAAAATCCTAGGTAGTTCTATTTGTCTAGGGATGTTTTTGATATTTTTTGGAAACCATACATAATCCTGTAAAGGTCCAAAATTACAATTTAATTATTTTTTTGGAATTTTCTATTTTTAGAAATTATATATTTTTAGACCCAGACATCAATTTAATTTAAATTTGATCTGATAGGTTAATTTTATAATTTAGGATATATCAAGAGATTTTTAAAGTTACATGGGCTTGCATGTGAACTTATTATAAATAGCAGCTACTAAAAATAGACGTTTTTTTAGATTTTAGTTTTTTATTTGAATTTTGCATGTAAACTCTAATTTTGAGTTGAGGTTTATCTAATCAGATTTGGGGTTTTAATTATTTCAATTCATTCAATATGAATCAATTTTGAGTATTATTTCAAGATCTTAGCCTATTGATAATTTTATTGTCTTGATAGTTTTTCTGGTTCCATTATCGTAGCTATTGAATAACCTATTTTAATATGCCTAAATATTGTTTAAAGAAACTACCCATTTTTCATCAAGTAGTTCTAATTCTTACAATCATGAGACTCTATTCTTCCTCATCAATGATGTCCTATAATGAGATGCATAAATAAGGTAACTCAATCTCAATAGGGAAACTAACATTTGTGTAATAAACAAGGGAATTCATTATGGCTCCTATTGGGGTGAGGGTATTGGTATAGTAGGCCCAAAGGGTGGGAAATAGATGTATACACCAATCACAGCCAAAAGCATTAATGGTCATTTTCAAAATTTAGATAAGTTTTTATTAGATGATTTTTATTGGCCATTATTTTGAGAAAAGTAGGCAAAGGAAAAATATCCCACCAGATATGTCATTATGTATATCAAGAATCCAAGAGAGATTAGTCAATTGTTAGTGAAATAATCAAAACAAATTATAGACATGTATTCTCAAGTCTAATCCCTAGATTTAGCTACATGATAATCAAGCAAGAAAGGTAAAATTGAAAGATAAACACAACATTTATACTGCCTTCAAGATGTGCTTGAAAACTAGTCTAAAGAGAACTCAAATAGTGCACCATAAAATATTAGTTACTAATTCTAATAATTAATGATTTGATATATGAGTTACATGGTCCTATTTATTTTACAAAACTATATCTTCATTCTCAATACCATGAAATTTGGATTAAAGATAAGGATATCCCTTTAAAAACTTTATAAACTCATGAAGGCCATTGTGAGTTTTTGGCCAAGGATTTTAGTCTCACAAATACACTATCTGTGTTTCATAGTTTGATGAACATTGTTTTTGGGCCTTTTTAATATAAATATGTGTTTATGTTTGTTGATGTCATCCTCATATACAAAAAAACATGGAAATAACATTTTTAGCATATGAAACATGTACTATTAGTTCTGTAACAATATCAACTTTATCTAAAATCCTCAAATGTGCTTTTGGAGTCCAAGAGGTGGATTATATGGGTCATATAGTGCAGATCAAGAATCTAAGGAAGATTAATCAATTTTTAGTGAAGGAATCAACACAAATTAAAGACATAACTTCTCAATACTAATAAATAGGTTGAGCTATGTGATAATAAAGCAAGAAATGCAATATTAGAAGATAAACACAACATTTACACCCCCATTGAATATTTGTTTGAATATCTATCTAAAGAGATTGAATTTGGATTGTAGATGTGAAAGTTTTCATCGATGCTTGATTCCTCACGTGAGTAGCACCTCTTTTTTTCTATACTTAGTCTTGGTTTGGGCTTTGTTTGAGAGACATAGTTAATAAATTTTCTTCAAATAATCTATCATAGTAAGTTTACATTATGAAACTTGATTAAATAAGATTTTTGAGGGTTTTATTTATAGATTTCTTGAACTATTATGGACCGTTCATCTCATATTAAGATGGAGGGTTGAGGATCAATCCTCAAATCCATGATTACATAAATGAAGTGTGTAAGAGAGTCCATTTAAGACCTTTTTAGAGTATGAAAGGCATTTTGGAAGAAAAGTGTAGTCATAAGTCTTCCTGAGTGTATAAGAGGGGTGTAACAGGAAGAGTGTGTGAGATAGGTGTAAGATCTTGTATGAACTCTTACTTGCATAGTTTGTTTGATGATGTCATCTTGGGTGATGAAATATTCTAATTTTGTATTTTAAAAAAAAATGATGATTCAAATCATGGATTATCCAATTAAAGGAATATTTAGGCTTGATTAAGTGGGTTTAATCAATAATTGAATGAAATGTGGCTTTGTCATGTTTATATTTATCGATCATGTTATTCACTCAGTTGCCTTGTGAAAACGTTTTATAAATGGATGTTTTAATTCAATATGTACTAGACAAGATAAATGATGTAAGATGATACATTAATCCATAGGATGTATCATTATGATTTTGGTTTAAAATGTCCATTATGCAAATATATTAGTTCCAGTTGGATATTTTTGGTTAAACTTAGATGTGATTGTAAAAATTCATTATGAATGTAGATTAGACATGGAAGTGGTTCAAATGAAGTGTATACATTTTTACCTTGTTTGATTAGGTGTTTGTAAGACTCTACACACAATAACATATTTTCAAAGAAAGTAAATCTTGTCAAGAATAATTTTGATAATGCTTGAAGAATGATGTTCTCACTCTTCTATTTTTTTAAATTTTATGAGTCATTAAACTCATATTGGTGCTCCAAATGGAGTTTGGTTAGACCTAGATGCCCCCTAGAGGGGATGGTTGGGGAATAATTTGAAATAAATGGGCCCTCAAAGAAGAGAAGAGGCAATAATTTTATAATAAAGACTAGATGATGCATGTGGCCCCAAAAAGGAATGTTTTGGTTGATCATAAGAATGTGCTCTAGTAGGGTGGATTTGAATATATATGTAAGGATTTGCCCTAATATGGTGAATTTTATCATTGATCGATCTAAACCATTTTCCCCAGTAGGGAGAATTTGGTCATTGATTTAAGGAACTATCCTAGTATTGCGAATTTGATCATTGATTAGTCTACATGTTTTACCCTAATAGGGAAGATTTAAATGATGATTAGAAACTTTGAATAATTATTTGGAGTATAGTGGATAAGAAGATATCTTGCTACAACATTGATGATTAGAATTTTTGTTGGTGTAGGATATTACTTTCCAACTCTTTAGCTTACTTAGGTGTTATTTCATTGGATATGTTTTTCCCACATTCTTGAGGACAATGGGTTTATGCCTTAATTCCACCTATATTTTGAAATTTAGTCCCACATGGATGGGATGGTTAGGATTCTTCTATCTTCTATTATTTATACATCTCTATTATGAAATGTTTGACATAGAATAGAATGGAATAATAGTTGGTTTATTATTTGTGTGTAATGTTGAAGCTTTCATGGCTATGATAATGGATTCATAGAGATATCTTGGTTGAAGAGCCTTCTTAAATATATCATGGTATCTAATCAGTATTCAATTGTCATTTTTAATATTTTTTGTCTACTCCTTAGATAAGTTTTATGGTTCCTTTTCAAATATAATTTTTTCTTTTCATATTCAAAACACCTTTATTATGGAGAGATTTTGGTTTTGAGTATGCTTAAATCTATTATGTTGAAATCTAATCATTCATAATGATGTGAATTTTATATTGTTATATCCATTGTGTTGGCCGTATATTTTTTTGGATAAATTATAAAAAAGATTAGAAAATCATGACTATCCTACAAATCAATTTTATCTTCATATAGGTGTCTAATGTACAAAATTCTTTCACTACTAGAAATAGAACTTTTAGAGGTTTCCTAGAATTATTCATAATAAATATTTAGATCAATATCTAAGGAGATATGAGGCTCTGAAGTTGATCCTATGATTTTATTTTTTTGCAAATTTTTTTATGCATGATCAAGAAAAAAATCAGATCTTGTATTTAGAGTGAAAAATCAGCATGGAATATTGTTGTATGTGGAAGATTATTGTTTTGCTATGAATTTACTTCATATATAATTTTTATAGATATGGTATAAATAATTTAATTTTCTCCAAAAATATAATATTTTTTGGTGTAATGTCTTATTTTTGACCCATTTATGATGGGATAACCTTAAAAAAACTATATCTTTTGATCGGTAACTCAAAATCGAGTGATTTTTTCAAAAAGTTTATGTCTTTTATGCCCACTCTATTGGTGTCATTTATGTTGTAAAAATGTACTAATATATAAACTGCCAAATTTGAAGGGGACCTCTACAATAACCATGGGGGATTTTCTCTCTCATTACAAGTTGGGAAGCATTTTTAGCTATGATCGATGCCCTATTTTCAAGATCTTTTTCCCACATTTCTCTTTACTATCCCACATTGTATTATTTATGCCCATCTTGTACTTTACATTATCTCAGATGAATTTTGGGTTGAGTTTGAAGTCCTTTACATGTGCTTTATATGTTCTCATGTTTGGTAGTTGATCATTTCAGGTGTATTTTTGAATGCATGATGGATTTTTTTACCATTTGTTGCACTCCTTCATCATCCCACGACATGATCTATTATATTATCTACATTAGCACTTTGATGCACTTGTAGTTTATGTCATGGCTCCATAAATTCCCCTTTATTAATGCCTTGTCTTCTTCTATGGATACATTTTTTTTCTTCCTTATTTTTTAGATCATCTCATGATACTTGATGGCTTTTTTGATAGGTTGAAAGTCTCTTTGTTTAGAGTTATTAAAGTGAATCCCAGTATCTTCTTTATTTTTATCAGGTATTTTTTGTGTATGGGATGTATTGCACTCACACTAATTTATAAAGTGACATGGACGGTTTGTTGATTCATCCTTGTCTACCTTCAATCATGTATGTGCTCTATTCTAGGCACATGTTCACTTCTTTAGTTGCTTGTCTCTTCCATTACCACCATGGGCCATCCTCTTTGAGAGACCTTATCTATATTTTTGACACCATTATTTGATATATGATAGTATCTCATCACTTGAAGTGTCATTTTATCTTCTTCAATAGATTGACAGTCTCTTTAAATTTGATACAAAGTTATTCTGGTGCATACAGTGTTAGGTTGTGGAGCTAAAAGCTTCACTGATGCAAATAAGAGAGGAGGTTGCTGAGTTGCAGAGAAGCTGGGGTCGGTCTGATCAACCGACGTCAGTAGGATAGCAGAGAGAAGCAACCGACGTCGGTCATATATCGGCCGACGTCGGTCACCTCCAGGCAGACAGGGACCGACGTCGGTCGCCTGTGTGGTTCGACTGCGAGTTAATTACGGGCAGTTGGTTGACGAACCAAGTGTTTGCATGATGAGTGCTAATTTTAGACTCATAGCTGCAGATCTAATTATTGTAATTAGATGTCTAATTATTGTTTGGATGAGATCTATATAATAGACTCATGGTTGTATTGAAAAAGTGTTCTAGTTTGAGTTGAGCAAAGTTTGTTCCTTCTGTGTGTGAGGTGAGCAAGGGTGTTCCTCCTAGTTCCACAGCAGTACCAGGGTAGGTGCTGGTTTTGGAGAGTCAGCAGGATTCTTCAGGAGTGTAGGATCTTGGTCACAGTTGCATGGCCTATATAGGAGATCTACATGGTAAGTAAGATCATTGATCTGCAGGTGTATGTGTGTGCAAGGTCAAGGTTCACAGGTGAGTAGAACCGTGTTTGATTTGCAGGTGTGCAAGATCATATAGACAACAACACAACAGGGAACAGTATCAGGCAGGATCTACTTGGAGTACAGGTGTGTACTCAGATAGAGCAAGAGAGGAAGGCAAGGGAGTTCCTTCCATAAGTATGGTCTGTTGAATTGCAGGGTGTTGCAGATTCATCGGAGATCTACTTGAAGTACCTTGAGTACTTGTTGAGTACGTGGAGTACTTGTGGAGTGCGTGGAGCACTTGTGGTGTGCGTGGAGCATGGGAGGTGAACACCAACTCTGTGTTTGAGTTGGGTGTTGGGACCTAGTAGAGAGAGCTTTGAGGGAAGATTTACTGTTTATCATCTAGAGGTGTGTGAGCCCTAGAGGTGTGTAAGGAAGAAGAACTGTGGCAGTCTTCTTTGTTGTATTTCCTTCTGAAAGAGTTATTAATACAAGTTGTGTATTGTCTCTCATATGCTGTGTTATTTTGAATTCTAGTTACTTGTTGATTCTGGTTATTTCTGCATATTAAGTTGCTTGAAGTTGGTAATCAATTGTATGCTTTCGGTGTTTCGCATCCTGACATACAGTGTCAACTTGTTTAGTGTTCAAGTAGTTGATTTAGATCACTTGTAAAAATCTTTTTCATCCAATCTACCCATTTAGCATTATGGGGAGTGTTCATATAGCATTTGTTTTATCACTCTACCCAATCAACAGTATGGAGGGGTGTAGATCTTGCTTTTTAGGTATTGAGGGTCTCTTGTACCTAGCATTAATATTTTGTAATTTCAACACTACTAACAGTCTTCTTGATTGGAACTATTTTGATGAATCCTAGTGTCATTTATTTTTATTATCAAGTAGTATAATTGGACCACTCATTTAAATTGAGTTATTTTCTGACATTCAAGTACTTGGAATGTAGACTACTTTACCATAATTTTTTGGGGATTTCTAGCTCTCTCTTCTTTTCTCTCTTTTAGAGGGGAGTTTTTCCTATGGGTTTTCATTTTTTCTCCAATTTGTGAGAGTTATATTTATAATTTTGTACTTTTTAAGTGTTTATTGGATTCCTCCTTTGTGTATGGGTATCTTACAGGGTAAATTTTAGTGGCAGATATTTGTTAATTCATGAATATTCCAAATTTTGGATTTTGGTTTTGATAACTTTTTAGGGTTGGTAGATGGGATAAGATATATAAAATTTTAGGGTCATCTTTCCATCCTTTTACAATAATATATAAGACTAAACTTCAATTTAACACACACACACACACACACACACACACACACACACAGAGAGAGAGAGAGAGAGAGAGAGAGAGAGAGAGAGAGAGAGAGAGAGAGAGAGAGAGAGAGAGAGAGAGAGAGAGAGAGAGAGAGAGAGAGAGAGAGAGAGAGAGAGAGAGAGAGAGAGAGAGAGAGAGAGAGAGAGAGAGAGAGAGAATAACCACCCATTAATACCAACCAAGCCAGCAAGTAGAACTAAAACCTGAGGACCACTGAACTAAACAATAATGGTGAATGGAGAAACTGAATGGTAGTGTCAAATGACAATATCATCATACCTAAGATAGATTCAAATGATAGTGCTCAATGATAGATTCAAATGATAGTGCTCAATGATAGATTCAAATGATAGAGTCAACTGGTAGTGCTAGATGATAAACACTAGACAATAGTGATGAACAGGAGTATCAAATGATAGAGTTGAAAAAATTCTACCAAGAGACAGTGTTAAATACGAGTATCAAATGATAGAGATGAAAATTTTCTACTAAATGATACTATTTAGTGGAAGTATTAAATGATATAGAGAAAAATCTTCTATAAATAAGTGGATGACAAAATTGATCTATATCATCTACTCTTTGATTGAATGATAGAACTAAATGGTTCCATCTTTGACCATCATGGAATCTAATGGGAATGGTAAAATAATAGGCCAATTATCATGGAAACCATGCATATTATCTTATTTCAAAGAGCCAACCAAAAATTCCTCATAATCATAAAGCATTCAAAATTAAGGTATTTATTACTTTTTTAGTTTATCATAAATTTGACTTCAACTATTGAATAATATTAAAATAATTTTACATGCATAAATCTTCACTACTATCTTACCAAAAAGAATTAAAAAAAACAACATATCACCCCTCAATTTTTTTTTATGATGACATGCCACCACTCAAAGACACTCTTCTAATTTTTTATGATAATGATAATTACACTCAAGTGGTAGAAGAGATTACTTATTCTCACCAAACATAAAGTTATGCTGAAAAATCCACTATGAAATATTCATGAAGAGAAGTAGATGGACAATTGGAAAGTCCTTTAAGGTGGAATGGGTAACAAAATTTCCCTTCATAAAACCTATAGAGCCTAAAAATGCTGATGATACTCCAATAAAATTCAAATGTATAATATATAGCTAAAAATTAGGAAAGGAACACATAATGCAACTAAAATTAGATATTATTGACAAACATCTAGATGATATAGCCAAACAACATAGCTTCTCAACATAGTCAAATGACACAACCATTGGTCTGGATGTCTGGTGTAAGCATCTATCATGGGTATTCAAAGTCTATCTTATGGTACAACTAAACTATTATATGGGAAAAATAGATAATAGAGGATTCATCATCATCCATAAAGTATTTACCACACCACTAAATCGAATTTCACTAAATTCACCAAATATTTCCAATAGGTTTTCTAGTAAGGCCTCTTAAAATTAACCCTGGTATCTTATTTAGGCACTTAGTTTTATGGAACCCATATGAATATTTTTGACTTAAATTCATGTCCTTCTTGGTTATTTTTATAGTGACACTAGTGTGGTATCCCCACCAATGACATCAATGTGGTAGCCCCATTCGTATTTGTGCTCAATTATCACCATCTTTGTGGAGGGTGTTCAAACAATGCTTCTTTTATTTCATCATTATACTCAATATTCTAAAGTGTAGTGTTCATTTTTAGTTATCTCCATATTCAACAGCATTACCACTTTCACTTGGTGGTTACAGTGACTCGACATCCATGTACTCCAATAAGATGGATTGGCATCCATAGGGACACATGGATTCACACTAAATTATTTATTATATCGAGTTAATCTACGTTTAAGGGTGGTGTTGACGTAGGATATTACTTTCATACTCTTTAGCTTATTTACGTGTTATCTTATTGGAGATGTTTATCCCACATTCATGAGGATAATCTATTTATACCTTACTTCCACCTATATTGGGGGATTTTATCCCGCATGCTTGGGATAGTGAGGATTCTCTTATCTTTTACCTATTTATACATCTCTATTGTAAACTATTTGTCATATAACAGAATGGAATAATAGTTGGTTTAATTTTTATGTGAAATGTTGAAGCCTTCATGGCTATGATAATAGATTCATGGAGAGATCTTGGTTTAAGAACCTTATTAACCCTATTAATTTAAAATATCAATTTTTGATATAGAACTAAATAGTATATACCATGATATAAAACACCATGATAACTTGATAAAAATATGCATAAAGATTGACCCTTTATCAAATAGACAAATAAAAATAATGAACTAATGATTAAACCATGATGGCAATGCTTTAAAATGTTAATGGATGGATTCAAGTACAACTTTGTGAAATGAAGAATCATGATGATGACTCTATTGACATAGTGGAATGAGTTAAGAAAACACCAGAAAAAGAGAAATAAACAAACATGTAAAGAAACAAGAAAACACAAACTAAAATAAAATCAATAAAAATCATCGAGTTTCTCAAAAAAATGCAACAAGAAAAATCAAAATATAGTCATTATAAATTTACAAATCACACAAACACACCATAAAATAAGCAAGTAGCATATTTTTATGCATGTGTGAAAGTAAGACATTACTCTTGGGTATTTTACCCCTAAGCTTCTAGAGGACAACTAACATGATAAGATGGTAACTTGGACAAAAGGGGGGAAATAGAAGAAAAAGGAAGGGGTGGTCAAGTTGAATCAAAATTCCCCAAGCAAGTGGATGTTACCTATATAGTCTTATGGAATTTAGGCCAAAAGTAATTCTCCAAGGGATATGGGATAGAATAAAAATGATTGTAAGTAAAAATATTTGATTTCAAGGGAAATGGAAAAAGGCAAACTTATATAATGGTGATAGCATTGTGAGGCAAATGGTAATGAGATTGAGATTGCTAATGAAACTAATCAACCTAAGCTGAGAGGTTTCATGTATCCAAGTGTTTCCTATATAATATGTCCACACCTTAGGCCAATGTATTTATCCATAAAATGGTAGTGAATAAAATTAATAAATGGTAATGGTAAATGGAAATTATCATGGTTGCATAAGGGGTTCCTTCCTATAGAATATGATAAACTGCACCATCTAGAATAGAGCCAAAGCCCACTGGAAAATAGGATGATAAAGTAAGCATAAATATTTGTGGCTTAATATATTTTGTCAATATTGTAAGCTCCTTTTGGAACATTTTTTAATTTTTAGGATTTTTTTTTTTCAAATTTTTAGGGTTATTAGATAGTTTTGAATGTTTTTGGGTTTTTGACATCTCAACATAATGGATAATTATGTGATGCAGAATAGGTTAACTCATAAAATAATGAGAGTGTTTCTTAAATTACTTATAAAATGGAAAGAATGTGTCTTAGGTTACTCACAAAATTATAATAGCATGGATTACGTTGCTTGTAAAATAATGAGAGTGTGTCTTAGGTTTGTCACAAAATGATGAGAATGTGACTTAATGGTGATCAAGCTGACCTCAAAAACTAAGAACTACCTACATAGTCCAAATGGATCTCATGTCAATATAGGTCCACCCTAGTATAAGTTACTATGAATCAATAACATGGTTGAAAATTAGGAATGGCACAACAAAATTAAATTAGATGATATATGATTTTAAAAAGAGACATAAGATACATTTCAAATACCATCCTATAGAGAAATCATACACAAGCTACTCTATGATACAACTCACCAATATGTGTTGATGGTGATAAAATCAAAACAATATACTAGAAACTTTCTATTAAATTTATAATCTGGAATAATTTGTTGTACTAATAAACTGGAATAAAGATCAAACAATGGTAATAGGATGAGGGAATAAGATCAAGATGAATGCACTCAATGGGAAAGTGGGATGAATGGAAGGTGGTTTTAGGTCATGCCCCCAAGAAGGGGTCCTCATATATAATGTTTGATAAAATCAAGTGTAAAAACAATTTAGACACATAATATTCATGGGCTTAGTCAACTTTTTTCCATCTTGGGTATCCAATCTATATGTTGCAGATCTATAATTTATTGTGTGATGAATGGAACTGACTAATTAGGTTCAAATGTTACCTTCTTTTCTTCGGTTTCATTCATATTATTTTGATTCTCCTTTAGGAATAGGTCATCAAGTTTAAATTCTATATGTTTGATGCACTTGTTGTAGCTATTAAAAAAAAATTGATATCCCTGAAGACTTTTCAAAGCATCTACCCATTTTTCATCAAGTAGTTCTAATTATTATAGCTAAGAGACTCTATATTATTCCACATAAATAATTTCCTATAATGAGATGCATAAAGAAGGAAAATCCATCTTAATATGAAAAATATCTTTCATGCCATAAATAAGGGAGTATAGTGTGGCTCCTAATAGGGTGTGGGCATTGACACAGTAGGAACATAGGGTGTGAAATAGTTGTATATTTCAATCATGGCCAAGAGTTTTAATGGTATTTTTGAAGATTTAGATTAGGTTTTTATTAAATTATTTTTATTGGACATTTCTTTGATGAAAATAGGCATAGGAAAAACATCCCACAGGGTGTGTCATTATGTAGATCAAGAATCCAAGAGAGATTAGCCAATTATTAGTGAAGAAATAAAAATAACTTAAAGACATATATTTTCAAGCATAATCCCTATGTTAATCTATATGATATTCAAGAAAAAAATGAAATATTGGAATATAAACACAACATTTATAGCTACCTTGAATATGTGCTTGAAAATAAGTCTAAAGAGGCTAAGCTTGGCTTATAGATGTAGAAGCCTTCATCAATATTTGATTCCTTCCATGAGTATCACCTCTTATTATCTACACTTGGTCTTTGATTTACGTTTGGATGAGAGAGTTGATGAAAATTCTTGTAATAATCTAGAAAAGTAAGTTTACATTAGGCTTGATTAAATGAGAAGTGTGAGGTTTCTATTTATAGATTTTCTAAACTATTATGGACTGTTTATCTCATATTAAGATGGAAGGTTGAGGATCAATCCTCAAATCCATGATTACACACATGGAGTTTGAAATATAGGCCATTTAATACCTTTTTAGAGTATGTGTAGTTGATACTTTTTATTATGTAGCACCTCAATCTTGTATACTTTGAAAATTTAGACACTAGTAATTCTTCCTAATTCTATACATGCCTTAATTTTTCAAGCCTCACAAATGCTTTATCTTGTATACCTTGGCCTATATATTAGTCTGAATAGCCTTATATTTATTACACAAACATCTCATTTTTCTTAGAATACTTAAAATGTACTTGTACCTCTACAAATTTTGAGCCTGTGCTTGCTCTCCTCTTTAGACACTAATGTCCAAAATCGACATTAGTGTCAACATTTATATCCTAACCCAATGTAAGTTTCTAGTGCCCTAAAGTCTTCTAGTTTTCAAATGAAATGTATTAAAATGGTTGGCCTAAGTGTTTCAATATGATTTATCTTCTAATAAGATTGGTATAATTACAATATCAACTCTCACTCATTCACCACATAGTAATCAGACCAAAAAAGAACTCAAGAAGCACTCACATTACTAAAATACTTTTTATTCTACCCTATTATGATATCATTCAAAGGAACAAACCAAATATATGTCTAAATTACTAAATGAGAAATCATAAGGTCATATTTTTAAAGTTAAAAGCTAGATCATTATTGTAATTGATTTATAAACATTACATGATTCACACACAAACCAACACATGGGGAAGAAATACTTAAGTATAAGGCCCTCTTATGGAGTATTGGATATGTAGGTAGTACCCTTTGATATGGGGTTAATTTCATGTCATCTCGATACCATGTTTACACTAAACCATTCTTTCCCAATGTCACATTGAAGATGGAAAGCTAGGGTTTACCATTTCAATAAGAATGATAGTCCATGACCCATATCTAAATGAACCAAAGTGAAGGAAAATTTAAATCCATAAACATCGAGGTGGTCACATCCTATTTGAGTAGATATTTTTTACAAGACACTAGTGTTGAACTTGGACACTAACGTCGACATTAACATCCCAGGTTGATGCAAATATGTAGACATCCAGAGACACCAGATCTAGAATTTGATAGCTAATCTATAATTTTATTCTCACCTATTTTCTCCCTTTACCAAATACAAATATGCATTAACATAAAAATCAATAAGTACTCTCTTTTATGCCATTTATATATCTAGCATAGTTTTACTTTTTATTTATATCTTATCTCATTTTAATAAATTTATCATATGGTACATCTAAGTTTAGCACATCAATTGGCCTACTATAGATATGATATTCACCCTTTCACCCTATTATTTCTCTATCCTTAACCATATCTACCTAATTAAGACTCCATAATTAAAATTAGGGTTAAACATTTGGTGAACCCAATCTTTTAACATCAAACCCTAGGCTAACTAGGGTTTTTTTTATTTCTTTTATTGTTGTTGATCCATAATCAATAAATCTTATAATCATGTTTTCCATGGACATATATGTAAATTATTTTATGGTCCAATACCTTCTAGTTGTTATGGTTTTCTATGTTACTTTTCTTGTCAAAACTATTAATCAAATCTAAACACATAATGATAGTGTTAAAATAGAGACAACATTTGATATCTCTACTTAAGTCCTCTTGCAATGATATAGGGCTATTATCTAGATGTAAATATCCATGATCTTAGTCATTTTTTATACCCAAGCCTTATTAAACTAATAATTAGCATCATGTACCCATTATTTTCCCATAACTTTTCTTGGATCTTTTAGTCCATGTTGTTGTTACTCGAATATGTAAGTCTTCCCAACCTATAAATCCACTTGTTAATATAAAATAGGTTTGATAAAATCTAAGTGATATGACCTTGTTAATTAATTGATCAATGCACATGATAAAATTTAGGTACTTAAGCCTATAAAATAATTTAATGTTTGTAAAGACATCCTTTATGAGACATTGTCTGAAACTCAAGCTCTAAAGGACATTAAAGGCCTGATTATTTTGTATATATCATGAAACATCTTAAAAATAATTCCAAACTTATTACCTTTTGTCCAATCAACTTACCATCAAAATATATTATTGACAAGAGTTACATTTATTCATACAAGTGGCAATATAGAATAATGACATCAAAAGTGTGCTCATTGAAAATGGATCAAGCCTAAACATTTGTAGTATACAGTTTTTAATCACCATGGTCATTATCACTAATCTAATTCAAAAATAAATTATGCATCTCTAAATTTTTGATAATTCACATAATCCTCCAATTGCTCAAATTACATTTGATGTGACATTGGGACCCAAAACTATTTTCTCTACTTTTCAAGTAATGTCTCAATCATTGAATTATAATCTACTTTTTGGTAGAACCTAGATATATTCAATGGAATTTGACCCATATACAATTCATAGATGTGTAAAATTCATACATGATTGAACTTTAATAACAGTTCCCACTAATGATGAACCTTACAAATTTTGTAAAATGATACAATCTTAAATCAAATGAATTATTACAGTGGTGTTGTTATAGACGTAGATTGCACCCTAGCTGAGCAAAGGATTGGTTAGGTCCTCTACTCAAATCTAGTCTAACATGGGAATGACCCTAGGCCATGGGTTACCTAATCTTATGTCAGACCTATATGATTTTTATAAGGCTATCTCCTCTAATACATCACTTATCTCATTTCTATTAAAACATAATAATTACTGGGGTGAAATGGGAGAGAAAGATAATTGAAAGGGAAATATAAGATAATTTTAGTGATGCACCTAAATTTATTTCTCATCCACTCCATTGGAACTTCTGAAAATACTAATGAGACAAGTAAAATACTAAATATATGACTCCAAATGTCTATTATGCATTAGTATTTCATTTAGAGGTTCATTGAGTGATAAAAACCTTATGGAAATGATGAAAAAGCTTAGTTGAAGGCATTAACCAATCAATGTATCCACTTGATATCTTTAATTAAATGGCATTAAACACTAAACATGACCTACATAACAAGATAAAATAGTAGCTAGGTAAAATTAGGACTGGACAAGGGAGAGATTTCTACAACATCCACAAATCATACTGGCATTAATAGACTTTACTAGAACAATGAAATCTGAAATAGTCACCTATTCATATTAGGAGGATACAAAGATCAATCTTGGAAAAGTCTAGTCATGCCCAAGAGAGAGATCCATTTCAAGGCTTAGAAGCTTGTATTTATAGAAGGGAATGAGAGATATGGGGAACATGTGTAAGAGAATGAAGAAGGAATCATTGATTATCAAGACAATAGATATACCAACTCCTTGAGATCCTCATGTATTAATGCCATTGGATCTCTATGTCATCTTCCACTTGACTTACTTATGAGGACACAATCCTCATACCTTTGGACCTAATAGCACTATGACCATATCTTCTTTGAGTGGCTATAGGTACCTGCTTGTTGAGGATCTAGCTATGTTGAATATGAGACACTTGTTAATAAACATTCATATATACCCCTACTTCAATATCTCAGCATAGGTCTTACTATAGATTGAAAATTAATCTCATTTATTTATTTTCATACAGATATAATATTGATGAATATCTGTACATGTTTGATCTCACTTTGACAATAGTTTCCACTCTTTTTTATATATTAGTTATATAATACCTATTCTACCTCCATGGATCTCTAATGGTGATGCTCAATCCCTAACATATCCATTCTAGTTCAACCTAGATATCTTTGAACTCGAATCCTATGTATTTGCTTGCCTAGGTAAAAAACATCTTCATCAACCTCCACTGAAAGTCTGTTGAGCTTGCCTTTGTTCATTAACAACCAACTTATTTATTAAAGACTATTAAATTTATACATATGATGGTCTCATGCTTGATCTAAGCTCTATTGACTTACTGACTTTACTCACACCATTTTTCTTTCTTTATATAAATGAATGTGAGGCATAGATCTTATGTCAGTTTAACATGCTTAAGACACTTATCACCCATGTATTTTGTCTTAGTATATGCTAACCTTTTGATCCACCACTTTCCATTAGATCTACTTTGTATGATTGAATGTGCTTCATTGATCTACTTGGACCCACTGACATCATTGATCACTCAAGCATTTTTAGATCTCATCTTGAGCTCCTATGATATTGATACTTGTCAGCTTCACATTCATCTTGTAAAAATTTGAATCAAAATAGTTATTTCATGAATCCCATATTTTATGTGTGTGTATACATCCTTCTCTACAATTTCAAATTTAAAGACTTATATCTTGAGATAGCAAGCTTATCAGTATATGAAATTTGCAGAACATGATTTAGGCATGAATAACTTCATGTTCACATGAGATTTTAGATTTAAGAGGCATCCTAAGTGAAATTATTAAATGTACAACCAAGCTGACCCATTCATTTCTACATGATATGCCATGATGGTTTGGTCTTTCTAGACTTGTGCAAGTCATTTCTTGATCATCCACTTCATTAGGAACTTTGTTTATCTTGATCAAATCATGCTAGGACTTTCAAAATTGATCCATCTAGGAGAGTTTTTATATGTAGGCCAAAATTGGCAAACATATTTGGTGACTCAAGTAGGAATCGTGCTTACTATTATTAAGCACCCAAACTATTTGTCTTGATTGGTCCATTGGACATGGAGTCTCCTCTCAAGATCAACAATTTAATCTGAATGTAATACTAAATACCCCTATGGATAAATCCTCTTAAAAAAACAAGGACCAAAATAACAAAACAAAACAAATTTACCAAGGTAGTTACTAAAGTGAAACATAGAACAAAAGGGAAACTAACCTAAACAAAGCAAGGACCACTAACCTAAGGAAATAGGGAAAACAAGATAAAATGGAAGTAGACTATTACTTGTGCTATTCACTTATTGAAACAAAGCAAACCTAGAACAACTAACTTGAATTAATAATATTTCCTCCAAGGTCAAATGGGAGTTATTTGATGCACCATGGAACTTTAAAATGTACTTTTCCTATCTTGATAGCTCTCTTCTGCATCCAAGAGTAATTGGAAGCTCATGTTTTCTTGATGATGCATCTAGGCCTCCTATCTCTTTTCTCAAGTACAAGGATTGAAACAATGGATCTAAGGCCTTTTGTCCCTAAAACCAACTCATAATGATTATAAATAATTTATAGTAACCTTTTACATATCTACCTAAATTATTATATTCCCATGCAATAGTCACACTTGTCAACAAGCATCAAAATTTCCTTCTTAGGTCTTCATTTCTTCATTTTGCACACACAAGAAACCTTCAAACTCATTTTCATGATTTTTACTTTAACTCAAAAAATAAAACTTTATGCATTGTAGTTAGCACCTAAAGATTGTCTACCAATTTTTTAAAAATCAAGTTCTTCTAACTACCATTCTCTAAGATAAATCCTCTCAATCAATTATTATGTTGACAATTATGAGTGAATAAAAGCTCCCTATTATTGATAAAACAGTCATTGACCATGAGAATGAGGTGAGGATTAGAAGTTTTGGGATTAGTTACCTGAATCTCCAATTCTTGATATTGTTGTCTCTGCTCAACAATAAGGGTCTTTAGCATATTCTTATTTCTTACATCAAGGATACTAGTTCTGCCTCATCCATAGGCTAATCATGATCTAATATGTCTTCCATTCTACCTTCATTTTTATCTTTGTGAATAAGGGACTTGTCCAGATCTTCATGATTGATATTTTTTTATCTCTTTAGGCATGTTGTATGACAATATCTCTTAATTAGATTTATGATCAAAGGAAACAACTTGATGTAGTATATCAGCAAACACCTATTCATTCTTCTTATCTCATTGAATTAATAGATTTAGCAACTGATTGGTATTTAAGATATTCTATGGGAAGTGTGAGAACCTAAAAGGCTTGATATTAATTACAAATATCCATATATTGCTTCCATAAATCATCATAATTACCTTAACCCTTGTCTTTTTTGGTTGTCTTGCATTTATCAATGGTCAATTCAGTAAGTTCTTCAGGTGATACAACTGATATGTGATTAAGAGACTTATAAGAAACAACTTCTTATTTTATACCTAAAACTTATTCTCCTTACATTTGTTCTTGTACTTGTATCTCAACCTGTACCTCATCTTTCACTTACACTTATTCCATCATTAAATCATTATGGAAGACTAAAACATATTTGTCCTTACCAAGAGGTGTCCCAATCATGATTTCTTCTTCTTGGTCACTCAAGTCACCTTAATTTAATGTTTCCTTAGATGCATCTTCTTGATTTGCCTCACAAAGGAGATATTCTTTCTCAAAAAGTGGCATAGTAGACCCTTGAAAATATTTAGTAGGGTGAAAAAGGTCTAAATAAGTTATAATAGATTCTTGATTTTGCTCATGAGGTTGCTCTTCTTGGATCACCTTCATTTCCTCTCTTTATTTTTTTGCTTATTGAATGGCTTTCCATGAAAGAAAGGCTCTAGGATTTTGAGGGGAAAGGAGTGGAGGCTAAATGATTTCCTACTTGATCTTGGCTTCAACATTATGGCTTATACTTGAATGTTATCATTTACCTCTTGATTGTTGAATCTGATTCCAAGTCATAAACTTAGGTTTAGAAACCTCTACTTCTGTAATTGTTCTTGATATGGGTGGGAAAGAAGAAATTTTTTGCTATGTTGCCTTTGCAGCTATTATTTAATGTGAGAGATGCTAATTGGAAAACTCAATTTTTTTGGCTAAATTATCCTCAAAATCATGAACTAGATCACTTGGATTTCTTCCTTAAAAACTAAAGATGAATTCTATTGTATGATCTACTGAGAAACATGGATATTAGTCTCCTCAACACATACTTGTTTAGCCTTCTAAGGTCTCTCTTTGATAGATTTCTAGGTATGAAAGTTAGGCAAGGTCTTAGTGGACATTTGAGGGTTATGATAAACATTGGTTTGGCATTCATGAAGGGAAAAGGGTATATCTATGGGAACATGATTATGATTATGATGACCTTAGGGTTCCTCATAAACTACTAGCCTCTCTTCAATGCTTACTATTAGACCACTTATGCCTAGAATATTAGCACTAAAATTTGAGTGGCCTTGTCTTATGAAAGATGAACATACCTATTTAGCCTATTGTAAATTAACTCTCAAGTTTTTAATTTCATTATTAGATATCTCATCTCTATATCTATTCCTAGTGTCTATGCTTATCATCTCCTTATCATAGCCAAACATAGTTTTCTTGAAGCTTGAGATGGATTGATTTGAGACTTGAATGGGATGATTAGGAACACAAAAAGATTCATGAGGGTTGTTATAAGATTGGTATGGGTCACCATACTATTGGTAAGGCTTTGTCTATGGTTGGTAATGCTCATCATAAGGCTGATAGAGATCATTGTAGGGATGATATAGGTCATGAGGAAGGTAAGATCCATACTCTTGATAATATTGATCATGAGAAACTTGATAAGGCTCATCATAGCTTTGATAGAACTCTTGGTAAGTCTGATTAGGTTCATATGGATCAAGAGGATCATGTTGGAATTATTGATAAGGAGGCGAATGATATGGGTATTCACCATAGTTATTCATATCAAAATTAGAAGTAAAGATTGATTAAAATATTCAATGAGACATACCTATGATACTTGCAACTAGAAACTTTGATTTAGAGTCACCATTGGTGTTAAATTACTTGCTTCCAAAATTTTATTAGAGGAAAGACACACCAACAATCTTTTCAAATTTTTATATCTTGGTCCTACCAGGTGTACAAAAAAAAATTATAGACTTAGATTGTACACTAGCTAAGAAAAGGATTGTTTAGGTCCTCTACTCAAATCTAGTCTAACATGGGAATGACCCTAGGTTATGGGTTACCTAATCTTGGGTTAGACCTCTAGGATTTTTAATGAAGCTAGCTCCTTTGATGTATCACTTAGCTCATTTCTAATAAAACCTATTAACTGATAGGGTGAAAAGTGAGAGAAAGATAACTAAAAGGGAAATCTAAGCTAATTTTGGTGATACACCTAAATTGATTGCTCATCCACTCCATTTCAACTTCTCAAAACACTAATGAGATAAGTAAAAGACTGAATCTATGACTCCAAATGTCTTTTATGCATTAGTATTTCATGTAGAGGTTCATCAAGTGATCAAAACCTAAGGTAAGTGATGGAAATGCCTAGTTCAAGGCACTAACCAATCAATGAATCCACTTTCTAGCTTCAATCGAATGACATTAAACACTAAACATGACTTGCATAATAAGATAAACTAGTAGCTAGGTGAAATCAATATTTGACAAGGGAGATATTCCTACTACATATGCAAATCAAATAACATTAACACACTATACCAAAACAATGAAATCTAAAACAATTATCTATTTATCATCACAGGTTACAAAGATCAATCTTTGCAGAGTCTAGTCATGCCCAAGAGAGGGATCCATTTCAAGGCTTAGAATCTTGTATTAATATAAGGGAATGAGAGAGATGGGGAACATGCATAGGAGAATGGATAAGGATTCATCAATTATCAAGAAAATAGTTGTACCAACTCCTTGATCTCCTAATACATTAATGTCACTAAGAATTTGTGCCATCTTCCACTTGAATTTCTTATGAGGACAAATTCCTTGTATCTGTGGACCTGACAATGCCATGACCATATTTCCTTTGAGTGTCTATAGGTACTTGCTTGTCAAGAATCTATATAAATTAAATATGGGACACTTATTCATAGCCATTTATATCTTCCCCTACTTTAATATGTGATCATAGCTCTTACTATAGATTGAAAACCAATCTCATTTATTGGTTTTCATATAGCTTTAATATCGATGAAGATCTATAGGT
Organism: Torreya grandis; assembly: GCA_037957365.1. Lineage (NCBI taxonomy): Eukaryota > Viridiplantae > Streptophyta > Pinopsida > Cupressales > Taxaceae > Torreya > Torreya grandis. Next base: position 439,807 of record JARHVA010005526.1, on the reverse strand, counting down.
ATTTGATCTTGCTTTAATAATATTATCACCCTTTTGTTTGTATTAGGTATAAAATACCTATTATTCCTCCATATATCTTGAATCGTGATGCTCGATCCATAAAATATTCATTCTAGTTTAACATGGGTCATATTCAAACATGAGTCCTATGTATTTGCTTGCTTGGTTCAAAAAAAACTTTTTTGACCTCCTTTGAAAGTCTCATAGGCTCACCTTTTTTCATTAGCCATCAACTTATTGATTAGGGACTATCAAATTTGGAAACTTGGTGGCCTCATGCTTAATCTATGTAAATGGTTATTTCACAAAGCCTAAATTTGATGTCTAAATGCACATATTATTCTACAAGTTCAACTTTAAATACCTATATCTTAATATAGTAATCTAATCAATATAAAAAAAAATCAAATCATGATTTAGGCATGAATAAATTCATATCCATGTGATATTTCTACTCTAAAAGGCCTCCTAATTGAATATATTAAATGCATAATCAAGATAACTCTTTCATTTCTACATGAAATGTCATGATGGTCTAGTCTTTCTAGACTTGTTCAAATCATTTCTTGATTATCCACTTCATCCAGAACTCTATTCATCTTGATCAAAACATGTCAAGACTTCCAAAATTGATCCATCCAGGCAAATTTCTATATGTAGGCCAAAATTGGCCAATAGGTACCACCTAAATAATGCATTCCTATTGACCACATACACACTTATGAAATAGGTGAGTCACATACAATAGATCCTCCATCTCTAGATACAAATAAGATACCACATCAAGATCAAGAACCATTACTAGAGTAACCATTAAAACCACAAGAGTCTCCTTCATTTGATCTTCCTTTATTGGTTAATACTGAGTAGAAGGATCAGCTTGTTTCTAATTGTAATTATAGTGAAAATGATATCACTCATGACATGACATCTGAAAAAATGCACACACTAAAATTTGACCCACTTGTCACCTTGCGCATAACTTGTTTGAACCCATGGGTCCAGGCACATACAAGATCAATCCACTTGTAAAAGACACAACATTGAATACAGACAAGAGGAACACAACCATAGTAGATGAGCATGTAAATTATTGTTACTCAATTCACCCCTATTGGCTTGAAACATTGAGCCAACATGGGTTAGTGTACAAAATTATTAGGGACAAAAAGCGGCCTACACATGGACATGATTTTTCTAAAATTTTAGAAATTTGAATTGTTGTAGATAATTTGAGATATGTAAACTCCAAATTTGGAGATGGTGTAAAAATATGAAATGTAGAACTTCGAGTCTAGTTTGTAAAACACTATTTTTTTAAAAAAAATGGTTAAGTATAACTAGGTCAAACATCTAAAATTTGAAGAGGAAATCCTAATTTTTAGAAAACATAGTAGATAGATGGTCGTGACATGCACCATTTTTTTAGCAGCATTTAATATTATTTGAAACCTTTTGGAGAAAATTTATATAAAATTTTCTAGCATGTCACCTATATTTTTTTGTATTTTTTCAATGAATACTATTTTTTTATGAATTTTTTAAGTAAATATATACTAAAAACTGACAAACAAATGGATAGCCATCTGTGTGACATGCCTAACTACCTCAAAAAAAATCATTTTTTTAATGTGTGTAGAATTAGGCCTACTACATCACCATATAATTTTTTTCACTTGGATCAATGAAAAACAAATTACATGAACATGTATAGGCATGTATGTTTGCGACATGTAGTGGCCTAAAAAAGGCATAGTTAGAAATAAATATAGTTTTAAACCTTAAATTAATCCAAAAATTATAAAAATTATATTTTTGGAAAGAGGAGAGTGTGATTGGCATGACAATATCAATTTTTTGAATTTTCACATTGAAATTCTTAGTGTATTTGGTAATCAAAGTTGAAATTTACTATTTATTTTTATAACTTTCAAAACTCGGTTGTATGTTGATAGTCCAAGCCTTTGGGTTGGGAATCCAAGCCATTCCGGAGCCAAAAGGCATGGGAATTGAATTCAAATTCAATACCACAATCACATTATTAATGAGATCATGGTATTTAATAATTTGATCATGTTAATAACATGATCGTGTTACATATTATGAATATCCTAAAACTTGAATAGGAGCCATTAGGCCTAGTAGTCTTAAGATCAAATATTGGTTTCAGATTAATATTGCTTATTGGCATCAATTTTTTTTCCAAGAATTAATAACATTGAATGATAATCAGAGATTTATTAACCTATTAATCAATTTATTATTCCTTTAATCCCAATATGGTGTGTAATTAAGCCAATAAATCCCAAATTGACATTATATGGACATATTTCCTTGGATGGAATTTGGTTAGCCCCAATTATGTATCAAACTAAACTAAATTATTTATTTTTTATAATATTATGTGCAATTATAGACCCAATAGACATAATTCCTTTCTCAGGGCTCATTTAACCGCTATTATGTATTAGTTTGAAGTAAATATTCAATTAATTTAATAAGGTGTGTTATCAAATCCCTAATTAACAAAATATTGAAGGAATTCCTTGTATGAGGATGAATTAATCTTAATTATAGACTATACTAAATATAATAATTTATTGATTAAATATGATGTGTAATTAGGAAAAAATATTCACAATGGACATTAGATGGACATAATTCATTGCATGGGATGAAAAATGTCTTGATTGATATTTTAGGTGGAAGTAGTTAATTACATAGGACTTGGTTGTCCTCAATTGTGTATAGTATTAAAAAAAATATCAATTGATTTAACATGGTGTAATTAGAGCTCCAAATGACATTATATGGATGTAATTCCTTGTTTGGGGATTAAGTGGCCTCAATTGCCTATCATATTGAACCTAAATGCTTAATTAGTTCAATATGGTGTGCAATCGAGGCTAATGGAACCCAACTGGAACATTATATGGACAAAATTACTTTCGTGGGGTTTTGTTGGCCCCAGTTATGTATAAGATAAAATTGAATACATGATTAGATGGATATAGTTTACAATTGGGTCCAAGGAAGTTATAATTGACATTAGATGTATTCAATTACTTGCATGAGCCTTGGTTGGCCATAATTGCATATTCAACTGAACTAAATACTTGGTTGATTAAATATGTTATGTATTTGAGACCAATAAATCTCCATAAAAAAAATATATGGATAAAATTTCTTACATAAGGCTTGTTTGGATTAAATTTCATAGATCATATAGAACAAAATATCCTTTTAGTTAAATTTGGTGCACAATTAGAATCCCAATTGTTATTAGATGGATGTAATTCCTTAGAGAGGATTTAATTGGTCAAAATTCCATATAATATTCAATAAAACACTCAATTATTTGAATAAGGTGTGAAATTAGGTCCGTAATTAAAATTATGTTAACACAATTCCTTGGGCAAGCCTCAATTGGCCCCAAATATGTATCATCTAGAACCAAATACTTGATTATTTCAATATAGTATGAAATCAGTGCCAAGTAATCCTTAATTTCCATTATACATGAATTTAATTCCTTTCTCATGATTCCTTTGGACTGAATTGCATATCAAGTTGAAAAAATACTTATTTTTTAATATGGTGAGCACTTGCATCTATAATTTATATCATATGGATGAAATTCCTTACATTGAGGCTCATTAATCCCTTGGGATAAATTTAGTCCCAATTAATATCCTTTATATAGTAATAAATAGGTTCATAAGGATGGACTTGGTTAAAATTGCATAAGTCATTACCACAATTGACTTCATAGGCTCAATCTATGATGATGTGGGGGATAATTGATCCCAAATTCACATTATTTACTCGCATATCTATGTTCAAAGAGCTCAAATTTTCACTAATAACCATCATGATTGTACCTTATATACCCTAAAACCTATACCCTAAGCCCTAATTCCTGTAGTTCATAATCCTTAAATTATAAACCATAAATACAAACTCTTTAAACCTTAAACCAATCATTTTAACCCAATTTAATAGCATTTAGACTAAGAATTAAGTTCATAGGGATTAGTTTGGCCTTAATCACATGGATTATTGTCCCATTTATCTAATTAACTCAATCTAAGCAATGACATCCATGGTATAATGACAACCCAAATACCCTATCTATAGTCACAAATGGGTCCAAGTGATTCAAATTATCCTCAATTATCTTTGAGATTGACCTTGTGTACCCTAAACCATGTATACACATTAAAACCTAGAACCTGTAAACCATAAACCCTAAACACTATACCCTATTTTATAAACCATTTACTTTCCCTATTTACTAACTTCAATTTAGTCCCAATTAACATCCTTTGTAATAAGAATCTAGTTTGAACACGTCATATCTAGTGATTAGACATTAATATACATGTCCTTAAACCTAAAACCTATGCCCTAATCCCCAATCCCTAAAACATAAATTGTAATCCCTGTGCCCTAATGAATAATACATACCACAAACATACATGATTTAAGATATAACTAATTTTATCATGGGATGTCTTAAAATGCACTTTTTAAACCTATGGCTAAAGCCTCTAGAGTACCAATCTAGTTTTGTAACTATTCGGTAAATTGGGGCTATTTTGATCCCATTCAACTTAATTAACCAAAGAAGAGGAGATATTTTATTATTTTAATTGAGGATGAATTTATAGCTAATTCAAACCTTCACTAATAAGATATGATTTCAGAAAAAATTAGAAGATCGATCTTCTATCATGAATTGATCCAATTAGTCAATTTGTGTAATTCCTTGTGTGATCTTGGCAAAATTGAGCCCCTAAACCAAATTTATGACTCAATAAATTGTATAACATGTATGAAACATGTACATGGAATAATTTACCCTACTTTTATTTTAAATGCAAACATGAAGATTGTGAACTAGAAATTTGACTCAAGAGAGGTGATTAGTATTGTGTTACACCAAAAATGCAAACAAATTGACAAAAACACACTAATTAGGATAAATATCTAGGAATAGTTATTAGGGTGAGATTAATAACAAAATAAAATAAAAATTAAAGAAAAATAATAATCTTTCACCTTCCTTGGATGCTCCAAATGCTTGTTGTAGTGGCTTGGTCGACTTATGCTCATGAAGTCTTCATCAAAGGAGGCATGGCTATCTCCTCTTCTCCTTGGCACCTTGTGGCTTTGGCTTGGATTGGATAAATATTTTAGCATAATAAATTTGGCATGTGAGAGATCTTGGAATCAATTTGACATGGTAACTTTTCACAAATTAAGCTTTAAAATGATGTTCATGGCCTCTCTATTATAGATTTTCAAGAATGACTAGAATCAACCATGACCATCCATCTCAATATTTTGATGTGTGGTCATGAATTAATTGAATTATGTAATTAAAATATATAATTATCCTCATCATTACCTTGGAAAAAGGTACATTAATGAGTAATGGGAGGCAATAAAGAGGCATGGGACACCCATAATCCTGATATTTGTGGTATTTATGGCCTAGGGATGTCTTCCCAATAAATGAGGTCACCTAATGATGCAGATATTCAATATTCATTTATAAAAACATGTTTTCAAAAATTTTACATGGAATTATTAATTAGGCCTTGATTTGGATTAATTATCGCTTAAGCATGATTAAGTACTTGGTGCACAAATTACTCAAATTGATTAGAATGCCTTGTTATTGGTCCAAAATTTAAATAGATTGGAATTAGAAGTAAATGTTAGATGCATTGGATACGTTATCCCATTTAGGATGTTTCAAAAACCAAATAACATAGACATGAATCTTGTACAATAAATTTGATAGAAAAGAGCAACCTAGAGCACCCAGGTGCAAAATTAGCATTTTGACTCAAAGTGATCTAATCAAAGTTAGCTAGCCCATAAATTACATTGCCCCATTTAGTGATACCCTAGACAAAATTATCACTTGAATATGTCAATTTAAACTCATTTAATGTGCTTTATTATTTTTAGGCCAAATTATGAACTTTTGTAGAAATTGGTCAAAAGCCTAGTTGGAGGTCATTGGTGGCCAGATTCAAGTGTCTATAGTTTGCCCCTATTTAGGAAGGCATTAAAATATATAAGAATAGTAACATATTCCCAAAGAATAAAAAGTTATTGTATGCCTATAACTACAATTATGATAAAATAGCTGTATGATGGTTTGCCCCCTCAAGGGAACAGTTGGCACAAGTAGGTCGGCAAATGGTCCCTCGATGAGAAGTGAAATGAGAGAACTAAAGAAAGGAAAGATAATGGGGTGAAAACATAATGATTTTGAAGAATTAGTCAAAATCACTGAGGAGGAAAGTGGGATGGTGTACAATGGTTTGCGTAAAGGCATTTATAAGCATTGTACCTCGATAGTGGCAACATGGTATGATAACATAATCATTTGCCCAAATGTGGTTATAATCATTGAGAAGATAAAGCTACCCTAGTTATGATAGATAAATAAGATAAAAATGTGCCCTTGCATGGGTATAAAAATTAAAATGGTGAGAACATAATGATTTTCCCAAAGGTGATTATAATCATTGAGAAATGCAAGTGGGATGGTGGACATTGATTTGCCCATAAGAGGTTATAATCATTGGACCTTGATTATGGCAAACATGATAATATTGGTTGAATATGATGATAACATAACATAAAGGGTAATGATGAATTGGAACAACCTAATAGTAGGGAGATGCTCATTCAAACTAATAAAGGTTGAAATTATTTCATGGTTAATTACTCTATTTATGATATGATTGGGATTGAATCAGAATGCTGGTGCTAAAGAGATGTTGATGCTGCCATTGCTAAAAAGACTTTTTGAAGTTGAGGTTTATTGTAACATGTTTTGGTAGGCATCATGGTACAAAATCATGAAGACTTGGCTAAAATATGCATGAGGACTGACTCCTGTAATCCAATACTCAATAGAAAATAATACACCAATAATAGAAACCATGATGACAATGTAAAAATATGAATATGGATGGATTCAAGTATAATTGTGGGCAAGGAATCAATCAATGAACACACATAAACCGAATCAAGGCAATAGTATTAAAAGAAAATAAATAGGTATACAAACAAACAAAATAAGCAAAGACAAGTAAATAAACAATGTAATAGAAACCATACAAACATTGCCCCTAGAAAATATGATACAACTTAACAAATGAACAAAATAGGAGAATAGAAAAAAATAAGGTGGTGGCTAAGTTATCTTCATATGCAATAGGTAAGTGAACGCTACCTACATAGTTTCATGGATGTAATATCCAATAAAAACTTTAGGCCAAATGTAGTTCTCCCAAGGAATGGGAAGAATGTGATAACTAATGAAAAAATATAGAATTGATGTGATAAAATAAGAGGAGTGGTCTTGTAAAATGGTAAGTGCATGAGAGAAAAGGCCAAAAAGGATGGGGAAACTAAGTGACAAGTTGTTTTCTTCCCACTTAGTAAGGGTTCCCAGAATCCTTAAGGTAAAGAAGTGGTCAAATGTTTTTGGTTTTTTCTAACAATTTTGTAAATGTTTTTAAATTTTGGAAGTATCTCAACTCGATCAAGAATGACAAGACACTAAATGGTTCAAGCTCATAAAATGGTGAGAGCATTCAAACTTAGGTTGATCACAAAATAGTGAGAGAATTCAAACTTAGGTTACTCACAAAATGGTGAGAGCATTCAAACATAGGTTGCTCATAAAATGGTGAGAGCATGGTAGAAAGGGTGACTGAGTTGACCTCAACAAGTATCGAGTGCTACCTACATAGTCCCAGAGTAGGACCTCATCTCACTATAGTTCCACCCTACAATTGAGGAGTTTGACTAGTGTGGTAGTTAATTCAAATAAAATAGGCATACGTGGTAAAAAGGTATAGTATGGCATATAAAGTGACAAGTTGGTACATCAAGACTTAATAAAAAAATGTTGATCCTAGTTTGCCCATAGGTAGTTATAATTATGACAGGACATCACAGATCAATGGTACTAATTTTCCCAAAGGCAGTTATAATTAGCAGTAAGATTGGTAATAAGAAAGCAATAACAAACGAAGGATGCAACTACCAAAAATTCTATCATACTACTCCAAAATATTATCTTTATATGAAGTACTTGAAATAAATGATGAAACTGATCAATTCCTTAGTGCTAAAAATGTGTAACAAATAGAAAAAACCAAGGTCAAATAGGCTAGGCTTTAGAACAAATCTAGTCAGTAGAATGGAATTTTAAAATAGATAAGGCTAAGAGGATGAATAAGAATGATATTTTTACAAATAATAATAGTGATAAAATGGTACCACTAAAATGGTCTTTATAGATAATACACCTTAACACTCAAGCATAGTACCACTTAAGGTGATTAATATTCATTGGCTCAGGAAGTTCATCTCCATATAGTGTGGCAAGCCTGTATGTCCATGATATATAATTTATAGTAATGATGAAAGGCCTATCCAATTTGGTTTTAATTTATGTTTATGCTTCTTCTCAGCCATGGTATTCTTTTAGTTTTCTTTAAGAACAAGATGAACAAATTCAATTTTTTTATATTTGACATGTCAATTGTAGTGGTATTTGAGTTTGTTATGATATATTTGAATATTATTGAGTGTAGATATGTATTTTTCATCAAGTAGTTCTAGATCTTACAGGTGAGCTACTCAATAGTCATGACCATCTAGGACATGTTTAAAAGATATTCATAGTGAAGGCAATTCAACCTCAATGTGAAGGATGGCTTCAGTACCATAAACAAGTATGGAGTGGTTCCTATAGGAGTACAATGATTGGTATGGTATATCCAAAGGGTAGGGAATATCTACAGGTGCCAATCATGACTGGCATCATTGACAATCTTTTTGAGAATATCAATAATGCTTTTATTCGATGCTTCAGCCTGGCCATTACTTTAAGGGTAATATGCTATAGAAAAATATTATGTGATGTTATGTTCAATATATATCTAGTATACATCATTTTTCTTAAATGATCCTCCAATATCAAATATAATGTTAGAGTGGATACCATAGTGACAAATGAGATGGTTGAAGATAAATTTAGAAATTTGCTTTCCAGTTACGTGAGGGGTATAGCTTCAACCCACTTAGTAAAATACTCAGTGATGGTAAGGATATGTTTATGGCCATCAGATGAAGTGGGGTTGATATTTACAATGAGGTCAAGTCCCCATGTAGCAAATGTCCATGGTTTCAACATTAGTTTTAGAGTTTGTGCTGGGGCATGCCATTGACATTTGCCACACTTCTTTAAATATACAGTTGCATCTACATCCATCGTGAGCCAATAATAACCAATAGGAAAGAGATTTTTGGATAGGACTAACCTACTAGAATGAGCTCCACATACTCCTTCATTAACTTCTCTTAACACTAGTGTATACTCTACCAAAGTTAAATAATGAAGTAGAGTTACACTAAAATTATTATGGTAAAGGGTGGATCCAAGTAGAGTATAACAAGTGGAATGATGAAAAAAGTCTTTGGTTTGTTTGTGAGATAGGTTAGGTGGTATAAATTGGTCATGAAGATAGTTGTAAAGGTCTATGTATGAGATAGAATTAGGACTAATAATATCAAAAATTAATGCAATGGTTGAAGGTTTATGAGCTGGTGCGAACAAATTCTCAACAAGAAATTGATATTCTCTATCTTTATTTGTTTGTTGAATTAGAGAAACGATAGTAGCCATGGCATCTGTAGTTCTATTACTAGCCCTTGTTATATGTTCAAATTGGATATTTCTAATTAATTTCTTTAGGGTATCGACCATAGATTTATAAGTAACCAACTTTTCATCTTTGGTCTAAAAATAGATTAAGACTTGATTGATGATTAATTAAGAATCACCATGGACCTTTAGATGAGATACATTCCATTGTACTACCTATTGAAGTCCTACAATAAGTTATTCATACTTATCCATGTTTTTTCTACAAGGAAAATTGATTCTAAATAATTTAGGGATTAGATCCCCTTATGGTGTAATAAATAAGAGACCAACCCCTGATCCATGTGCAATAAATGAACCATCAAAATATAGATTCCACTATTTCTCCTTAAGAGGAGTGTCAATGACAGTCATTATGGATTAATAAATAAATTAAAATGCGATTGGCTCTATATCTACAAGGGGCACTTCAACAAGCTGATATTGAAGAACTTTTCCCTTGATTACCTTGTCATTGACATACTCTATGTCAAACTCACTAATAAGTAAGATTTATTTGGCCATTATACCTTGTAAATTTGTTTTAGTTTGTAGATACTTTAGTGGATCTACTTTTGAAATGACCATGGTTTTATTATTCAACATGTAATGGTGTAGTTTCTAAACTATGAAGACCATGGCTAGATAAGCTTTTTCAATATGTGCACAGTTATGTTTATATGCAACCAAGGTATAGTTTAGATAGTATATGGCATGCTCTTTTCCATTATCCTCATGTTGGGCCAAGAGTGCCCCTAGGGAATTATCAGTAGCTAATACATATAACAATAATGGATTTCTCGGCATAGGACGTAATAAAATAGGTGGACTAATGAGATAGTCTTTGAGTTGTTGGAAAGTTGTTTGGCAGTGATCATCCCAGTGGAATGCAACTCCCTTCTTCAAAATATATGTAGATAGATGACACTTGTATGCTAACTGAGAGATGAAGCATCAAATTAATTGAATCTTACCTTGTAAACTATAATGTTTCTTAAATTGGTTGGTGGTGGTATCTCGATTATATTATAGACTTTAGTTGGATCGACTTCAATGCCTCTATGAGACATGATGAAGCTAAGTAATTTGCCTAAAGTTACACTAAATACATATTTCTTTAGATTGAGTCTAAATTTCTACTCCCATAATCTTTCAAATATCTTATGTAGCACTACTAGATCATCAGCTCTAGTCTTGGATTTTCCTAATATGTCATCGACATAGTCTTCAAGAATATCATGCATCATATCATGGAATATGACAGTCATGTCCTTTTGATATGTAGATTCAATATTATTAATACCAAATGGCATTATATTATAATACAATGTTCCCCATGGAGTGGTGAACATTATTTTATAATGGTCTTTTAGTGATATTTTGATCTAGTTGTATCCTGAAAAGCCATCCATGAGTGAAAGCATTTCATAACCCATTATGGACTCAATGATCATGTCAATATTAGGTAATGAAAATTCATCTTTAGGGAAAGATTTTTTGATGTCTCATAAATTAGTATAAATCATGATTCCTTCAATCTTTTTTCTAATAGGTACAACATTAGGTATCCATTCTGAATAGTTAATGGATCAGATACATCCTACTTCTAAGAGTTTTTCCAACTATTTCTTTACCAAGATAGCAATGCAAGGATGCATCTTATGAAAATTTTATTTTATCAATTTGACATTAGTATTGACAACAAGGTGGTGCAGAAACAAGGTGAGATCTAAACTTGGCATATCAAAATAAGCCCATGCAAAGATATTTACAAATTCTCTCAACAGAGTTGTAAAGACTTCATGTTCCTCCTTAATGAGGGATGCACCTAATTTTATCTATTTTACGTCTAATGTAATCCTAATGTTTACCTCTATTATATCTTTTATTATAAGGGTTGAATCATCTCCTAGGATAGTAGGCAAAAACTTGAGCTATTAGACTATATCAGGATCTTCTATACAGACTTACTCTTCAATTTCTCCTAGGCATGATGAATCTGAGTCCCCCAATGGGAGATCTATCCATGTGACAAAAATAATTGAAAATTGTTGAAGAATTTGATCAAATACTTATTTTTTCACAAAACTAAACTTAGATCCATAAGACAGTTCATCATTGGTGGTCTCCTAGTCTAAATTCAAAAAAGAATAAACACCCTTGTCTAAGGGTGCCTGAAATAGGTTTTCACCACTAGACTGGCCTTTATTTTTAATTTTTCTCTTGTTAAAAATTCCCTCAAAGAGGTTTTCACTTGATTACCTCAATGTTTTATTTATTTTTTGGCTAAGGGTATTCACCCACTTTCCAAAATAGGCTTTATGATCTAATGTAATTTAGAATCTTGATTTATGATCTCCCAATGAAACATTGTCTCTGATGCCTAAAAATTCATAGAATACTTCATCACTTTGAAACTAATCAATCAACAAATTTGATTCTTGTTGGTCCCAATCTATCATTTGGGGATAGTATAATGGTAATGGTTTGTGACAAATGGTTGGGCTAAGAGTATATATGACATTATTATCGAACATGTTAGTCTTAACTAGGTCATCAAAGGTGAGGCTATGATTAGAATCTTCTTCTCTATCAGCATCATCATCACTAGTCACCAGTGGTGTAACTCGAATAAGATATGTGGGGTCATCCCTAGGTGGTTTAAATCCAAGTCCATAGGGTCTTGTGTACTTAGTCATAGAAATTGGCTCAATGGTTCCTTGTTGATTCAATATGAGGCCTCTTCTTTCATAATCTTGATGCTCCATGATCTTATTTAGAATAGGATACTTTGGAATTTTATAAAAATTAGCCTGGTTGTCATTGTATAACCATGATTTGTCCCCTTCAAGAAGGTCTATTTCTAGGTTATATGCTGGTACAAACATGACAGGTCCCTTATCTTTGTTCTTTTGTTGCCAATGCATGTGTGGGGTATTTTTAGGTCACATAAAGGTCTTTGGATTCTAAGGAAGAGTATAAATATGGAAGGTATCATGGGTCACATACTCCCCTGGGCCATTATCTGAAATGGTGAAATGATTGGAAGCTTCAAGGGGTGCCATGTGGGAAAGAGAATCTAAGGTATTAGGATCTATGTAATTATCCTATGGAGGATCAATAAGTATGGCCTTTCTTTTATCCTACTTGGAACATGGATTCATTTTATATTGGTAATTATAGCTTTGAAACTTGGCCTTAATATGTTTGCAGTGTTCGTATGCATGTAAATCTCCTAAAATATTCACTTTTATCCCTAAGTGGGAGAACCTGATACATTGGTGCAGTATTGATGGGACTACATGAATCTCATGTAACTAAGGCCTACCTAGAAGCATATTATATGACAACTCAAAATCAAGCACATGGTAATGTGTATCATTGTTCAAAGGCCTAATGATAATTGGTAAGCTAATAGTGCCTTGCGATTCTCTTTCCTGATTATCATAGGCTTTGATAGTTATCATTTCTAGCTAAATATCTACCATTGTGTACCCAAGAAGATTGATGAGCTTTAGAGACACTATGTTGAGGCCTAATCCATTACCTATAAGGACATGCTTCACTTTATGCCACTTTATATAAACTTCTATGTACAATGGATTATTATGGAGTAGGCCAAGGGAAGATATATCACTTTGGTTGAATGTGAATTATTGGGTTGGAGCTAAGTGTCCAACCAAAACTTGAAATTTATCAAGGGATATGTCACTGGAAATAGTGGACTAGATTAAAAACTCATTCAAAATGTTCTTGTGGATAGTTGACATTCACAGTAAATATAAAATAAAAATTTGTGTTGGCGTCTTTTGTAATTGTTCCATAATATCAAACTTCTTGTCTTGGTCAATGGTGAATGGTTTATTCCAAGGCTAAATTTTTTAGTTGGATAATATGCAAAGTGGTAGATGGTTGTGGACCTGGGATGGCAATATTTGATCTCAAAGTTATGATTTCACAATCAGGATTATATTCTAGACCATAAATGCTAACAGATGCCTGGAATGGTTTGGGACCATATAAGACAAGTCTCAGTTGTCGGTGCACTTGTATGTGGTCATGTGGCAAGGGTGAGTTATCGATATATGGTACAAAATTGGGAGTCCTAATTTATTGGTTTGTTTGTGTGTAGTCATAGGTTAAAATAAGGATTATCCATGCCATTTGGTTGAGTGGTGTTCTTTAATAATGGTCTGGATTGATTAGTGTTTAGTCTAGGATTAATGGAGATGGTATAAATGTTTCACCCTACAATATGACCTACAACCCTGTTGTAGTCATGTACAACTACATGGTAGGTTTGTTGGTTATTACCATTCTGACCTTGGTTTTGCTTATTATTCTGACATTATGGGTTTTGTTGTTGATTTTATTGGTTCAACCTTTGATTTTGATATTGTTGATTTTGTTATTACACTAGATGATGATGTTGTTGTTTTTGTTGATTGTTATGCTGCTATAATGTGTTATATCAGGGAAACAAGTTTTGATAAATCTCAAGAGTTTGATTAGAAGTAGAAGTACCATTATCTAATGTTATTTCCCCATTCTCCAACATATTATCATTAAAATGATTTATTTACACACATCTTCATAGATTATGTCCACTGACTTGATGATATTCATAGAATTTATTTTCATGGTACTAGTCAAGATAAGGAATGCCTTGTGAATAATACTTTGGTATAGGCCAACTAATCAAATTATTAGTGGTAATTTTATGAAATATATACTCAATAGGCTCTCCTAGGTCACTAAATACATGATGCATAGGCATAGTACTCCTTAGAGGAGGGGTTTGCAATAGTAAAGGTTATTGCATTTGTTTTGTGGGTCTTGGTTGTTGTGCTTTGGGTATTGGTTGGAGAGGTTGTTGGGTAGGAATAAGATAAAAAGGTGGTATAGATGATGTTTGAACTATTTGGACATGATGTGACTCAATTACTCCATTACCCACAATATTCCTATTGTAGTTGAATTACTTTGGTCTATCTTGGTTATTGGCCTATGTTAGTTATGATGCTTGCACTTGGATTGGATGTTAGTTTTGGCCACATTCCTGATTAACACATTGATTCTAATTAGTTGATGTAAGATTGATAATTCTTTTATTAATAAGGGCTCTCTCAATCAACAAGCCTTTGTCAATGATCTCCTTAAAAGTATGTGCACATTGTAGTTCCAAATGATAAGCTATGTCATTATGAAAATTTTTAGTAAACATAGCAGTTAATTGTTTATTTGGTAAATTATGGGTGAATCGGCTTACAAGGGCTCCCCATCACTATAGATAACATGTAAAACTCCCACCAACCTTTTATTTTGTTTTTGTTAAGTCAACCAATGAAATCTCATGTTTTAGATTATAAGAAAAGTGTTGCAAAAAATTATTAGAAAGATCATCAAAATTTGTTATTGAATTCTTGGGAAACTTTAAAAACCACTCCAAGGCTTGTCCAACCAAGCTCCTTGTAAACAACAATAAAAGGTATATATCGCTATATGCCACTCGTTGATATGTGATAAAGAACTCAATTAGTCAGGCCTTAGGGTCACATTTCCCTTTATATTTGTTAAATTTTGGTGGTTTGTATTATATAGGAAATAGTATCTATAAGTACTCCATGTTGAATGGATAAGAACACACATCATCCAACTTAAATTTTTTAGTCCATTTCCCAACCTAAATTGTAGCAATTGCATCCTTCATCTATTGCAATTTTTAGGGTAAGAAAATGGAAGGAACATTGGTTTGAGGGGGAATATTGGTTTGGGTAGATGGTTGGGAGGTCACAAGTTAGACATTTTGAATAAGATATGATCGAGTTATATGTTAGAGTATATTTATTTAGTTGGGAAATGGACCAGGAATATACATATATGGATTATGATGTACTTAAAATTTCACATTTGGTTGTGAGATATTTTGATTTGGGTTGGCTATGAAGGTTTCAAATTGAGAATTTTGTGGTTAGGGTTGAGGGATATAACTATATTATTCCTGATGTGGTTGAAAATGGACATGTTGTTGACTAATCAAACCTTGATGTTGAGTGGGAACTTGTGGACCAAGACCCTGTCTCTAAACTTGTGGTATATTTTAAACTGATTGTTATCTAGTAGGTACTTGAAAAACATGGGAGCCTCCTTGTTGCATGAATCCTTGTTGGAAATCAAAATCATGTTAAAGATTTGACATATGTCACTAACCAATATTTACATGCTGGCTAGTCATCATTTGGTTTTGGATTGGTACACTGGTCTATGATTGAGGAGGTATATTTGCCATTAGCTAACAAGGTGGAACATTAGTTTCCCCTTATTAAGGTGGAAATATATTTAGCCTCCATTGCATTCATACACTAGATTGTGACTATTTTTGTGGAATGCTACTCATCACTTGTTAAAGAGGATTAGGATTCATCACATTTAGTTGTTGAGTTACAACATTGATTATTGGTTGACCACTTAATCTTATTGATTGCACACTTGATGAAGCAACTAGTTGAGGTTGGGATGTATAAAATCCTACTTCCTGATATGATTATCCACTCATGGCATTGTTGTTGAATAGTTGTTTGTGCATTAGTACGACTTTGATTTAGATTGGACATTGCTTGCACATTGTCCACTATATTTTTCTCATTATTCTACATAAAAGCAAAAGACACTTATTCAATAATGGGCATATGTAACAAGTTTCCTACCAAAGTGTTTTACATGAATGGGTCTAAACTTTGATTGTCCTAACTAGTTAACTCTATCAAAACTCTTGTTTAAGGAACTAATTCAATAAGAGGTTTTCTCGCCATGGTCATCTGATTAAAATTATGTGATAAATTCATGTAGGTTTGATATGTTGTCTGTATTTGGTTAAATTAGTCTTCCATGAGGTTTTTGCATTTTATAGGCATATTAGGGTCTTGATACATTATTTAGACTAGATCTGAAGGATTTATAAAAGAATCCTATTGATCATAAATTATCTTATGGGGCATTCTTACTAGGCTTGGTAAATTCTCATGAGGTAAGTTTGGTGGAAACTTGGCCCCTACCTCTATGGATTGAAACAAAATATCATCTTTTTTCTCCAAAAAATGATTTTCAAACAAAATTGGATCATACATGGAAGGTGTATTAGTATATCATGACTTTTGAAGAACTAGTTTATTAGTTGTGAGTATTGTAGCTAAGTATTATGTAGTTAGTTCTTGGTCTTGTTTTGAATAAGGTGGTGTATTAACCAAATAGTTAGCAAATGGATATTGGATTTGTTCCCCTAATTAAGTATTATAAGAGTGATAAATATCCATCTCATAAGCAGTATTATCCATATAGGGGTCTTGCACCATTTCTTTCTTCACAATCACATTACTAATCCCTAGATTGTACATGAGTCCATTGTGAGTGTAGGAATACATGTTGGGATCCATAGTCAACGATTTGTGATAGAAAGGGAAGAGACTTATATGAAATCTAAAAGGAAAACATCTAAAAATATGATGTTCAAACTTGGTCTAGATTCATCAAAAGGATCAAAAGGTTTACATAAATATTTGTGATAACAAAAGCCAACATTAAGTGTCTAATGTTACATGTCTTACATAAAAAGATTAAGTAAATGAAAAAAAAAATTGAAATGCCAAATGCTAAATTCAAAGTGCTTCAAATCAGTCTAATATATGAAATTAAAAGATGTTAGGTCTTTTGGCCAAATACGGCATCAAAAGCTAGGCTTAAACAAGGCATGTGCTAGTACTCTTGGCCAAACAACATCGAAAGATAAGACTTTGAAAAAAGATGAAATTTTTAATCTAAAAAATTTGAAACACTTCTAACAAAAATTAGGCATTTTATTCTTGGATATGGACTCAATAAAATATATATAAGGTATGAAATAAAAGGTACTTTATAGATAGTTTATTTTCTCACAAATAATGGTATAAAACTTGGTTATTTTGCTAAATAAGTTAGACAAAAGTGAATGGCATAACTGTGCTAGACAAAGATTCACAAAAGTATACTTGGATTGGTTTGAAAAATATAGGAACAAATTTGAACTCTATACAAGAGGGCCTATAAAACAATATCTTAAATGTTTGGGGTAGCGTAACAATACTAGACTACCCAAATAATGTGACAAAATGCTTGTTTCAAAAACTCCCTAAGGAAAAAACAATTTATCACAAATTTGATAGCATAACACTACCTTTCTTGACTCAAAATTTTGTGGTGCATAGACTCAAAGTGCAAGTGTTTAGCACAAAATGACTTAAGTCTATCAAGTGGTGATAATGATCATGAGTCTTAAACAACCTTCAACCCAAATTGGAAATTGAACCTAAGTTCCCTCAAGTTTAGTGAAAATGGTGAACCCACTTAACATATCAACCCTATGAACTTATAAAGGTACAATTTTGAATTTAGATTATAAATGAAGGACTTAAACAACTTTGGCAAAGGTATAGACTCAATTGGGTAGCATAACTATGCCAAAGTGGATGATTTAACTCCATGTTTTGATGAACTTTGAACAAGGCAAATTGATTATTTCATGTGGGCAACATAATGCCTCTTTTTTCAAAGTAAAATAAAGACCATGTGTTTGGTTTGCATTGTTTGATTACACCAATTTTTGACTCCAAGCAAGACTTTAATCTAAGACAAAACCAACTAATTAATCTCTCTCAAATCCTAAACTGACAAGGTTGCTTGGTATTATTGGAATCCATCAATATATGTCATTTGAGAGGATTTTAAGTGTTCATCAAAAAGTAAATGCACATTATATAGTAGGGTTTTTACACCCCCCTTATCTCAAATGATATTACTATAACATGAACCTTGAGGTGCACCTTGCACCAACAATACTTTTGTGGCAAGTGGGGATTTGTCTAAGATCTATAAGTTTTTGAACATTCTAGGGGAATCAATTACACAATGAATTTCACATCAAACAATGCAAAAAAAGCATAGATTTTGTGTCCATATCACTTGGCTTGTTAAAAAATGTCTAGTCCTTTTTACAACCACTATATCCTATTGTTTGCTTAGTGTAGTGTGATATAAAAAGTGCCACTACATCCCATGTCCAACTCTAATATAGATCCAAATGAAGTCAATGTTGGGAGGTGAAATCCTAGGTCAAAGCTTCCCTAAATAACTTATGAGAGGTAATGATGTCCCCCTTGTAAGTCAGTTTTATATGAAATAAATAAAGAATAAAATAGAAAGACTTTAGGGTCATTGTCAAGGCACCCAATACTTTTGTGAGTTTTTGAGGAGTGATTTAGATGACATTCTTTTTATGCCTTAGACTAGGCAATTTGAAAATAAGAAAATCATTTTTGATTCCAAGGGTTCCGTAAAGGGTACAAGTGGAAGAGCATACACACAACATCCTTGTATTCTGTGAAAACAAAGTACTAATTAAAACAAGTGAACACAAAAGCTTTGAAAGATGAGTTCATTTTTAAGCCCCAAATTGAAAGGCGTGGTGGTGTTCTTTTGACCCCTTAGTCTTAAGTTTTAGCTTTCAAAGACTAACTTATAAAAACATTCACTTAAGAACCTAAATGTTCCACTAAGTACTAAAACAAAGTTCCTAGTTCATTTTAAAAGCATGCAAAAGATGGTCTAAACATGTTTTAACAAATTTTGAGTTTGTCAGTTACCTGTCTACCCTTAAGGCATCACCCCAAAAGAAAATGTATTAGGTTAGACAATGTTAAAACAAATATAAATAAAATATTTAAAAAAGAATATTAAATATATGAACACCTGCAAACAACAAATTATAAGGCTAAAAATAAACTATAACACACAGCACAAAATTCTACACAAAAAATATAAAAACCTGAAATTAGTATTTTTAACATAACTTTTTAAATATATATTAGTTTATTATGAAATTTTGAGAAGCTTTCAATAAATCTACAATGCACATATATGAAAACATTTAAGTCTAAAAAGTGAATAAAAAAGTTATCAACTTTGTCCTAACCATGTTTACTAGAAAAATAAAAAATAGAAAGTGACAGTCACTAAAATAGCTATAACATCTAAAATATAAAAAAAATTGTGGAATTTGTAGAGCATATCCATAAAATATTTATCTATATTAATACTAAAATTTAGTCAAAAATATTAAGTAAATAAAATGTTATGACTTATTGATTGGCCATTTTTACTTAAAGCAAAAATAATGAAAAAAATCCAAACTATGAAACACAAAAAAGTTTGTAGATTGCACTCTCATGAAGATTGTTCCACCGAGTGTGCGATTATGTGAACTAGGAATTTGACTCAAGAGAGGTGATTAGTATTGTGTTAGTCCAAAAATGCAAACAAATTGATAAAACACACTAATTAGCATACATCTCTTGGCCTAGTTACTAGGGTGAGCTTAATAACAAAAACAAATGAAAATAACAACTAAAAATTAAAGAAAAATAAGAATCCTTAACATTTCTTAGATGCTCCAAATTATTTTTGTAGTGGCTTGCTCAACTTGTGCTCATGAAGTCTTCATCAAAGGAGGTTTGGCTATCTCCTCTTCTCCTTGGCACCTTGTGGCTTTGGCTTGACTTGGCTCAATATTTTGGCATCATAGCTTTGGCATGTGATAGATTTTGGAATCAATTTTACATGGTAACTTTGAAAAAATTAAGCTTAAAAATGATGTTCATGGCATCTCTTTTTATAGATTTTCAATAATGACCAGAATCAACCATGACCATCCATCTAGAGATTGAGATGTGTGGTCATGGATTAATTGAATCATATAATTGAAATACATAATTATCATCATCATGAATTTGTAAGAAGGGACATTAATGATGCATGAGAGGTAATAAATAGGCATGGGAGACCCATAATCTTGATATTTGTGGCATGTATGGCCTAGGAATGTCTTCCTAAGAAATGAGGTCACCTGATGATACAAATATTCAATATTTATTTGTAGAAACAAGTTTTAAACATATTTTCAACAAGTTTCCATAGAATTATTAATTAGGCCATGATTTGGATTAATTATCTCTTAAGCATGATTAAGCACTTTGTACATAAATTACTTAAATTGATCAGAATGCCTTATTATTGGTCTAAACTTTGAATGGATTGGAATTGGAAGTCAATGTTAGATGCATTAGATTAGTTATCCCATTTAGGATGTTTCCAACACCAAATAACAAAGACACGTATCTTGTACAATAAATTTGATATAAAAGAGCAATCTAGAGCACCCGGGTGCAAAATTGTTATTTTGACTCAAAATGATCTGATCAAAGTTAACTGGCCCATCAATTGCATTGCCCCATTTAGTGATACCTTGACCAAAATTGTCACTTGAATAGGTCAATTTCAACTCATTTAATGTTCTTTAGTGTTTTTAGGTGAAATTGTGCACTTTGGTGGATATTAGTCAAAAGCATGGTTGGAGGTCATTGGTGCCTAGATTTATGTGTCTACAAAGATAATCAAGTCATAAATAGGTATCATGAGTAGCTCAAATGTTCTTCATTTACCCTAGTGATTGGACCCTATATCTGATATCTTAAACCCTAAGTTACCCTATACCACTTAAATTTAAACCTAAACCTTATTCCATTTACATTAAACCTTAAGCCATAATCCCTAAATTCTAAACCCTTTAAATTATAGACCCTAAACTCTAAATGATTAAATTTATCCCTAAATAACATCTTATATATATAGAGTAAGAATTAGCTTCACAGGAATGAACTTGGTTAAAATTGCATCTCTCATTACCAGAATTAACTTCATAGGCTCAATCTATGATGATATGGGGTATAATTGATCTCAAATTCACATTCTGTAATCATAGATATAGTTTCAAGGCTCCTAAATTTAACCGAATTTCCTACATGATCATATAAATATACCCTAAAACCTATACCCTAAGTTTTAATCCTTAAAGTTCCTAATATGTAAACTTTAAACCAAAAATATAAACTCTTTAAACCTTGAACCAATAATTTTAGCCCAAATTAACATCATTTCTAGACTAAGAATTAAGTTCATAGGGCTCAATTTGGCCTAAATCACATGACTAATTTACCCATTGACTAATTTACTCAATCTACATAATGACATCTAGGGTATAATGATAACCCAAAAACACATTTTATAGTCATAAATGTGTCCAACTGATTCAAATTGTCCTCAATTATCTTGGTGATTGACCTTGTGTACCCTAAACCATATATATACATTAAAACCTAGAAGTTGTAAACCCTAAACACTATACCATAAATTGTAAACCATAAACTTTCCCTATTTACCAATTGATTTACTCCCAATTAACATATTTTATAGTAATTATTAGGTTCACATCGCATAGAGTGATTAGATAAATTAATATAATGTCCTTAAACCTAAACCCTATGCCCTAATCCCTAATCCCTAAACATTAATTGTAATCCCTATGCCCTAATGCCCATTATGTGTTGAAAACATACACACAACCAAAAATAATCCCTAATTACTTATTCATAGATCTTATATACACCCTTAAACCCAAAACTAATATAGTCATATAAAACATCAAAATTAGTAGTTTAAGTGTGGCTTGTGACATCGTATCCATAGGTACTTCATGCATGCTCTTGTGACCCTTCTAGACACCTTTTTTCTCATTACTAGTCATTTTTAGCCTTCTAAACAATCATTATAGCTCAACCAAACTCTATTTCCTAATCTAATCCTATTTCCCAAGGTCTTGAGCCTATAGGATAGGAGTTTCATACCTAGAATACATCATCGGACCTTAGGGTGTCCTATTTTTGATGTTCCTATCCCTTTGCAATTCAATCCCAAACCATCATTTTCATCCAATTCCTATTCTTCATTATGTCAGCTTAGTGTGAATACATTTAATCCATGATCAATAGTTCCCTATAAAAGCCCATCCAAAGTTCTTTTACAAGGGAGGTGATAAGTCTTACAAAGCAAGTAAGAATATAAGCAAATTACTAAGGTAAACTTTCCTATTATCTACATACGATCACCCAACACAACTGAAAACATATTCAAACCCTCATTCCAATCTCTAGCCACCTCAATCACTCTCAATTTGTAATTATTACATCTACATCACACTATTTCATAAAACCCATTAGATGGGAGAACTACATAAGTCATGATGCCTCTTCAGAATATTGGTATATAGGTAGCATTCCCACACAAAGGGTGTGGATCACAAATTCAATGTATCTTACACACACTAACCCCCCTTTTTCAAGTGATTCAAATCCTTTTTATCAATCATGATGGAGGATTAGGTTTTTAAGATTAAATAATTTATATAGAGAGATCTATCGACATTCAACAGTCAAGATTTCATAGGCAATCTCACATATGAACAACACAAAGAAACTAGAAAACCTAGGTCTTTTTGACCAATTTGGACAATAGTGGGAGGAGTGGACAACAACACCAGACCTTAAAGCGTCCTATTTTCAATGATCATATCCTTTCACCAAATCAAAGCTAGATTCTATTTTACAACACTGTCTCAGTCCTGTACAATCAGTTTTAGACCCCTTTTTGGCCATTTTAACTTGTTTTCAACTAAGTAATCATTTCTCCTTATTTATTGATATTTTTAGAAAGGTAAAAAACATAGATAAATTATACAAATTAGGATTGTAATTATCTCTATATTTTTTATTGATTTATTAATCCAAACCCTTAAATAAAATTGGAATAAAACTCCGTTATTCCAAAAAAAGTTAAATCATTTGGTGAACCCGACTTACTTCATTTACACACAAAAACCCTAGAAACCCTATGGAAAATTCCTTGTTAATTTTGTAAATATTTTTTTTAATTTTTCTTGCATATTTAAATCATAATTTTCATTTAATTTTTAAAGTTTACCTTAGTAATTTTAAAAATTATTTCTTTCAAACCCTAGTTGAATTTACTATATCCCTTTGTTTCTTGAGGTATAACCTTACATTTTTGTGAGCTTCATATCCTTTTTATGCATATTCTCATTAACTATTTAAATTATATTTATTTAATCTTTTCTTTCATTTTCCAAGTTGTTTCCCTTATGCCACCTAATTTCTTTACATCTCTTCCTTTGAGACAAAGTGCAAGACTTAGTGGTAACCCTCATGAATTCACCCAGATTCCTCCAACTCATTCCTATGTCATGGATAAACCACTAGCCTACTTTCTTTCTATATATCGTCATATACAAATTACACTATTTTTATGAGGATAATTTTGACAATGAACAATATGAGAATAACAATGATGATACACACATCGATGTTCATGACCCACCACATCGAGTTCTTGATCCACCTCCACCTATTGTTGATAACAATGTTATCATCAAAAAATATATGATTCTATAAATTTTTTTGAGAGAGACTTAGGGAAAAACCCCAATATTATGAATTTATATTATAATCTATCATGGAAATTAAAAAAGCTAAATACTTTGAGTCTTTTGTTCCTTTAAAACAACTAGCTATAAATGGCACTACAAAAGAAACCATGTTTCAACAACCCCCTATAGAAGCTCAACCTTCCCATGAGGTACCACTAGTTATGAATAGTAAACTTTTCTCTCCTGATGTGGCTACCCTTATACAAGAGATATGATCTCTTCAATCTAAGGTGTTACATCTTGAGCAAGGTACCTCTAGATGAACACAAGCTTTGGATTTTTTTGTTCTACTTCATACACCATTGGCATGTCATATTGTTTATACACCCTTGTCACCAAGTTTTGTTCAACCCAAGGTCAATCTATGTGATGGTAAAGGTGATCCAAAGACACATTTGAGAGATTTTCATGCAACATGCTTGGATTATGTGCTGAATGACTAGTTACTAACCAAGCCATTTATATGAATTCTAAAGGATTATGCCCAAAAATGGTTCTATAGTCTACTAAATTAGTTGGTCAATGCATTCAATTCTTTAGCTGACATGTTCCTAGCTCATTTAAACATTAGCATAGGTGACAAGGCTTCTTATACCCAAGTTTCACAATAGAAACAAAAGACAAATGTACATCTCATAGATTATCTTCTTCGATATAGGACTATATTGGCTAAAATGAGTAGCCCCAATCAATCAAGAATTAAAAGATCTCTTCAAATAGAGTCTTCTACTAGCTTTGCATGAGTCAATAATGTTCAAAAGGTTATCTTCCTTCACTGAGTTATGTCATACACTAAAGGAAAGAAAATTCAAATTAATTTGAATCAACAAACTTAAGTACACAAGGATATCAGAGAAAACAAATAACAGTAACAATAAAGTCCCATATAAGGTAAAGGTTAATGATAGAAAAAGTCAAAATCAATGTATAGTTAATGCAGCTTTAGATCCCCCTTAGCAAGTGGTTTTATTATCACCTCCTTGGTGAGCCTTTACCAATCTACCAATATTTCTAGTTAGAGCCTTAAAACAACTATTGGAATGCAATATCATAATTTTCCCTCCTATTTGAGAATTTGATACAATAAAGCCTCTTCCACATGGATATCATTAGAACACATTTTGAGATTTTCAAAGGGCACAAGGTTACATAATTAATAGACGCATTATTTTTTGACACAAGATATAGGAATTGATAGATGGAAACCTTATTGATCTTCACACTATAGTTGAGCCTCCTCAAGCAAAGTAAACATAGGACAAGGATTTAAAAAAGAATCAAATCCTTTCCCAAAACATTCTAAACAAGAGACAAGGGATACATCAGGTGTTTACCATGTATATCCTACACATTCTCCACTAATTACATACTAGGAACATTCAGTTGAGCCATATCCTTTGAGCAACATGATTAGTGTGTATAATTCTAGAGTTCTAACTAGACCTTCAATATCCTTCTTAGATCAAGAGATAGTTGAAGATGATTCAGATTACCATGCACTCTTTATCAGAGCCCACATTGATCATAATCCCATTCATAGTGTTCTCATAGACAATGGATCCATTGTAAACATGTGATCTATGATATTACTACCACATTTGGGATATTCAAATTAGGATATTACCTTGATGGACACATTTATTAGTGGATTCAGTGAGCGTATATAGAGTTTATTATGTGAGATTGTACTTCCTCTATATGTTTTCCCAACACATGTAACAACACTATTTAATATAGTTCCTAGTGTAGGATCCTTTGATATGTTTCTTAGTAAACCATGGATCTAGAAACTTTGAGCAGTACCTTCTACAATTTATAGATGCATGAAATTCATTTATGCTAATTAGGTTGTTACAATTAGTGGAATTCCATATGAATTACCACTCCCCACTTTAGATCCATCTATTACTTTGCAGTTAGTATTTTTAGATCCTCTACTAGTCAAAGTTCTTCCTCTATTTTAGATTCAACCATATTCAAGGTCTCTCTCACTAGCATAGAGAGATCTTACACTTCCATGGAGGCCTCTTTTAAAGCAACCATAGCTTCACAATTCTAGGCAATTTCTATATATAGTGTTCAAACCCAAGTCAGTATCATTAAGGTCTCATGCCTCTATACATAGATCACATGTTAAAATAAAGTCTTCTACTAATATAAGGGTCCCTAAGATCCCCACAATTATATCCACTTCTCAAAGTTATAGGGGGAACCCACAGTCAGTTTCCTCTATAGATATTTCAAAGAACTTATAGCATACACAAATTTTAGAGTCACAGCCTCAACCCTTCCATCATGCTGCATGATCCCTCTCCTCAATATATGACACCATGATAGGGAGTCTCTGCGGAGACTCTTTGGTTAGTATCATTTCTTCTTAGTCTTTTATGTACATAGTTTCCTTATGCTTTCTTGTACGTATATTCTTTTCAATGTGTTGTACATAGTTTCCATATGCTTGTTTGTACATAGCTTATTTAAAAAATACCAAAAATAATACAAAATTTAAATATATAAAAACATTCAAATAACACTAAAAACCTAAAACATATCAAGTATATGCATTATCCATACTTTATATTTCTACTACCATGTTAGAATTACATTTTGCTATTCTATGCTATTGTTTATCAATTTATCTACATTACATGCTTCACTTGATCTTCTTTGAGTGTGTGCAGTGACACCCAGATCCTTGATTTCTTCACTCTACCCATTGAGTGGACATCTTACTTTTACATTTGATACATACATCAATATATCTACCCATCAAGGGCATATCTACATGACTACACCATCTAGGTTACGCCATTCCTATACCACACACTCTATTTATCTATAGTCATACTAAAATACAATTTTTACAACTTGAGCATGACTTGTGACACCTAAACCATAGGTCTCTCCTACTCACACAACCCACTTAGGCATGTTTTCACTATTTCCCAATCATCTAAGGCCTTCTAGATTCAGCCCCTGCTATCCCAAAATCCTCTCCTAGGAATAAATATATCCCCTAGGGTCCCTTTCCCCTTAGAAAATAGTGCCATAGGTTAGACTATAGTGTTGGGACCCAGGGTGTCCACTTTCCAGTGTTGTTGTCTAAGTCCATAATAGCCTAAAGTAGTCAGATTTTCTTGAATCCTTATCTTTTCCCTTGTCAGCCTAATGTGACTCTATTTAACTTAGGATCACTAGTTTCCATATAAAAACTCATTCATAGGTCATTTATAAGGGTTGGAAATCATTCAAAAGGCACAATCTATAAATATACTAAAGCACACTCAAGCAAATCTTCCTATTCTTTACATACAACCAACCACTATTATTTCTAGCCTACCCAAGCTCTTGCACTAATCATGAGTCATCTCAAGCTTGCCCAAATTTTTAAACACTTGCATTGCATACACAAGATTACATAATACACATTCAAATTGGAAGAATTGCATTGGCTTTAATCCCTCTTTAGAGTATTGGTATGTAGGCAGCATGCCCACACATGGGGTGTGATCACACGTTTAGTGCATATTACACACTAACCTATTTTTCCAATTAGATTCAAGATCACCTATCAAGCATGAAGAGGAACTAGGATCCTTGAAGATGAAATCAATTACACACATATCTTTTAGAACAACTAGGACTTGATATTTCTGGCACAGGGTCTCCCAAAGTGGATGAATAAAACCTATAAAGCTCAGACACTAATGACTATAGTGATAAAACTTGGACTACATTGTTAGACCTCTAGGTATCCTATTTTTGGCACTCTTATCTAGGTAGAGAATAGATGTTCAAATCTTATTTCTAATAGTCTACCTAGTAATATCAGTATTTTTAGCCTTTGTCTCCTCCATCTCAACCTAAAATTAGCTAAGTTTTACTCTTTATCCCCTCATTTTCTATTTTTAGAAATCAATTAAGTTCTTCAAGATTTAATAAATTAGTAGTTTAATTAAGGCACATTTATTTATTGATTTTCCCCTTAATCTAGACACCTTTACTATTTAGGAAATTACACCTATAGTTTTCTAGATTTTGTAAAATAATTGGTGACCCTGACTTACTTCAAATTTTCATAAAAAAACCCTAGAAACCCTAGGGATAATTACTTATAATTTTTTTCAATATTTTCATAAAATTTTCTAAATTTAAATATTAAAAAACTACAAATTAATTGAAATATTTTCAATAATTCACTTAAACAATAATTTGCACATACTAGGTCCTATTTGCATACAAACACTTTCAAACCACTAGGAAACATATATTTCTAATTTTAGAAGAAAAAAAAATTATAATTTTTTCAAGCTCAAATCTACAAATTTATAACAATTTTATTAAATTATTACATTAATTTTGAAAAAATTCATTTTAAAGCCCTAGTTGCATCAACTAAATCCTAGTAATTTTCAAGCAATATAACACTTATTTTATACAAATTTTGATTGAATATTAAAATCAAAAAATCATTTAAAATTTCAATAATTCATAGTAATTCCAAAAAAATTATTTCTCTCAAAAACCCTAGTTGCATCTACTAGGTCCCATTTAATCAAGTAATTTCTCATAATTTTATGAATTTTATCTTGCATACTTAGCTAAAAAATCAATTTCAAAATTTCATAGTACTTTACAAATAATATTTCTAAAAATTCCCTAGTTGCATATACTAGTCCCTACTTTTCTTCTTAAGATATCACTTTATATACTTGGAATTTGATATCCTTGTTATGCATATTCTAGTTCAATGCTTAGATTATTTTTATGTAATCTGATCTTTTATTTTCCAAATTATTTTCCTTATGCCATCAAAACTCCTTACTTCTCTTTATTTGAGATGGAGTGCAAGATTTAGTGGCAACCCTCCTGAATTCAACTAGATTCTTACAACCTCTTCCTATAACATGGATAAGTAATCAACTTATGTCCCTATTATAGATCCTAAACATACAAATTACACTAATTTCAATGAGCATGATTTCGTTAATGACAAGTATGAGAATAATTACTATGAGACACATATTGATGCTCATGTTCTATCACATTGGACTATCGATCCACTTCCACCCATTATTGATAATGAAGTTGTACTCAAAAAATATTTGATTTTATAAAATTTTAGAGAAAGACTCAAGGAACAACCCCATGATCATGCTAACATCTTGAAATCTATCATATAACTAAAGAAGGCTAAACAAGTTGAATCTTCTCAAACTACAGAGCCATTAGTGGCACATGAGATTACAAGGGTAACTATGTCACAACAATCCCCTATAGCATCCCAAACTTCTTCTATGTTACCAATTATATCTAGTACATTCCTATCTCCTGATGTGGTAGCCCTTGTCCAACAGATTCAATCTCTTTAATCCAAGGTACAACATCTTGAGCAAGGTACCACAAGATCTACACAAGCATTAGAGTACTTCACACTATTGCATACACCTTTGGCATGACATATAGCTGCTACACCCTTACCACCTAGATTTATACAACCTGAGCTCACTCTTTACAATGGCAAGGGTGATCTAAAGACAAATTTGAGATCCTTTCACATAGCATGTTTAAATTGTGTACAAAATGACTAGCTATTAACTAAATTATTTTATAGGAGCCTCAAGGATTATGCATTACAATGGTTTTATAGTCTACCAAATTTGTCAGTTAATACATTCAATCCTCTTGTTGACACATTCCTAACACATTTTAGTATCAATATTGGCTATAAAGTTTCATATTCCCAATTTGTACAATAAAAACATACATTAAATGAGCCTCTCACTAAGTATGTTCTCAGATACAATACCATATTGGCTAAGATGACTAGCCCTATGGCAGATTAGGAGTTACATGACCTCTTCAAATAGAGTCTTCTACTAGTTTTACATGAGATAATAATGTTAAAATGTTTCTCTTCTTTCATTGAATTATGTCACACTTTAAATGAAAGAGAAATCAAACTCATTTCAATGGGAAAACATAAGTACACAAGTGCACTAGATACAACTAATAAGAGTAACAACAAAGTCTCATATAAGGTCAAATTTAATTATAGTAAAGGACTGACTCAAAAAATAGTTAATGCAACTTTAGAGCCCTCATAGAGAGTCACTTTATCAACACCTTCTTGATGACCTTTTACAAATCTACCAGTTCCTCTATCTAGATTTCTATAATAGTTATTAGAATTTAACATCATATCTCTTCCTCTTATCAGAGAAATTGATCCATCAAAGCATCTTCCATGGGGATATGATAAAAATGCATTTTAAAAATATCATAGGGAACCAAGACATAGTACAAATAGATGCATTAGTCTTAGACATAAAATACAAGATCTAATTAATGGTAATTAAAATGATCTAAGCACTTCAGTTGAGCCTCCTCTGGCCAAACTAGCATAGGATAAGTCACTCAAAATATTTTTAGATCTATTTCCATAGCATGAAAATTTAGAGACATAGGACACATCAGGTGTACATCATGCATATCAGGCACATCCTCCACTAGTTACATATAGGCCACTGATAATGTATTCACATCCATTAAGCCACATGATTGGTACTTTTCATTCTAGCATTCTAGTTCAGCCTTCCATCTCTTTTTCTAAGTAGGAGATCATTGAGGATGACATAGATTATCATGCACTCTTCATTAGATATTTTAGTCATGGTCGTCTCATTCACAATGTTCTAATTGATAATGGATCCAACATTAACATGTGTCCTATGACACTACTACAACACTTGGGTTATATAGAGTAGGATATTACTCCAACAAATATAGTTATCAGTGGTTTTAGTGGACATAGTCAGACTAAATTGGGTGAGATCATCATTCCTCTATAGGTTGGTCCTACACACATGACCACCTCATTTACTATAGTTCCTAGTGTGGTATTTTTGACATGTTACTTGGCAGACCTTGGATACAAGAACTTTGAGAAATTCCATCTATAATATATTAATTCATGAAATTATTCACACTAATCAGGTAATCATAGTTACTAGATTTCCATATGAGTTGCCACTTCTGGTTCTAGAGCAAGTTTAAGTTCCAGATCCAATTTCAATTCCATTACCAGTTCTAGTTTTAGTACTAGTTTTTTCTCCAATTCAGCATCAAACATAGAAATGATATCCATTACTAGTATAGAGGTTTCATACACCTCCATAGCTTCAAGATTCTAGAAAGCTTATATCTATAATATTCATACTTAGAGAAGTTTCATTGAGATCTCATGTATCTACAAATAGATCACATGTTCAGTGAGTTTTTCCTACTTCTAGATGGGTCCCTAAGATTCATATAGCTACATCCACTTCTCAAAATTATAGAGGGTCTCCATAGTCAGTTCCTACTTTAAAGATTTTAGAGAATTTACAACATATACAACTTTTAGAGGCAAATTCTTAGGATTTCCATCATTCTTCATGATCACACATGATTTCACTCCTAGATACATGACACTATGATAGGTAGTCTCATCTAAGACTCATCAGTTAATATCATTTCTTTCTAGCATTGATTGCACATATTATTTCTTGCTTGATTTTACATAGCTCAAATATTTCAAAATATAATAACAATATAATATTTTAAAAATATAAAAACATGTCAATTATATGCATCATCTATGTTTTACATTACTAACCATTATGTTAGACTTATATTATTCTATTTTATGTTATTGTTTATTGATTTATCTACATTACCAGGCTTCACTTATTCTTCTTTGAGTGTGTACAATCCATCTATATCCTTGATTGCTTCACTCCACCCATCGAGGGGGCATCCTACTTCTACATTCTAGATACATATCGATACATCTACCCACCAGTGACATACTCTACATGACTACACCATCCAGGTTATGTCATTCTTACACTATAATATCTATACATCTTGTTTTAGTACATTCCTTACTTACATAGATATCACATCGACATCTATTAGCATATATCACACTTTTGTATTTCATAGCACGTACATTAGTCTTGTATTACATATCTTGTATACTCTTGCTTATTAATTTCCATAGTTAGATGCATATTTATATTTCTAGAAGTTTGCATGCTTCCACTCTTTACTTTGATTAGCTTGATGTGTTTACATTTTCCAATTCTTATTACTTCCTGCTTGCATTTTAGGACATTTTCTAATGTCCTTTGTTACTATCTATATGTGTGTGATTTTGGACACTAGTCAATGTCCTTTATGTGTGCCTTTCATGTTCTTGTGTCCCTTATGTCAATCTTTTATTGTTCCCATTATGTGTATGCGACATTTGAACATGTCATGTATGCCTTGTGTGCTTATTTGAACCTTGACCACCCTCATGTGTTTCTTACTTCATGATTT
The DNA here is from genome assembly GCA_037957365.1 of Torreya grandis. NCBI lineage: Eukaryota > Viridiplantae > Streptophyta > Pinopsida > Cupressales > Taxaceae > Torreya > Torreya grandis. The sequence goes on along the minus strand of JARHVA010005526.1, from coordinate 407,276 downwards.
GTATGTTTGTTTCTTGATTTCTTATATTTATGTGTAATCCCATGATTCCAATCATGTATTTACCTCTCTTCTTGGATGCCATGATGGACATCATGTTCCATCCCTCCATACCACTAACAACTAAAAACTAACATTTCAAATTCTATTATACTCTTATACACATGTTATTAAATTTTTATATCTATCTAAGCATACCCCTGATGATCTAACAATCTTTATCTACAACTTTTTCTATATCTTGAGATAATTTATATCAATGGTATATAAAATGTTTTCATATCTTAACACACTTGTAGGGATTCTTCTTCTGAAGGTAGTTATTGTAGGGTCTTCATTCCTACCCTCATAAGAGGGGGAAACAAATAGGATTTTTATTATAGAGATCAGAGCTCCTAATGTTTGAAAAAGTAGTTCTAGAATGGTATAGTCCAAAATTTAGAACTTAGCATAGGCAAACTAGACTAGGCAGATAGTAGAGAATCTAGATCAATCATTAGTTTTGGCTCTAGATAGTAGTGCCAAAAATGGGACTACAACACTTGACCCAAAAGTCTCCAATTTATAGCATTGTTATCTAAATAGTAGAATATTCAATTTTTATAGAATCAGGTGGAGAGGTGAGTTCAGTCATAGTTTTGCTAGTATAGTTCATTCTAGAAATTGGTAGTTTTCAACACTTATTTTGCTTAGAGAATAAAAATATGGGGGGTATCATGCACTGCATGAGGGTTTCCATTTTCATTTCAAACATGGTATTTGATACAACTTTAAGTTTAGAATATATGTTCTAGACAGTAGTTATTAGGGGTAAATGTGTGTGGCACATGGGCCTTCTCTATTTCTTAATTTATTATATTTTCTTACACATTATCAGTACTTGCGTGTGTTTCTTCATTTGTAGGTGGTTGACATCTCATTCAAGTAAAATTTCATATAATTTTGCTTCCCATGTAACTAAGTTATTAGGTGGCTTCCTAAACCTTGATTCTAGTTTTAAGAGTGGCTTCTATACAATTCCAATCTCCATCTTTCAAAGTGGTTAATAGTGGCCTAGTTTTTAGTTTACAATTAGTTATCCACACCAACATTGTTAGATCACAACACATTCAGGGGATCCATAAGCCATCTCATATTACATTCATCTATAATGATATTTTTCTCAGTCATCTTCATATCATAAGGAAATGATGGAGCCAAAGGACTAGCTAGCCTTTGTATTCTTGAGCCACCCATGTATAAGGATTGGACACATAATCCAAACATCAATTAACATACACATGATTCATTAGCTTCACATAGTTGGTGATGATGGAGCCAAAGGGACCACCTATGCATTCTTGAGCCAACTTCTAGGGGATTGAGCACTCAACTCATTCATATATATAACTCTTGTTTTATCATACATTCAGCATTACCTAGCACAACCCAGCAACATAACAGGTTTTGTACTGGTTCACATACTAGGTGAGGTCTATTCATTCCTTTCTCTTCCTTCCTCTCTCTTTACCTAGCTTTTTATGTTCTTATTTTAGATATAGCATATCTAGTAATAATTGATCTACTTTTTCTTTCCTTTTTATAAACTTACATAGTACAATGCGCTCTAACTATGCACAACCCAACATTAGACAGCTTCTTGGGCTTAACCTCACAGTTAATTTTAGGTACCTTCTCTTTTTTTCCTTTATTATATTATTTCCATTTTCTGCATACTTATAATAGATGGGAGGAAATGTATTAATATTAAAATTCAATTTGTACAACTTGAGCATGACTTGTGACACCCAAACCATAGTTTTTTCCTACTCACTTACACAACCCACTTAGGCATGTTTTCACTATTTCTCAATCATTCGAGACCTTCTAGATTCAACCCCTACTATCCTAAACTCATATCCTAATAATATATATATCCCCTAGGTCTCCTTCCCCCCTAAACAACAACATCATAGGTTGGACTATAGCACTGGGACTCAAGGTCTCCACTTTCTAGTGTTTTCCAAGTCCACAATAGCCTCAAATGGTTAGATTTTCTTGAATCTTTAGCAATTCCCTGGTTAGCCTAATGCAAGTTCTTCTAACCTATGGTCACTATTTTCCTTATAAAATCCCACTCAAAGCTCATTTAGAAGGGTTGGCAATCATTCAAAAGGCACAAGCTAGAAATATACTAAAACACACTCAAGCAAATCTTCCTATTCTTTACATAAAACCAACCACTATTATTTCTATCCTATCCAAGCTCCCACACTATTCATGAGTCATCTCAAGCTTGCCCAAATTTTCATACACTTGCATTACACAAGACACATTCAAATTGGGAGAACTACATTGGCCTTGATCCATCTTCAAAGTATTGGTATGTAGGCATCATGCCCACACACAGGGTGTGATCACATGTTCGGTGCATATTACACACTAACCCCTTTTTTTAGTTTGATTTGAGATCACCTATCAAGAATAAAGAGGAACTAGGATCCTTAAAGACCAAATCAATTACACACAGAGCTTCATGAATAATCAAGACTCAATATTTTAGGCAAAGGGTCTCCCAAAGAAAATGAACATAACCTAAAACTCTCAAAAAGTTTAGACACTAAAGACTACAATGCCAAAACATGGACTATATTGATGGACCTCTAGGTGTCTCATTTATAGAAATCCTATCTAGGTAGAGAACGGACTTCTGGATCTTGTTTTTAATAGTCTACTCTACCAGAAAAATAATTTGTAGCCTCTATCTCCTCCATCTTAGCTCAGAATCAATAAATTAGTAGGTTAATTAAGGTACATTTATTTACTAATTTTTTGTTTAATCCAAACCCCTTTACTATTTAGGAAATTAAGCCTACAGTTTCTAAAATTTATTAAAACATTTGGTGAACCTGACTTACTTCAAATTTTTGCACAAAAACCTTTGAAACCTTAAGGCTAATTACTTCTAAATTTTTAAAATATTTTCCTAAATTTTTTTGAATTTAAAAATAAAAAAACTACAAATTAATTAAAATATTTTCAATAATTCACTTAAACCCTAGTTTTTAAATACTAGGTCCTATTTGCATATAAACACTTTCAAACCACTAGGAAAAATATATTACAATTTTAGAAATATTTTCTATATTTTTCAAGCTAAATTCTACAAATTTATAACAAAATTTTCAAATTATTACATTCATTTTGAAAAAAAATCATTTCAAATCCCTAGTTGCATCAACTAATTCTCAATAATTTTCAAGTAATATTCAGCTTATTTTTTACAAATTTTGATTGAATATTAACATCAAAAAATCACTTCAAATTACAAAAATTCATAGTAATTCCAAAAAATTTATGTCTCAAATCCCTAGTTTCATCTACTAGGTCCCATTCAAAAAAGTAATTTCTTATAATTTTATGAATTTTATCTTGCATACTTAGCTCAAAAAATCAATTTCAAATTCAAAATTACATAGTATTTTACAAATAATATTTCTAAAAAATCCTTAGTTGCAAATACTAGACCCTACTTTGCATCTTGAGCTATCACTTTACATACATGGAGTTTGATATCCTTGTTATGCATATTCTAGTTCAATTTTTAGATTATTTTTATGTAATATGCTTTGTTATTTTCCAAATTATTTTCCTTATGCCATGTATACTCCTTGAATCTCTTTGTTTGAGATGGAGTGCAAGACATAGTGGTAACCCTCTTAAATTCAACCACATTCCTACAACATGTTCTTATAACATGGATAAGCAGTCAACTCAAGTCCCTATTATAGATCTTGCACATCTATATTACACTAATTTCAATGAACATGATTTTGATAATGAACAATATGAGAATAATAACTATGAGACACATAATGATGCTCATGTTCTATCACATTGGACTATCGATCCACTTCCACCCATTGTTGACAATGAAGTTGTACTCAACAAAGATTTGATTTAAAAAAATTTTAGATAAAGACTCAAGGAATATCCATATGATCATGCTAACATCTTGAAATCTATAATGGAACTAAAAAATTCCAAACAAGGTGAGTCTTCTCAAACTATAGAGCCATTAGTTACACATGAGATTATGGGGGCAACTATGTCACAACAACCCCCTATAACAGCCCAACCTTCTTTTATCTAGTACATCCCAATCTCCTAATGTGGTAGACTTTGTTTAAGAAATTTAATCTCTTTAATCCAAGGTGAAACATCTTGAGTGAGGTAACATTATATCTACACAAACATTAGACTCCTTCACTCTATTGCATACACTTTTGACATGACATATAGTTGTTACACCCTTTCCACCTAGATTTGTACAACCTAAGCTCACTCTTTATGATGGAGAGGGTGAACTAGAGACACATTTTAGATCCTTTCATAAAGCATATTTGGATGATGTACCAAATGAATAGTTTTATACTAAATTAATTTTGAGGAGCCTTAAGGATTATGGATTACAATGGTTTTATAGTCTATTAAATCAGTTGGTTAATGCATTTAATCCTTTTTTTGACATGTTCCTAGCATATTTTAGTATCAATATTGGTGATAAGGTTCCATATGCCCAATTTTCACAATAAAAACCAAAATCAAATGAGCCTCTCACTGAGTACGTTCTCAGGTACAAGACCATATTGGCTAAGATGACTAGCCCTATGATAGATCAGGAGTTACAAGACCTCTTCAAATAGAGTTTTCTACTAGTTTTCCATGAGACAATCATGCTCAAACATGTTTCTTCTTTCACTAAATTATGTCACACTTTAAAAGAAAGAGAAATCAAACTCATTTCAATGGGCAAACTTAATTACAAAAGTGCACCAAATATAATTAATAAGAGTAACAATAAAGCCTCATATAAGGTCAAATTTAATGATAGTAAAGGACCAACTCAACAAATAGTTAATGCATATTTAGAGCCCTCATAGAGAGTTACTTTATCAGTATCTCCTTGGTGACCTTTTACAAATCTACCAGTTCCTCCAACCAAAGTTCTATAGTAGTTATTAGAATGTAACATCATATCTCTTCCTCCTATCAGAGGAATTGATCCAACAAAGCCTCTTCCATGAGGATATGACCAAAATACATTTTATGACTATCATAGGGCATCAAGACATACTAAAAATAGATGCATTAGTCTCATGCATAAGATATAAGATCTAATTGATAGTAATTAAATTGATGTAGGCACTTCAGCTGAGCCTCTTCTAGCCCAACCAATGTAGGATAAGTCACAAAATATTTTCAAATCCATTTCCATAGTATGGAAAGTCAAAGACATAGGACACATCAAGTGTACATCATGCATATCAGAGACATCCTCCATCAGTTACATACAGGGCACCAATAATTGATTAATATCCATTAAGCCACATGATTGGTATTTTTCATTCTAACATTCTAGTTTGACCTTCCATCTCCTTTTCTAAGTAGGAGATTATTGAGGATGACACATATTATGATGTGTTATTAATTAGAGCTTTTAATCATGGTCATCTCATTCACAGTGTTCTAATTGATAATAAATCTAGCATTAGCATGTCTACTATGACACTATTACAACACTTATGTTATACATAGCAGGATATTACTACATAAAATATAGTTTTCAGTGGTTTTAGTGGACATAGTCAAGCTACATTGTGTGAGATCCTCATTCCTATTTAGGTTGGTCCTACACACATGACCACCTCATTTACTATAGTTCCTAGTGTGGTAGTTTTTTACATGTAACTTGGTAGACCTTGGATAAAAAAACTCCAAGCATTTCCATCTAAAATACATTGATTCATGAAATTCATTCACACTAATTAGGATACCATAGTTACTAAAGTTCCATACGAGTTGCCACTTCTAGTTTTAAATCAAGTTTTAGTTCTAGATTTGGTTTTAGTTCCATTACCAGTTCAAGCTTTGCCACCAATTTTCTCTCCAATTTAGCATCAGGCATAGATATAATCTCCATCACTAATATAGAGGGTTCATATAGCTCCATAGATTTAGGATTCTACATAGCTTCCAACTAGAATATTCACACCCAGATTAGTTTCATTGAGATCTCATGCATCTACAAATAGAGCACATGTTCAATGAGTTTCTTCTATTTCTAGATGGGTACCTAAGAGCCCTAAAACTACATCCACTTCTTAGAATTATAGATGGTCCCCATAATCAGTTTCTACTTTAGATATTTTAGATAATTTACAACATATACAACTTTTAGAGTAGCATTCTCAACATTTCCATCACGATTAATGATCACACATGATTCCACTCTCTAATATAAGACACTATGATAGGGAGTCTCATCTAAGACTCATTAGTTAGCATCATTTCTTTCTAGCATTAGTTGTACATATTATCTCCTACTTGATTTTACATAGCTCAAATATTTCAAAATACAACAATAATATAATATTTCAAAAATATAAAAACATGTCAATTGTATGCATCATTTATGTTTTGTATTGATATCCATTATGATAGACTTACATTATGTTATTCTATGCCATTTTTTATTGATTTATCTATGTTACCATGATTCACTTGATCGTTTATGAGTGTGTGTAGTGCTTATAGATCCTCTATTTATTTACTCCACCCATCGAGGGGGCATCCTACTTATACATTCTAGTTACATATCAATACATCTACCCATTGGGGGCATACTCTACATGACTACACCATCTAGGTTATGTCATTCTTACATTATACACTCTAGACATCTTGTTGTAATACACTCCTTACTTTCTTACACATATATCACATCGACATATATTAGCATATATCACAATTTTGTATTTCATAACATATACATTAGTCTTGTCTTACATATCTTGTATACTCTTGCTTCTTGATTTCCATAGTCAAATGCATGTTTATATTTCTAGTACTTTACATGCTTCCACTCTTTACTTTGATTAATTAGCTGTGTTTGAATTTTCTAGTTCCTATTTACTTCCTGCTTATAATTCAAGACATTATCTAATGTCCTTTGTTCCTGCCTATATGTTTGTGCCTTTGGACACTTACCAATGCCCTTTATGTGTACCTTTCATGTGATTGTGGCCCTTTTTCCAATATTTACTTGTTCCCATTATGTTTGTATGTTACATTTTAACATTTTTTGTGTACTTATTTGAACCCTTGTCCACCCTCACATGCTTCTTGCTTTGTATGTTTGTTGCTTAATTGTTTATCTTTGTGTGCAATGGCATGATTCCAATCCTGCATTTAAATTATTTATTAGATGCCATGATGGACATCATGCTCCATCCCTCCATGTTACTAATAACTAACATTTTGAATTCTAGTTTACTCTTATGCACATGATATTAAATTTTTATGTCTATCTAGGCATAACCTTGTGGATCTAACAATCTCTCTCTACAACGTTTGCCATATTTTGAGATAATGTATGTCGATTTTATATCAAATGTTTTCATAGCTTAACATACTTACATGGATTCCTCTTCTGAAGGTAGTTATTGCAGGGTCTGCATTCCCACCCTCAGAAGAGGGGAAAATAAAGAGGGGTTCTATTACAAATATTAGAGCTCTTAAAAGTCAAAAAAGTATGTTTAAAATAATACAAACCAAAATTAATAACTTAGCATAGGCAAACCAGACTGGGTAGAAAATAGAGGATATAGATTAGTCATCAGTTTTGGCTCTGGATAATAGTGCCAAAAATGGGAGTACAATGCTGGACCCAAAAGTTTCCAATTTTTGGCACTATTGTCTAAATAGTAGAATATTTAGTTTTTACAGAATTAGGTAGAGAGGTGAGTTTAGTCATAGTTTTGCTAGTACAATTTAGTCCAAAAATCATAAATTTTTAGCACTTATTTTGATCAGAGAATCTAGATACAGGGGGCATCATGCACAACATGATGGTTTCTATTTTCAGTTCAAACATTGTAGTTGATACAACTTTTAATTCAAAATCTATATTCTAGACACTAGTTATTAGGGGCAATGTGTGCGATTCATGGGCCTTCTCTATTTCTAAGTTTATTGCATTTTGTACACATTCCTAGAAGTTGTGTGCCTTGCTCCATTTATAGGTGATTGGCATCACATTCAAGTAAAATTTCATATAAGTTTTATTCCTACACACCTAGGTTCCTGAGTAGCTTCGTAAGCCTTGATTCTAGTTTTAAGAGGAGATTTTATACAATTCCAATCTCTATCATTTGAAGTGGTTAATAGTGGCCTAATTTCTAGTTTACATTCGGCTATCCATGTCAAAATTGTTAGATCACAGCACATTCATGGGCTCCATGAGAAATACCAAATGGAATTCATCTATACTAGTAATTTTCTCATTCATTTTCACATCACAGTGCAATGATAGAACCAAAGGACTAGCTAGCCATTTTATTCTTGAGCCACCTATTCAGAGGGATTGGACACATGGTCTAGACATCGATTAATAAACACATGATTTATTAACCTCACATATTTGGCAACAATGGAGCCAAAGGACATACCTTTTCATTATTGAGCCATCTTTTAATGGATTGAGAACTCAACTCATTCATTGATATATCTCTTGATTCAGCATTACCTAGCACAACCTAGTAGCATAACATATATTATATTGGTTCACATACTCGGTGAGGTGTATTCATTCCTTTCTCTTCCTTCCTCTCTCTTTACCTAGATTTATACATTATTATTGTAGATATAGCATATCTAGTAAGAATTTATTTACTTTTTATTTCCTTTTCCTAGACTTACACAATACAATGTACTCTCACTAAACACAACTAAGCATCAAATAGCTTCCTGGGCTTAGCCTCATAAGTAAGTTTAGGTACCTTCTCTTTTTTTCCTTAATCCTAGTATTTCACTTTGATGAATACTTAGAATAAAATGGGGTCAAATGTGGTCATAATAAAATTCAATTTGTATAACTTGAGCATTACTTATGACACCTAAACCTTAGGTCTCTCCTACTCACTTGCACAGCTTACTTAGGCATGTTTTCATTATTTCCCAATCATCTGAGGCCTTTTATATTCAACCCATGATATCTTGGACTCCTCTCCTAGGAATAGATCCATCCCCTAATATCCCTTTCCCCATGGATAATAGTGCCATAGGTTGGACTATAGTGCTGGGACTTAGGGTGTCCACTTTCTAGTAGCACTATTATCCAAGTCCACAATAGCCTCAAATAGTCAAATTTTCTAAAATTCCTATTTTTTCCCTTGTCAGCCTAATGTGAGTTTGTCTAACCTAGGATCATTAGTTTCCCTATAAAATCCCATTCAAAGGTCATTTATAAGGGTTGGAAATCATTCAAAAGGTACAAGCTAGAAATATACTATAGCATACTCAAGCAAATCTTCTTATTCTCTGCATACAATGAATCACTATTATTTCTAGTGTCTCCAAGATTTTGCATTAGTCACGAGTCATCTCAAGATTACCAAAATTTTCATACACTTATATTACATACATAGGAATACATAATACACATTCAAACTAGGAAAACTACATTGGCCTTGATCCCTCTTCGGAGTATTGGTATGTAGGCAGTGTGGCCACACATGGGGTGTGATCACACGTTCAGTGCATATTACACACTAACCCATTTTTTAGTTGGATTCAAGATCACCTATCAAGAATGACGATGAAATATGATCCTTGAAGACCAAATAAATTACACATGGGGCTTCATGAATAACCAGGACTTAATATTTTAGGCACAAGGTCTCCCAGAATAGATGAATAAAACCCAGAAAGCTTAGAAAGCTCAAACACTAAGGGCTAGAGTGCCAAAACATGGAATATAGTACTATAACTCTAGATGTCCCATTTATATCACTCTTGTCTAGGTAGAGAATATACTTCTAGTCTTATTTTTGATAGTCTGCCTATCTAAATTAGTAATTTGTAGCCTCTATCTCCTCCATTTCATCTTAGAATGAGCTAAGTTTTATACTCTATCCCCTTGTTTTCTATTTTTAGAAATAAATTAAGCACTTCCAGATTCAATAAATTAGTAAGTTAATTAAGGCATATTTATTTACTATTTTCCCCCTTAATCTAGACCCCTTTACTATTTAGGAAATTAAATCTATAGTTTCCAAAATTTAGTATAACATTTGGTGAATCTGACTTACTTGAAATTTTTGCACAAAAACCCTAGAAACGCTAGGCATAATTACTTATGATTTTTTTCAATATTTTCCTAATTTTATTGAATTTAAAAATAAAAAAACTATAAATTAATTGATATATTTTCAATAATTCACGTAAACCCTAGTTTGCACATAATAGGTCCTATTTGCATACAAACACTTTCAAACCACTAGGAAAAATATATTGCTAATTTAAGAAATATTTTCAAAATTTTCCTAAAATTTTCAAGCTCAATTCTACAAATTAATAACAAAATTTTCAAATTATTACATTAATATTGAAAAACGTAATTTCAAAGCACTAGTTGCTTCAACTAAATCCCAGTAATTTTCAAGTAATATTCCACTTACTTTTTGAAAATTTTGATTGAATATTAAGATAAAAAAATCACTTCAAATTTATAGAATTCATAATAATTCCAAAAAAATTATGTCTCAAAACCCTAGTTGCATCTACTAGGTCCCATTCAAGCAAGTAATTTCTCATAATTTTATCTTGCATACTTAGCTAAAAAAATCAATTTAAAATTCAAAATTTCATAGTATTTTGCAAACAATATTTCTAAAAAATCGCTAGTTGCATATACTAGTCCCTACTTTGCATCTTGAGCTATCACTTTACATGCTTAGAGTTTTATATCCTTGTTATGCATATTATAGTTCAATGTTTATATTATTTTTATGTAATCTACTTTTTTAGTTTCCAAATTGGTTTCTTTATGCCATATAAACTCCTTGCATCTCTTTGTTTGAGATGGAGTGCAAGACTTAGTGGTAAGCTTCCTAAATTTAACCAGATTCTTGTAACCCATTCCTATAACATGGATAAGTAATCAACTTAGGTCCCTATTATAGATATTACACATCTAGATTAAACTAATTTCAATGAACATTATTATAATAATGAGAAATATGAGAATAATAACTATGAGACACATACTGATGCTCATGATTTATCACATTAGACTACCAATCCAATTTCACCCATTGTTGACAATGAAGATGTACTCAACAAAGATTTGATTTTATAAAATTTTAGAGAAATACTCAGTAAACAACCCTATGATCATGTTAACATCTTGAAATCTATCATTGAAATAAAGAAGGCCAAACAAGTTGAGTCTTCTCAAACTATAGAGCCACCAGTTGGACATGACATTATGTAGGTAACAATGTCATAACGACACCCTATAGTAGCCTAACCTTCTTGTATGCTAGCAACTAAAGCCAGTACATCCCTATCTCCTGATGTGGTAGCCCTTGTGCAAGAGATTCAATCTCTTCAATCTAAGGTACAACATATTAAGCAATATACCACTATATCTACATAGGAATTAGACTCCTTCACTCTATTACACAAACCTTTGGCATGACATATAGATACTACACCGTTCCCACCAAGATTTTTACAACCTAACCTCACTCTTTATGATGGCAAGGGTGATATAGAGACACATTTGAGAGCCTTTCACACAACATGTTTGGATTATGTACCAAATGACTGGCTATTAACTAAATTATTTTTGAGGATCCTCAATGATTATGCACTACAATGGTTTTATAATCTATCGAATCAGTTAGTTAATGTATTCAATTATCTTACCAACATGTTCCTAGCACATCTTAGTATTAATATTGGTGATAAGGTTGCATATGCCCGATTTTCACAATAAAAACATAAATCAAATGAGTCTCTCACTGAGTATGTTCTCAGATACAAGACCATATTGGCTAAGATGACTACCCCTATGGTAGATCAACAGTTAAAGTACCTATTCAAATAGAGTCTTCTACTAGTTTTCCATGAGACAATCATGTTTAAACATTTCTCTTCTTTCACTGAATTGTGTCAGACTTTAAAAGAAAGAGAAATCAAACTCATTTCAATGGGAAAACTTAAGTACACAAGTGCAATAGTTAAAAATAATAAGAGTAACATCAAAGCCTCATAAAAGTCCAAATTTAATGATAGTAATAGATTGAATCAACATATAGTTAATACAACTTCAGATCCCTCATAGAGAGTCACTATATCAACACCTACTTGATGACCTTTTACAATTCTACTAGTTCTTCCAGCTAGATTTATATGGTAGTTATTAAAATGTAACATCATATATCTTCCTCCTATTAGAGGAATTGATCTAACAAATCCTCTTACATAGGGATATGACCAAAATTCATTTTATGACTATCATAGGGTTCTAAGACAACTACAAATAGATGTATTAGTCTCAAGCATAAGATACAAGATCTAATTAATAGAAGTTAACTTTATCTAGGCACTTCAACTGAGCCTCCTCCAAACAAACCAACATAGGATAAGTCACTTAAAATATTTTCAAATCCATTTCCATAACATGGAAATTCAAAGACATAAGACACATCAAGTGTACATCATGCATATCAAGCGCATCCTCCACTAGTTACATATAGGGTAACCACAATTGATTCACATCCATTGAACCACATGATTGGTACTTTTCATTCTAACATTCTAATTTGAACTTCCATCTCCTTTTTTTATCAAAATGTTATTGAGGATGCCACATATTATCATGAGATCTTAATTATAACTTTAATTCATGGTCATCCCATCATAGTGTTCTAATTGATAATGGATCTAGCATTAACATGTGTACTATGACACTACTATAACACTTGGTTTATACAGAGTAGGATATTAATCTAAAAAATAAAATTATCGGTGGTTTTAGTGGACATAATTAGACTACATTGGGTGAGATCCTCATTCCTCTATAGGTTGGTCCTACACACATGACCAACTCATTTACTATAGTTCTTAGTGTGGTAGTTTTGACATGTTACTTAGCAGACCTTGGATATAAAAACTATGATTAGTTTCATCTACAGTACATCGATGTGTGAAATTCTTTCACACTAATTAGGTTATCATAATTACTAGAGTTCTATATGAGTTTCCACTTTTAGTTCTAAAGTCAATTTTAGTTCTAGAGCTAGTTTCAGTTCCATTACTAGTTCTAGCTCTGCTACCATTTTTTTCTCCAATTCAACATCAAACATAGATATGATATCCATCACCAATATAGAGGGTTCATACACCTTCATATCTTTGGGATACTAGAAATATTTTAACTACAGTATTCACACCTAGAGCAATTTCATTGAGATCTCATGCATCTACACATAGAGCATATGTTCAGCAAGTTTTTCCTATTTCCAGATGGGTCCCTGAGAGCCCTATAGCTACATCCACTTCTCAAAATTATAGAAGGTCCCCACAGTCAATTTATACTTCAAATATTTCAAAGCATTTACAACATATACATCTTTTAGACCCACATTCTCAGCATTTCCATCACTCTTCATGATCATGCACGATTCCACACTTCGATACAAGACACTATAACAGGGAGTCTCATCCAAGACTCATTAGTTAGTATCATTTATTTATATCATTGATTGTACATATTATCTCTAGATTGATTATACATAGCTCAAATATTTCAAAATACAACAATAATATAATATTTCAAAAATATAAAAACATGTCAATTGTATGTATCATCTATGTTTTACATTGCTAACAATTATGCTAGACTTACATTATGCTATTATATTCTATTGTTTGTCAATTTATCTATATTACTATTCTTCACTTGATCTTCTTTTAGTGTGTGTAGTGCATCTAGATCGTTGATTGCTTCACTCTACCCATCAAGGGGGCATCCTACTTCTACATTCCAACTACATATCGATACATCTACCCACTGGGGGCATACTCTACATGTCTACACCATCTAGGTTATGTCATTATTACACTATACACTCTTGACATCTTGTTGTGGTATGTTCCTTGCTTGCTTACACAAATATCACATTGACATCTATTAGCATATATCACACTTTTATATTGCATAGCATATACATTAGTCTTGTATTACATATCTTCTATTCTCTCGCTTCTTGATTTTCATGGTTAGATGAATTTTTATATTTCTATTACTTTGCATACTTCCACTCTTCACTTTGATTAGTTAGATGTGTTTGCATTTTCTAGTTCTTGTTTGTTTCCTACTTGCATTTTAGGACATTTACCAATGTCCTTTGTTCTTGTCTAAATGTGTGTGCCTTTGGCCACTTACCAATGTCCTTTGTGTGTGTCTTTCATGTGTTTTAATCCCTTGTGCCAATCTTTTCTTGTTTTCATTGTGTGTATGCAATATTTGAACATGCCTTGTATGCCTTGTGTGCTTATTTAAACCCTTGGCCACCCTCATGCGCTTCTTGCTTTGTATGTTTTTTGCTTGATTGCTTATATTTGTGTGCAATGCCATGATTCCAATCATGCATTTACCTTACTTCTTGGATTCCATAATGGACATCATGCTCCATCCCTCTATGCCACTAATAACTAACAACTAACTTTTTGAATTCCAGTTTACTCTTATGCACATACTATTAAATTATTATATCTATCTAGGCATACCCCTGTGGATCTAAAAATATCTCTATACAACTTTTGATATATCTTGAGATAATGTATATCAATTCTATATCAAATGTTTTTGTAGCTTAACACACTTGCAGGGCTTCTTCTTCTAAAGGTATTTATTGTAGGGTCTTGATTCCTACCCTAAAAAGAGGGGGTAGCAAACATGGGTTTTGTTATCAAAATCAAAGTTCCTAATAGTTGAAAAATTAGTCTTAGAATAGTAAAATCTAGAATCTAGAACTCAACATAAGTAAACTAGACTAGGCAGAAAATAGAGAATCTAAATTAGTCATCAGTTTTGGCTCTAGATAATAGTGACAAAAATGGGACTACAGCATTAGAATAAAAAGTGTCTAGTTTTTGTTACTATTGTCTAAATAATAGAATATTTAATTTTTATGGAATCAGGTAGAGAGGTGAGTTCAGTCATAGTTTTGCTAGTACAATTCAATCTATAAATCAATAGTTTTTAGCACTTATTTTTCTCAAAGAATCCAAATATGGGGGGTATCATGCATGGCATGAGGGTTTCCATTTTTAGTTCAGACATGGCAGTTGATATAACTTTTAATTCAAAATTTATTTTCTAGACACCAGTTATTGGGGGTAATGTGTATGACACATGGGCCTTCTCTATTTATGAGTTTATTGTATTTTCTTACACATTCTTAGTAGTGAGTGTCATGGCTTACTCCATCTATAGTTGGTTGGCATAAAATTAAATTAAAATTTCATATAAGTTTTCTTCCCACGTACCTAAGTTCCTAAGTGGATTTAGAAGCCTTGATTTTTGTTTCAAAAGGGGATTCTATATAATTCTAATCTCCAACTTTAAAAGTGGCTAATAGTGGCCTTATTTCTAGTTTACATTCAACTATCCACACCAACATTGTTATATCACAACACAATTAGGGGCTTCATGAGCCATCTCATATGGCATTCATCTATACCAATATTTTTCTCATTTAGCTTCACATCACGAGGTAATGTTGGAGCTAAAGGACTAGATAGCCTTTATATTCTTGAGCCACATATTCAGAGGGATTGGACACATGGTCCAAACATCGATTAGCACATGCATGATTGATTAACTTCACATAGCTGGTGATGATGGACCTAAAGGGCCTACCTTTTCATTCTTGAGCCAACTTCTAAGGGATTGAGAACTCAACTCATTTATCAATATTACTCTTGGTTTATCATAGTTTCAATACTTCTTAGTACAACCCAAAAACATAATAAGTTTAATATTAGTTCAGGTACTTGGTGATGTATATTAATTCCTTTCTCTTCCTTCCTATATCTTTAGCCATCTTTATACATTCTTATTTTAGATATAGCATATCAAATAAGAACTAATCTAGTTTCACTTGCCATTTTATAGACTTACATAGTACAATGTGCTCTCAGTACACACAATCATGCATCAGATAGCTTTTTGGGCTTAGCCTCATAGGTAAGTTCAAATACCTTCTCTTTTTTCCTTTATCCTAGTATTTTTATTTGTTGCATACTTATAATAAAGGGGAGGAAAACTTAGTCATACTAAAATGCAATTTTTACAACTTGAGCATGATTTGTGACACCTAAACTGTAGGTCTCTTCTACTCACTTATATAGCCTACTTAGGCATGTTTTCATTGTTTCCTAGTCATATGAGGCCTTCTAGATTTAACCCCTAATATCTCAGACTCCTCTCCCAAGTAAAAATCTATCCCCTAAGGTCCCTTTCCCCATGGAAAATACTACCTTATGTTGGACTATAGTGATGAGACCCAGGGTGTCCACTTTCTAGCATTATTTTCTAAGTCCATAATAGCCTCAAATGGTTAGATTTTCACAAATCCTTATATTTTCCCTTGTTAGCCTAATGTGAGTTAATCTAACCAAGGATCACTAGTTTCACTATAAAATCCCATTCAAAGATCATTTAAAAGGGTTGAGAATCATTCAAAAGGCACAAACTAGAAATATACTAAAGCACACTCAAGAAAATCTTCCTATTCTTTACATATAGCCAACAACTATTATTTTCAACCTTTTCAAGCTCCCTCACTAGTCATGAGTCATCTCAATCTTGCCTAAATTTACATACACTTACATTGCATACACAAGATTTCATAATACACATTCAAGTTAAGAGAACTACTTTGGCCTTGATCCCTATTCTAAGTATTAGTATGTAGGAAATGTGCCCACATAGAGGGTGTGATCACACATTCAATGCATATTACACACTAACCCCTTTTCTTAATTGGATTCAAGATCACCTATCAAGAATGAAGAGGAACTAGGATCCTTGAAGACCAAATCAGTTGCATATGGAGCTTCCTAAATAACTAGGGCTAAACATTTTAGGCATATGGTCTCAAAAAGTAAATGAATAGAATTTAGAAAGCTTAGAAAGCTTAGACACTAAGGAATACATCACCAAAACATGGACTACAGTACTGGACCTTTAGGTGCACCATTTTTGGTTCTCTTGTTTAGGTAGAGAATAAACTTTTGGATCTTATTTTTGATAGTCTACCTAGCTAGATCAGCAATTTGTAGCCTCTATCTCCTTCATATCATTTTAGAATTAGCTAAGTTTTATCTTTATCCCCTTGTTTGATATTTTTAAAAATTAATTAAGAACTTTTAAATTTAATAAATTAGTAGGTTAGTTAAGGCACATTTATTTACCAATTTTTCCCTTAATCCAGAACCCTTTACTATTTAGGAAATTAATCCTATAGTTTCACAAATTTAGTAAAACATTAACATGTTGATATACATTAATTACTAGCTTACACAGATTATTCTATCGACACTCACTAGTATATAGAACTTGTGTATTTCTTAGCATCTACCTAGTCTTGTACTACATGTTTTCCATGCTTTCACTTCTTGCTTTGATTAGTTAGATGTGATTGTATTTCTAGCATTTACATGCTTTTCTTTCTTTCTTTGAGTAGCTAGATGTGATTGTATTTCTTAATTCTTGTTTTATCTCTTCTATGTACCTTAGGACATTTTCTAATGTCCTTTTATTATGAACTAGTGATATATCTTTTCTTTGTTTGTTTAGTAGTTGTTATGGATGCATATGCTTTGTAAGTCATCCTCTGAGCATTTTGTGTTATCCTACATTCATGTGAAGTAGTAGTTTGTTAGTTTAGAATTTATATATAAGTGTTGAGGCTATTGAAGGCATCCATAAAATTATTGTATTGAGCTTGCTCAAAGGAGGTTGCCCCCTCAAAGTGGTCTACAATCAATTCAAGCTTTTCATGTGTTCTTTATATTTAATTTGTGCTATTAATTACTATTATTTACACATTTTTATTAATTTTTGTAGGAGGATCCTCTCATCTGGTATTAAAGCACTTTTTCGGGCCATAAATTTTTTAAAGCTTTATTCTATTGTATAGTTTATTTATAGTTCTTTTTTTCAAAAATTTGTAACTCTGTTCTACTACATAACTTTGTTCTATATCACAATAATATTTTTTAGATTAGGGTAAAACATGACAACATAACTATGGGAACTGCTTGGGTGAAAGCTCTAAAACTCATTGTGAGGAGTACCATAGGAACCCCAAAGTAGTTGGCCCATTAAGAGGGCTTGCTAGTGAACCAGGTAGTGACCCCTTTCTAATTGAGTAGTTCCCATCCATGAGGAAAATCAAGAGCTGTCATAAAGAGATAAATCCATGCCCCAAAAAATTCTAGAGAGTGGTACTCGCTTAGATGGCATTGGTGGCAAGAGTAAATTTTTTAAAACCCTTATGAAACCATTAAATCTTAGGGCCCATTTCTATCAGTTTCAAAACATTTTAAGTAGACTCAAAATATTCACTCATTAGAGTATCCATAGACAGTTAAAGGACTTATAGATAGATATTTGATCAAACCCAAAATTTGCAAACTATTGATAGAGTCTCAGTAGTTCTCAGGAGACTTATCATTAGACAAAAAACTACAAAATAGAGTAATTTTTTTCATTTATTTGTAGTATCTCTCCATCTATAACCCCATTTATCCATAAAATTTACCTAGACACCTAAAATTCCATTCCCTACATTTTCTTCCTTAAGGCCCGATATCCCAATTCCACTCCTAATTCTTGTAAAATACAAATTTTCTTTTTTTTTGGGTTTTTCCATAACTTTTATTTTTATCCATTTACCTTGAAAATTTTCTTGTATGTTTATCGTATCATCTAATCCTTTGTCCCTCTTTGGCTAATTTTCTAGTTTTTCCATTTTCACTCTTAAAATTACCCTCACCTTTGTCAATCATACTCCCACTATGCAAAAAAATTATTAACATACCCTTTACCCCTTCCATTTTTGGCCAAGTTCAAAACCTTCCTTACTAAACATGTTTTAACTCTAGTTTTCCTATCCATTACAAAAAAAAATGTTAGTCAGGGCATGGTATTAACCTAAACAGGAGTAAGAACTATGGAGGATTTAATTGCTTCCCACAAGTACCACATCAAAGATCTTGATGAAAACATTATTGATTTAAATATATAACATAACACCATGAATAATAGATGACATCAAGATTCTTATTCTGACACTACATTTTCTTCTTCCAGTAATTATCATCAGCTGATGCTAAATTTCCCTTAATTCAATGGTGCATATCCAACTAGATGGATCTATCAGGCCAAACAATATTTTAGTTTGCATAATACTTTTGATGTCAACAAGGTTCCACTTCCATCTTTTCACTTGGAACTTGAAGCCCTTCAATGGTATCATTGGTATGCCAAGGCTCATGATGAATCCACATGGACCAATTTTTGCACCCTCATTTTGCAATAGTTTGGCCCTATCATTTTTGATGACTTCACTGGAGCACTCACTAAACTTCACCAAAAAAAATAGTAAGAGAATATCAAATTGATAAATTAAAGAATGAGCCAATCACACAGAGGGATTGCATGATGAATTCTTTAAGATTTACTTTGTCAGTGGACTAAAGGATGCAATTTAATCTAAGGTTAAAATGTTTTAGCCCAACATGATGATGGAATCCTCAGGATTAGATAAGTTGGTAGAGGACAAGATCATAGCTCAATAACAATTCAAATCTAATTTTTTTCTATTGAAAAATATAGGTCCACAATGATCTCAAAATATGCCAGTCATCGAAACCACTCCTATCAAGCATTTGACTAAAGTAGAGATGCAAACCCATAGAGAAAAAGGATTATGTTATAACTATGATGATAAATTCACTTGAGCACATTGATGTGTTGAGAAAAATATCTACCTATTATATTTGAACTCTCCACTAGTAATTGAAGATTGGGAAGATGTTCAAGATACAATAGATGATCCAGAAGATGCTCAACCAATTGTGGAACTTGCTTCTTAAGAAGACCAACCAGATATCTCTCTCCATGCATTAGTAGGAGTCACTACCCCAAAAACCATATAGGTTAGGGGTTACTTCGAAAATCTCCATTTCACAATAATCATTAATTCAGGTAGCACTCATAACTTCATTGACACTCAAATCACCAAACATGTTGATTGTTTTATCCATCCTTAATCCAAATTTAAAGTCATGATTGACAATGGGAGAACATTACCTTACAAAAGGAAGTGTCATAATGTGTGTATCTCTATTAGACATTATACCTTGTGCTCTAACATTTTTTCCTTAACCTTAGGTGGATGTGATGTTATTTTGAGAGCCTAATGGTTATGCACACCCGGACCCATCTTATGGGATTTTGCTAAACATTGGATGCAATTTTTAGATAATGGGAAAAAACACACATTGAAAGGCTTACAACCCAGATATCTCAGCATCATAAGTTCTCATCACATGGAAAAGATTATTAAAAATAATTCAAATGGTGTCATTTCTCAGCTCCATTCCATTCAAATGAAACCCTCAATATTCCCCACTACTCGTTCTAAACTCCAAACAATTTTGTAAATATATGCAAGTGTCTTTACTGAACCAGTGGGAGTTATAGCTTTATGACTAGAGGACCACTTGATTTAGCTCCTTCTAGGAAGCATTAATCCAAACATTAAACCTTATCACTACCCATTTCATCAAAAAACTAAGATTGAGATGCTCATTTGAGACTTACTATAACAAGACATTATTCACCCCAATACCAGCCCATATTCTTCCCTACTTCTCCTTGTCTAGAAAAAATATGGGTCATGGCATCTTTGCATTGATTTATGTGCACTTCATCACATCAAAATCAAGGCTAAATTCTCAATCCCTATTATTGATGAGCTTCTTGATGAGCTTCATGGCACTCATTTTTTCTCCAAGTTAGATTTCCACTCTAGCTATCACCAGATCTGGCTTCAGAGGATGATATCCCTAAGATAGATTTTTGCACATATGCTGGTAATTATGAGTTCTTATCATGACCTTTGGACTCACTAATGCTCCTTCAACATTCTAAGCATTGATGAATGAATATTATATCCCTACCTATGAAAATTTATATTGGTCTTCATCGATGATATCCTCATCTATAGTAAACCATGGTCTGAGCATCTCCAACATTTGGAGTTCACATTGTAACTTCTCTCTAACCATCATCTTTATTAAAAATAGTCCAAATATAATTTTGGGTAGGATGAAGTGGAGTATCTTGGGTATATTTTTTTATCTTAAGGGGTTCAAGTGTATCCTAAATAAATAACTACTATGATAAATTGGCTACATCCTCAGGCACTCATGAGCCTCCATGGTTTTATGAGGCTAACTAGATACTATCATAAGGTTTTCAAGGATTATGGGTAGATTGTAGCTTCATTGATATCTATGTTCAAAAAGGATGCTTTTACTTGGACAATAACTGTTGAGTGTGTATTTGAAGCATTAGAATAAACTATGTGTACTACACCTATTCTAGCTATGTCAGATTTTACCAAGACCTTCACTATTGAGATTGATGCTTGTGGAAATGGATTCAATGTTGTTCTCATCCAAGAAGGACACCTAATTGCATTCACTAGTAAAGCCCTTTTTGGCAATAATTTATTTTTCTCTACATATAAGAAGGAAATGATGGCCATTTTACATGTAGTATAAAAGTTGTAGCCATAGCTATTGGGTAACCATTTTTTAATCAAAATTGATCACCAAAGTTTGAAATATTTCCTAGAACAATGGGTGTTTACCCCATAACAATAGAAATGGGTCAGTAAACTCATGGGTTATGACTATGAGATAACTTACAAGAAAGGTAAAGAGAATATTGTGGTTGATGCTCTATCTCATACATTTATGGATCAAGATTCCCTTTTAGCTATTTCCATGCCTATTCTGAATTGGTTGCACACTACAATAGGGGTACGTCAATGACTCCTCATCATCTCAAATCATTCAAAAGTTGACCACTGAACCCTTGATTGTACTACATTATTGTTGGGATAGTGATTATCTATGATACAAAGGTTGTTTGGTGCTTCCCCAAAGCATAGATCTGTAGTAGGTTATATTCTATGAACTCCATACTTCTCCATCTATAGGGCACTCATAGTTTCTCAAAATGTATGAGTGGGCATGTTGTAACTTATGTTGGAAGGGAATGAAAAAGGTAATTCAATAGATGGTGGGTAAATGTGATACATGCTATCATAACAAAGGTGAAACAACACTCATCCCTAGGTTTCTCAAACCCCTACCCATCCCTACCAGGGTTTGGATAGATATTTCTATGTATTTCATTGAGGGTCTCCCTAACTCTAGAGTAAAAATGGTGATCTTGGTTATGGTTGATTTCCTCTCCAAAAATAGTCATTTTTGTGCCCTCAACCATCCTTATACTACCTCCATAGTTGCATAAATTTTCCTTAACTAGATTTTCTATCTTCATGGCATTATTTCATCTATTGTCTCTGATCATGGTGCAACTTTCACCAGCCATTTTTGGATGGAACTATTTTGATGTTATGACACTTAATTGAAGATGAGTTTTAGGTATCATCCATAGATAGATGGCTAGACAAATATTTTCAATAAATTCTTGTAAATATTCCTCTATTGCTTCACCTCAAAACAACAACATCAGTGTGAAAAGTGGTTCCCTCTCATTGAATGGTGGTACAATACCTCCTACCACACTTCAATGAAAATGACCCCATATGAATTAGTCTATGGTCAAGCACCACCAGTGCTCCTTTCATAAAACCCTAGTAGTTCATTAGTCCAAGAAGGAGACACACTTCTTTGAACCCAGGATTAGATCTTTAACACTCTATGGGAAAATATTCATATGGTGTAAAATCAAATGAAACAACAGGTAAATAAACACCATTCTAAGCACACTTTTCAAGTAGGTGATATGGTTTTTCTTTACTTGCAGCCCTACAAGAAATGATCCATAAAACTCAAATGGAATCTTAAGCTAGCCACCAAGTTCTATGGACCCTATAAAGTTATTCAGAAGATTGGGTTAGTTGCTTATAAGTTGGAGCTTCCACCTTCTTCTTGAGTTCACCCAATGTTTCATGTCTCTTGTCTAAAAAAAATTATTGGCACAAACATCACAGTGCAGACTATTTTACTTGAAATTGATAATTGAAGATCCATTCTTCTTAAACTAGAAGCAATCCTAGATAGATGCACATGCCAAATTTAATCCCACTCCATAACCAAGGTTTTAATTTATTGACATAGAATGCAACTAGAGGATGCAACATGGGAACCACTATTTCAAATTCAACACCAATTCCCACATCTAAAGCCTTGAGGACAAACAATTTTCTAAGAGGGAGGGGATGTTGTGAACCTATGATATATCTTTTCTTTGTTCATTTAGTAGTTTCTATGGATGCATATGCTTTGTAAGTAATCTCGTGAGCATTTTGTGTTATCCCACATTCATGGGAAGTAGTAGTTTCTTAGTTTAGAATTTCTATATAAGTGTTGAGGCCATTGAAGGCATCCACAAAATTATTGTATTGAGCTTTCTCAAACAAGGTTTCCCTCTCAAAGTGGTTTATGATCAATTCAAGCTTTTCAAGTGTTCTTCATATTTAATTTATGCTATTAATTTTTGTTATTTGTACATTTTTATTAATTATTACAAGAGGATCCTCTCACCTTTTTTGTAATCTTTTATGTTCTTATGGTCCTCATGATAACCTTGCTTGTTTTCAATTGTATGTGTATGTAGGAATTTGAATATGCCTTGTATTCTTGCTTTCTAGTTTGAGTGACATGTGCTCATGTCCCTTGTTTGCTTGGCCCCTTGGCCACTTTTATGTGCTTCTTTATTCTTGCCTTGCATGTTTGTGGCTTTTTGCTTCTCATTTTTTGCAATGCCATGATCTACATCCTAAATTCTCTTGAGTTCTTGGATACCATGATGCACATCATGCTCCATCCTTCCTTGATAACTAATAACTAATAACTAGAATTTCTAGTTTTAGTTCAGTATATTTTACATGGTATTACATTATTAAATCTATCTAGGCATACCCATTTTGATCTAACAATCTCCAATATAGATTATGTTATATATTGAGACATCTTTTCGAATATAATTTCTATATCATATTTTTTTATCATAACACACTTATAGGGCTCTTTCTTTAGAGGGCAGTCATTGTCAGGTCTTCATTCCTACCCTCAAAAGAGGGGGAAACAAATAAGGGTTTTGTCATAGAAATCAGAGCTTTCTACTAGTGAATAATCAATTTTAAGAACAATCAAAATAGCAACCAAAACCCAAACTAGGTAGAACAGACTAGGAAAATAGTGATGAACATAGAATAGTGATAAAAATAGCAAAGGATAAGAGTTCCATAATTACACTACAATATTGAATATCAAAGCATCATGTTTTTGGTAATCCTATCCAAACAATAGAAAACTTATATTTTTTTAGAATAGATAAAAAGGTAAGTTTAGTTATAGTTTGGTAAGCTATAGTACAGTTCAAAATCAGTAGTTTTATTATAGTTTTTCTTAGAGAAAATAGATATAAGGGGCATCATGTGCAGTATGATGGATCTTGTTCCTAATTTTAGATTGGGTAGTAGCTACAACTTCCAAATCAAAATCCATGTTAGAGACATCAATGATTAGGGGCAATGTGCACAACACATTTTCCTTCTTTTATTTCTAGTGTTGGAAATATTGTCATTGATGTCAAAGGTCTAGCATTATTGGTGATAAAGGCCCCATTGCATTTATTTATGTTTGTAATAGATATATCTTAGCTAATGTGAGTTAATATTTATTTAATATTAACGAATATATTTTTGGTTGCATATGAGACAAAATAAGGGCCCATGGAGAAGTCAAAGAGCCACAGGGTAAAGACAAAAAAAGGATGGGATGCATTTTCCCATGAAGAGTCATCTTGGGGAATTCCAAGAGTCACCAAGTGAAGACAAAAGAGGAAGGGCACAATTTATCATGAAGGGACACTTTGAGGAATATGAAAATTCATTGAGATAAGGACAAAAGAGGGAAGGATGTTTTTGCTCATGAAGGGTCACCACACAACTTTTCAAAGGCAAGGATATGAAGGGTCATATAAGTTTGGTACCATTTTACATGAGGATTGAAGGGTCACAAAGGGGGAAGGCCAAAGGTCATTTGGAAAGCTATAAATAAAGGCTTGAGAAGCCATTTGTAATATGAGAGATTGAGAGATAGAGGTTGATTTGATATTGTAATATCTAGCTTAGAAGAGCATTTTTGAGAGATGAATATGATTTGTATTTGTTATATCTAGCTTATAAGATCAAAGGTCAGAGAGAGGAAAGAGATGTTGTAATGAACTGTCATTTATTGAGATAACAACATTGAGAGATAGTTGTGTGGTATACACAAAGGTTTTGGTGATCCTATGGGTTGGTGCTCATGAATAGTTGTTGGGTTGGTGCTCAAAAAAGGGGTATGTGCTCCTATTGGTTGGTGCTCATGAATTGTTGCTGGATTGGTGTTTGGCAAAGGGGCTAGTGCTCATGTGGGTTGGTGGTAAGCAAAGGGGTTGGTGCTCACCAATAGTTGATGGGTTGGTGCTTATTAAAGGTTTTGGTGCTCGTATGGGTTGGTTCTCATGAATTATTGCTGGGTTGATGCTCAGTAAAGGGGTTGGTACTCACGAATAGTTATTGGGTTGGTGCTCAGCAAAGGGGTTGGTGCTCTTCCAAGTTGGTGCTTTTGAATATTGTCTGGGTTGGTGCTCATTCACATACTTGAGATTGTTTTCCATGGTTTTTTCCACATTGGGTTTCCACGTTATATTTGGTATCTCTCTCTATCTTGTGTGGTGTTTATTGTTTGAGTTTTATTACATATCTTAAGTGTTTGATTAAGTGGAATTTGGTTAAGGGAAAGTTTTATAAGATATATGATATACTGATTCACCCCCCCTCTTAGTATATCCCATGCATAACAATTGGTATTAGAGCAGGTTCCTTTTTGGAAAGTTTTATAGCTTGAAGGTAGATTGGGAAAACATGATGGTTGGGTCACAGGAAGGATTTTATACAAATAAGGCACCTTTGTTTGATGGGATTAATTATGATTTTTGGAGCATGAGAATGAATATTTATTTGATGGCCCTTGGATTTGACATATGGCAAGCAGTGGTGGAGGAATCTGAAGAGCCACAAACATTTGTAATTACTCCAGTAGAAAAGAAGGAAAGTGAATGTAATGCTAAAGATTTAAATGCTATTTTATTTGGTTTATGTGAATCTTAATTTGCTAAAGTTATGCAATGTAAATATGCTCATGAAACTTGGGTAAAACTTGAGAATATTTACAAAGGTGATGGAAAGGTTTAGCAAGCTAAGCTTTAGACTTTTAGAAGACAGTTTGAAAGTTTGAAGATGGAAGAAGAAGAAGATATAGCAAATTATCTTTTGTGAGTTGATAAAATCGTAAATCAAATTCAAGGTCTTGGAGAAATTCTAGATGAGTCAATGGTGGTGCAAATTTTTTTGAGATCTCTACCAATGAGATATGATGCAAAGGTTTTGGTAATCGAGGAGATGAAGAATTTAGCCAAGCTAAATATAGATGAGCTTCATGGTATTCTCATGGCATATGAGATGTGAATATAACAAGATAAACCCTCAAAGAGAGAAGTGGATTTCAAAACATCAAAGAAAGAGAAAGCTGAGATTTAAGAATTAAGTGATAGTTCCAGTGATGATGAAGATGACAATGGAGCACTTTTCATTTGCAAGCCAAAAAGAGGAATATGTAAATATCAAGGAAAATTACCTTTTAAATGTTTTAATTGTGGAAGGATTGGACATTTTTTAGCTAGATGACCAAATAAGGGTAATGATGATGAAGAAGAAAAGCCTACATAAAAGAAGAATTTCAAAGGCAAATCTAGGAAGGGATTCAAGAAGAAGAGCCTGTATTCTAAGAATCATAGCTCAGTTAAAGATAGTAGAGTTAGTGATCAGAAGAAGAAGATATTATACTCATGTCCATACATGAAGATGATCAAGATGAAGAAGAGGAGGAAGCTAAAGTGAATATGGAAGGAGAACTCATTTGTGCCTTAGAAGAGTTAGATGCTGTTGAGAAGAAGAATCAAAGATTGATGCGTCAGATCGAGAAAAATGAAAAGGAGTCAAAGGAAATTATTAATGATCTAACAACACACATAGAAGAATCCAAGAAGAATGAAGAAGATCTAACATGACAGTTGGAAATAGCAAGAAAAGAATGTGAAAGGTATGTTATTGAAATTGCCTCTTTAAAAGAAAATATTGAGAAAGCAGTCAATGATAAAGTAGTTAGTGATTCAAAATTTAAGGATAGCACGAACATGATAAACAAGATATTGGAAAGTCAAAAAGAAAATTTAGATAAGACAAGGATTAGATTTGAAAATAAGAGCTATGATGAAGCTCTTACAAAAGAGGAAACAAAAAGGGGAGAAGTGAAGAATACAGAGGACATTTCAAATAGAGAAGGCTAGAGAGAACAAAGCTACAAATGGCAAATAGGTCAGAGATATATAGATAGGTATTATTTTTATGGCTATTATTTTTATTATAATGGATATGGTCATAATAAATTAGAATGTAGAAAAAGATCTAACAATTTCAGAAATGAGGAAAAGGAAAGTCAAGTAGAGTGAAGCAGAAGCCACAACTCTTTTGCTCCTCTATCAAGATTTGATGAAGAGACCATAGTATGCTACAAGTGAAACAACTTCGAACACATAGCTCAGTATTTTAGAAGCATGTTCAAGTTAGTTAAGAAGGATCAGAGTTTCAAAGCTCCATTCATCAAGAAGAAGGTTTAGACATGTTCATGGTAGAAGAAATAACTTGAAGATTCTATGTTGGTGCAAATAGCTTTGCATGTAAGAAATAAAGATCAACCATGGTTAATTGATAGTGGATGTTAAAGGCATATGATAGGAGATAAAAGTAAGTTCATAACTCTAAAGAAGATCAATGGTGGTAAAGTGAGATTCAGAGATAAAACCACTACCAGGATAGCTGGAAAAGGTACTTTGAGTTCGAATTATGGTAAAACTAAGACTAAGAATGTTTTATATGTAAAAGGTCTTAAGCATTATCTATTGAGTGTTAGACAAATATGTGATCAAGGGTACACATTAATGTTTCATGATGAAGGTTGTTAGATTAGAAGAAAAGATTCAAATGAGTTGATTGCAGATGCTGAAATGATAGGGAACAATGTGTATGTATTGTCAAATATCTTATCAAAGGCACGATCAAAGGATACATTCAAAGATCTATGAGAGGATTTTGGAGTAATTTATATTACTTCCTACCATTTATGTTTAGCATCAATTGAGGGGGAGCTAATTTTTAGCTCCAGGTAGACCCTTTGCCATTGATGTCAAAGGGGAAGAATAACAAGTACAAGTATAGGTGTAGAAATAGGTACAGGGAACAAATATAAGTTGCTACAATAAGGGGGGTTACTATATGTTTTTAGATGATAGGATACGTAGGTGATAGGATGTAGCAGTCTCAAGATTGAGATTTCCATCAATGACAAAGGGGGAGATTGTTGGAAATATTGTCATTGATGTCAAAGGTCTAGCATTATTGGTGATAAAGGCCCCATTACATTTATTGATGTTTGTAATAGATATATCTTGGCTAATGTGAGTTAATATTTATTTAATATTAATGAATATATTTTTGGTTGCATATGAGACAAAAGAAGGGCCCATGGAGAAGTCAAAGAGCCACGGGGTAAAGACAAAAGAAGAATGGGACACATTTTCTCATGAAGAGTCATCTTGGGGAATTCTAAGAGTCACCAAGTGAAGACAAAAGAGGAAGGGCACAATTTCTCATGAATGGAAACTTTGAGGAATATGAAAAGTCACCAAGATAAGGACAAAAGAGGGAAGGACATTTTTGCTCATGAAGGGTCACCACATGACTTTTCAAAGGCAAGGATATGAAGGGTCATACAAGTTTGGCACCATTTTCCATGAAGATTGAAAGGTCACAAAGGAGAAAGGCCAAAGGTCATTTGGAAAGCTATAAATAAAGGCTTGAGAAGCCATTTGTAATATGAGAGATAGAGGTTGATTTGATATTGTAACATCTAGCTTAGAAAATAACATGTGAGAGATGAATATGATTTGTATTTGTTATATCTAGTTTAGAAGAGCAAAGGTGAGAGAGAGGAAAGAGATGTTGTAATAAACAATAATTAATTGAGATAGCAACATTGAGAGATAGTTTTGTGGTATACACAAAGGGGTTGGAGCTCATGAAAAGTTGTTGAGTTGGTGCTCAGCAAAGGGGTTGGTGCTCCTATGGGTTAGTGCTCATGAATTGTTGCTAGGTTGGTGCTCGACAAAGGGGCTGGTGCTCTTGTGGGTTGGTGCTCATGAATTTTTGCTAGGTTGGTTCTCGGTAAAAGGGTTGGTGCTCCTATGGTTTGGTGCTCATAAATAGTTGCTAGGCTAGTGCTCGGCAAAGGGGTTGGTGCTCCTGTGGGTTAGTTCTCACAAATAGTTGTTGTGTTTGTGATCGACAAAGGGGTTGGTGCTCCTATGGGTTGGTGCTTAGTAAATGGGTTAGTGCTCTTAGAAGTTGGTGCTTGAAAATATTGTTTGGGTTGGTGATCATTCATATACTTGAGATTGTTCTCTGTCATTTTTCCCACATTGGGTTTTCACATTATATCTGGTGTCTCTCTCTATCTTGTGTGGTGTTTATTATTTGAGTTTTATTACATATATTAAATGTTTGATTAAGTGGAATTGGGTTAAGGGAAATTTTTATAAGATATATGATATACTAATTCATTCCCCCCTCTTAGTATATCCTGTGCTTAACATCTAGTTCATTATATTACCCAAGTATTCTCTGTAGTTGCATGCCTTATTTTATCTATAGATGGTTGGAATCATTTTAGAGTGGCTTTCATACAAGCCTAGTTCTTAGTTTTAGAGTGGATTTCATACAAGCCTAATCTCCACCTTTTGGAGTAGTCAATATTGGCCTAGGTCTCAGTACACATTCAAATATATATTCCACATTCTCATATTATAGATCATTCATGGGCTTTACAAGCCATCTCATATGACACACATTCATATCAATATCAATTCATAGCTTCACTTAGTGGGTAATGATGGAACCAAAGGACTGGATAGCCTTTGTATTCTTGAGCCACCTACTCAAAGGGATTAGATACACATTCTAAACATCGATTAACACATGCATGATCACACAACTTCACTTAGTGGGTGATGATGGATCCAAAGAGTCAACCTTTGTATTTTTGAGCCACTCTCCTAGAATTGAGAACTCAACTTTGTTCATGATATTAATTTTAGTAAAACACATACCAAACATTACATAACATTACTCCATATCATACATAATCACTTAGCATCATTCAACATCACACATCTTCATGGGCTTCACCCTACAGGTAAGTTTAGGTACACTTTTAATTTTTCTTTATCCTAGTATTTCACTTTATTTCATCACTAGAATAAAATGGGGAAAATGTAGTCATATAAAATGTCAAAATTGGTAGTTTTAGTGTGTCTTATGACACCCTATCCATAGGTACTTTTTACGTGCTCTTGTGACCCTTCTACAAACCTTTTTTTCTTATTACCATTCATTTGTATCCTTCCAAATGGTCATTCCAATTGAGACAAACTTTATCATCTAGGCCAATCCTATTCCCCATAGGTCCTGATCCTATAAGATAGAAGAACCATACCTAGGATACAACATCGAAGCCTAAGGTGTCCCATTTTTTAATGCTCTTTTCCCTTTGCAATTTGAGCCCAAACAGTCATTTTCATCTCATTCTTATTCTTAATTATGTTTGCCTAGCATGAATACATTTAACCCATGACTAATAGTTCCCTATAGAAGCCCATCCAAAGTTTATTTATAAGGGAGGTGAGAAATCTTAAAAATCAAGCATGAATATAAGCAAATTATTAAGGCAAACTTTTCTATTCTTTGCATACAATCACCCAACACATATGTAAACATATTAAAACCTTCATACCAATCCTAAACCACCTTAAGCACTCTCAATTTGGAATTATTGCATCTGTATCACATTATTACACAAAGCACATTAGATGGGATAATTACATATGTCTTGATCCTTCTTCAAAGTATTGGTATGTAGGCAACATGCCCACACAAAGGGTGGGGATAAGATATTTAGTGAATCTTACACACACTAATCCCCTCTTTTAAAGTGATTCAAATCCCATTTATCAAGCATGCTGGCAGGTTAGGATTTAAATATTAAAACATCTTTATATTGAGCTTTATTGACATTCAACAATCAAGATTTCAAAATCAACCTCACATAAGAACAATGCAAAGAACCCAAAAATCTGGGGTCTCTATGATGAGTTTAGACAACTATGGTAGGAATGGACAATAATGTTAGACCTTGAAGTGTCCTATTTTTGGTGCCCCTATCTTTTCATCGAACAAAATCTAGAGTCTAATATATGACACTGTCTTAGTCTTGGATAGCCAGTTTTAGACCGTGTCTCAACCGTTTCAACTTGTTTCCAAAAAATTCATTATTTCTCCTTATTTATTATCATTTTTAGAAAGGTAAAAATACAAATAAATTATACAAATCAGGATCATAATTATCTCTATATTTTGCACTAATTTATTAATCCACACCCTTAACTAAATTAGGAATAAAACTCCATTATTCCCAAAAAATTTAAATCACCCTACATGCCCTAATCCCTAATCCCTAAATCTTAAAACATAAATTGTAATCCCTAATACTTATAATATAAATTATAATCCCTAATCGATAAATCCTATGCACTAATTCCTTAATCCCCAATCCATAATCCCTTATTTGTATTAATATAATGAGATCACTTTATTTAATAATATGATCATATTATTACTCACATAGGTAACCCTTGGTTCTCATTATCAATTACCAACCACAAATCTTATATCGACAATAATGTTATTTCAATGGGTTAGATGGACCAAAACCTTATAAAACACATAACATGATCATGTTATGTAATGTGATCACGTTATTATTATTTTATATTAAACTCACTCATCAATGACTTATTATTTTTTGGATATTCCACGTGTTTATAGCTTCTTTCTCCAAGTATTAGGAGGGACAAAATGAATTAAGAAGTAATATGACATTTAATGCACTTTGGGAAACATATTGGTTGACCACTTAATAAATTAAAACTTCAAATTAATTGGCATTTAATGTACTTTGGGAAATGTTCCCAAAAACATTGTCATGCTATGTATGTCATAAAATCATGATATCTACTATTTTTTTAAATCACACATCATTTCAATTTATGGGGAACCATTTCCCTTCCATCACAATGTCAATTCAAAACCATGGGATTTAACACAAAGAGCAATGCGAGTATCCATAAAGCCAAATCATTCTAGGGGAAATGTCTAAGTAGCCATGCACCTTAAATTTTGACCTTAATTATAATCCCTAATCCATTAAACATAAATTTTAATCCCTAATCCCTAATCCATAAACCCTATGCACTAATGCCTAAATCCCTAATCCATAAACCCTATGCACTAATGCCTAAATCCCCAATCCATAAACCCTTTGCACTAATGCCTAAATCCCTAATCCCTAATCCATTATCTATATTAAGTATAATGGGATCATGTTATTTAATAACATGATCACATTCTTCTTAACATAGGCAACACTTGGTCATCATTTTCAAATACTAACTCCAAAGCTTATATTGACAATAACATGATTGCATTATTACATAACACAATAGTGTTATTATCGATATAAGTTTATCAATGGGTTGGATGGGCCAAGACCTTATATAACACATAATGCAATCATGTTTTTATTATTTTATATTAATCTCACATATTAATGACTATTTTTATCGCAAATCAAGACTTCCATCCTCATAAACATTCTCTACATACTTTTGTGAGATCGGTGTACCTATGTACTTGACCCACCTTTGAAAAGTTGTTAATTATCCCTTATGATGGGTTATAGATCATGTTTGAAGAGGAAGAGGAAGTTTTTGAATAAATAAAAAATAGAGGAATTAGAATATTTGAGATAGAAAAAAAATCTACAAATGCAAAAAAATCATGGTAGACATGTTACAAACCCTAATCTTGATGTACCAAATGCCATAAATAATGAGCCAATTGAGGATAATGAATTAAGCAATGATGAAATTGAATATAATAAATTTAATAATGTTAAAATTGACCATAATTAAATGAATAATAATGAAATTAACCATAATGAAATGAATAATAATGAAACTATAAATAATGAATTAGTTAATGTTGGAAGTTCACATTCAAAGTTCCAAGTTTTTGATTTTGATGATTATGAGTCTATGTATGATGTTTCACCCCCCATGAATGAATAAAATTTGATGGAAACAAATAATGATGAAATTAACCATTAAGAAAATTTCATGGAAACATATAATGAAGAAATTAACAATGAAGAATTTAATGTCATCCCACCTCTAAACAATGAAAGTGATAACAGGTTTGAAACACGCTCTCAACAAATTCCACCATTACCAACACCTCCAAGAATTATGCATATAAAAGAAAAGTACTTAATTAAATTCGATGAAAATATTTTAAAGCTAATGCATAACAAAATGTCTGATTGTTATTCAAGAAGACTAGATCAATAAATTTGGGATACTTTCTTTCATAATTTGGAGTATGATATTCAAAGATATCTACTATTTGTTTCATTGATACAAGTGATTAAGATGTGACTTGTAATGCACACATGAGGAATAAGAAAATCTAACATAGATAATGAAAATGATGAAATTATTGAAAATTTACATGATGCATATCATATTGTATGCCCAAAATGATGCATAAAATATTCAAGTGTTGCTCGGTTTATCCTTGCAACTTGTGCACTCAATGACAAAATAGGGAAAAAAATGAATGGTTTCAAATACAAGACAAACAATTAATATAAATATAAAAACAACTATGAAATCAATTGAAAAATGTGAAAGACTTAATGAACCTAATACCAATGAGCTTTGGGTATTCTCTAGTATACTTACACAAAAGGACACGGCTCTATCTGATACTCTCAAAGAGTTACTCAATTTTGGAAAGATAATACTAGATTTTCACCCAATGCAAGAGATGTGAAAAGAAGTGTTGGTTCTTCTAACCATGAACTGTATCCATAATATTTATTAGATATGATTAAATCATAGTTGTACTCTAAATGTTTGGAAACACATCCACAAATTTCAATTTTTCAAAGATATTTTGAGATGGCAAAACATTTTTATGTTAAAATAAATTACACATGCACCACTTGTTTTAGGCAACATGTTGAATTTTTAGTGCACTATGATGTTTTTCACCATATTAATTGTACTTTGCACGCTAACATTTTGTAGGAGTGTGGCATTGAATTACCAAGAAAATCAGCTAGGAAATTTATTCCAACTATCTTTTGCAAAAGAAAAGATGGGAAATTATTTTACAACAAATCATGTTTAAATAGAAATTACAACATTTGTGGTGGATTTCCAAATTTTAAAAAATGTATCCATGAGGAGATTACAAGTACAATTAGATAGGAATTAGTTGGTTTAAGTAAATATAAATTAGTGACTTATCAAGTAAAATATGAAAAATAATCTAAAGGTGTGAGCTTGTTACAAAAACCTATTTCTGAATTTTTTGTCAAATTTAGGGAGAAGATTGTTTATTATTATGTAAAGCACACACACAGGCTAGATGGTTAGATGAACATTTCAAGATATGCAAGGATACATTCCTACTTGGTTCCATTGTTTCCGTAGTTGATTTTGTAGATAATTACACATTCAAACCCCAAATGTAAGTTCAATAATAGTATTACAACTCATCACAAGATGCCATATTCATGCATATAGAATTTATGCATGCACTTGATAGTACAAAGTAACAATGGAAAATATTAAGGGATTACCATCTCTATATCAACAATGGTAGATCACATTATTCAGAGTATGTGAAAGGTTATTTTCAAAATTTATATGAAAATTTGAGTTAGAGGAACATTAATTTCAATCAACATTATATTTGGTTAGAAAATTTCACATCATAATTTAAAAAATCATAGATGTTTTATTGGTTGATTAGGATGCATGTTACCATTGGTGTAGAACAAATTTGGAGTTTCATCAAGGCTGGCCATGGAAAATGGGAACATGACAATGTTGGATCATGTATAAAAAGAAATATTGCAAGGGAGGAGGTTAAATGTGAAGAGGGTGTTCATTTTACAGATGCAAAAAATATGGTTGAATGGTGTAATGAGAACATATGTCATGGTTCTCAACCAAATTATACTATTCATAGACATTTTTGGTTAATAGAGGAAGAGCACTTGGTAAAATATGAGGATTGTATGACTCAAACAGGTTTAAATGATCTCTACTCATTTTATAGCTCAAATTCAAGTTCTTGGAATGTTCATATGAGACACTTGGCATGTTTTTATTCTACATACATGGAATCTATTTGGAATGAGTGTGAGTCACAAGAGTGGGTGGATGATTGGAGTTCCAAACCTCTAATTCTAATTAACACATATTAGGTTACAATAGTATTGCAAATTTTAAATATGACATCATCATATGACTTTGACCATGTATCTAATCTAGTGCAGCCATGCACAATATCTTCCATTGTGTACAATTTATTCTCATTATTTAATATATCTTCATATTTTCTCTAAAAATGATTTTTTGTGATACAGGGCATGTTTTTGTAGTTATTGTAGATGAAGATAATGAAGAAGGCACTGATTACTACTTATGTTAGTGTGTACAAAGAAATAAAAAATTGACTTCCCTAGTTATAGATGGAGAAAACATTGACTATCCCACTAGGTCAGTGGTAGTCACTAAAACTAGGTTTTGATGATATCCTATAAAAAATTTAGATCAATGCTTGTTTGAAGAGTTTGAAACATAGACGAAGATACTACACTATTTAAATTTGATTCTTGTAACAAATATTCAATTACAAAGATACCTTGGGAAGCCATTAAATAGGAAACTATGAAAAGTTTAGGAGTCAGATCATGAAGCTATTATTGATACTATCAAGGTTAGAGCATATCCTAGTGGTTTATTGGATTTAAATATGGAGGTATGTTGACTTTTAAAATGTAGATGAAATTAATTTTACCAAATATTTTTTATTTTCCAGGTAGTACATATATAAATTTTAGTTTTAATTGCTTACTAACGATGTTTTTTAGGTTAGTGTTGCTAGAAAAGCTTCCACCTTTACATGGTTTGCACTATCATTAATGAATTATATATTAATGAAGATATGACAAGCTTAGGTTTTATTGGTATTTGAAATTAGGCTAATTAATGCATTTTTATTGTATTAGAAAAGGTGTTCTTGATTCCAAAATAGGTGGTGGGTTTGTCGATCAAGCCTGTTAGGAAGCCAAGAACCTAGTCCTATATGTTATCCATCCCCCCTAGACGTGTTGGAGGTGTTATTTTTCACTCAAGAATCATTTGGACTAGAGTCCTATGACTACAACTTAAACTTTGGCAATATTTATTGTCAGTGTTTTTGTTCTTCAAAATAGTAGTGAAAATGCACTTTTGGGTAGATTCAAACATCATGGCGATGTTATAATATGTAATTGTCCTATCAAAAAATTGTTAAAGTGATATATTTACAAGTGGAGGTTGTAGAAGTATAAATTCTAGTTTAAGCTCGTGAAGTTACTAGTTCACTAACAAAAACATGCATTTTTGGACTCATCACTACAACTTATGTAACAAATTGATCTCAAAATTTCCACTTGAGTGCTCGTTAGTGCAACTAGAGGGATTAAGGAGGTAAGTACCAAATTTTATGGTTCACAAAAATGACTTACAATTTTCATTTTACGCATGTTTAAACTTAGGCTAAAACATTACATTTTTCTTGTATTGGGATAGGTATTCTTGAGGTTGGAATGAGTGGTGGGTTTGTTGATCGAGCCTAACACAAGGATAATAACTTGGTCTTTGATGATATCCACCCCCTAGACATGTTGGATATGTCATTTTTCACTTAGAAAGCATTAGAATCAGAATTTTACAACCATAACTTGATCTTTGACAACTTTGACAACTTAAACTAGAGACCTAGAAACTTAATGAGTAATAGACCTATTGACCTATTGAAAACTTTGACAACTTTGACAATTTTGACAATTCTGACAACTTTGATGATTTTGATAACTTTTACCTATTGATATATTGACCTTTTGACAAGTTTGACAAGTTTGATAACTTCAAAGACTTTGACAACTTTGACAATTTTGACAACTTTGACCTATTGACCTATTGGCCTATTAGGTGGTAATTGACCTATTTACCTATTAACCTATTCGATGGTATTAATTAATTGACCCATTGACATATTGAAATTTTTACCTATTGAAAACATTGGAAACTTTGACAACTTTGATAATTTTGAAAACTTTAACAATTTTGACAACTTTGACCTATTGACCTATTAGGTGGTAACTAACCTATTGGCCTATTAGATGGTATTGAGTAATTGACCTACTAACTTATTGACCTATACAGTGACTTGTTTTATATTCTTTATTTAGTTTATGTGACTGTATTAGTTTCATTTTATCCTTAAATTTCTTTGAGGCCATTAATATGTTGTCATTTGTGTAAGGTTGCAGGTGGATGAATGGCTATAGGTGGTAACTAAGAAGTGACTGTAGGTCATAATCAAGGAAGGGAACTTGGAGTGATTCCACCAAGTTGGTGATTTTTTATTCATCATGCTATTAGATTTGAATGCATTGAAACTACATAGACCTACAGAGAAATGAGTATGACATATACCTATATACCCTTTTTTGCCTATGGTCTAGTCCAATATGAAAGTAGATGGTTGTTTCTCATGAAGGGAGTATGACTTTGGTGTAGATAATGATATATAGATTGAGAATGATCATTTAGGTGGAAGGTTAATTGTTTTTTATATAAAATATAATGGTAGACAATCAACATACAGTCCAACATAACAAAGAAACCCTATTTATACCATGTTTTGGGTTAATAGTCACATTGAAAAGGGAAGTAAGAGTTGTTTCTTAATATTTTAAAGTATGACATTGAATAGATGTGGAATTGGAATATGGTCCTATCATAAAAGGAGGTTTTGAAACTCTTAGAAGATGAATGAGAGATTTGAAAATGAACTAATACTCCATATTATTTTCACAATCCTGTAGGGTACCTTATTGTGTAAGGTGCCTTGTTGTGCCCTATATGTGGAATTGAATTTTGAACTGTGTTTGAGAACTTTTAATAGGTTAAGGTATGATTTTACCATGTAAGAAAATCTATTATAGAATAATTTCTCTTTGAGACATATATCATGTTTTGGTAAGTTTGAAACCTAAGAGGATTGTTAAGTAAGAAGATAGTGAAAGCGTGAATGGAATGCATGAAATGAGTTAGATAATGAATGAGGTTTTTAAGAGGCCTAATGACACCAAGAAGTGTCTCCAAAGTGAAAAATAATTAGGTACAAAGAGAATAAGGCCATTAAGCCTAAGTGATAAGAGTGTCATTAGTCATTTCCACTACACAAAATGGAAAAAAAATTAATTTAAAAAAATATGGAAGGTCTGAGATTTATAGCATTGAAAATAATAATATTTTAATCCTCATTTATGCACATACAAAACTAAATATGAGATCTGATAAATAATAATTTAGAAGATCAAAATAACATTGTACAATAACACACAATGAAATAAAATGAATATAAATTAAATAGATTATCCTGATAGGCATACAATATAGGCACATACATGTCCAATGTCAATAGTACATAGATTGTCATGATAGGTATACACAAAATTACATCTACCAACATAGTATCTAATGTTGGTTGAATGCCATATACACATATACAATGACAAAAATGAATCACTTGCCATATAGGCATACAAAAAATTACATATCATGTGTATGACATCCTATTCATCAAATAGCCTCTTTCACTCTTTTCCTTCCTCAAAGAAGACTCTCCTATGATGGCCTGTTAGTAGATGGAGACCCTTTTAATGCCTTGTATTGATCCAAGGTTTGACTATGGGTCCTTTACTCATAGTCAACTTGCACCCGAGCCTTTTTAAACACAAGAATAATTACAAAATTAAAATAAAATACATTCAAACAATTATTAAGAAATTAGTTTTAAATTATAATAAAAAATCATTTAAATATGTGTATTTACTACAAGCTCACAATCTTGATCAATCTAATTTTCATGCTCAATCAAGTCAATGGCAAGCTCATCTATATGAATATGCATCTCAAATACAATAAGAACATGAGAAGTTACCCCAATAACCATATGACTGGGACTATTATATGCCATATGACAACCCTAAATACACAATATATTTACATAAGTTATATTTTCCCCAAGTATATATACTAAAATTATTAAAAAAGGTTTATTTTTACAATTCAAAATTACAAGAACTATTATATACATCTATTGGCACTTATGTAGCTAACATTGTAATAATAATGCCTATGTCTGTATCAGTTCATAGAGAGGGAGGAGTGTATATTCCATCCATCAACTGTTCATGTAAACAAGGTCTCACTTAGTTTTACATAAAGTACATTAAAGCTAATTTATGGAAACCAAAATGATCAATAAAAGAACTTGTATATAAAATATATATCTATATAAGTACATGAATGTAATGACGCATTATAAGAAAGAATAATACAAACATGCACATGAAAGTATGCTTAGATCTAAATTGATAATCCATCTATTGAAGTGTTAGAGCAACAACCTTGTACCAAAACCAAAATTGGAGGATTAAAGTGAAAGGGAATATATAATATACTAGTTTCATTTTTTCATTGATAAATATAAATATACTTGGGTCAAGATCTTAAGTTTATACTATATTACATGTTTAATTATATTGGTTGTTGATTTACTACTTGTCTAAAAATAGGGTTTTGACTTAAGTAAGGTCATCATAACTACATCCTTTTGGATGAATTTTCAAGACTAGTAGAGTATTTATGGATATTTTAAATTGTGTTTTAAAGGTTCCTACATTTTATGGAGTAGAGTGATGAAGTAAGATTTTGCTTCCTAGGATTATAGATAAATTAATGACTAATGATTGGGCTACACTATATATAATAGGGATACTTTCGATTGTGTAGGTGGGGATTGTTGTTCCATTGAGTAGATTACTTTTTAACCTATTGACCAACTAGGATGTGTCATAAAATAGTTTAATTTTCCCACAAGTCTCTTGGGAGTGGACTATCACTTTCAAGGTTTTGATTACAATATTAGGCTTGTCAGCTAAAGTCAGGGTTGTGGCATTAATAAACGATTTTGATAGAGGTAAGTTTGTTAATTGGGTGTAATTATTTGGTGATGTTGATGCACATAACATAAGTTTTAATTATGGGGTAATACTAGTAGGGGTGGAGTGGGTAATTATCCTAACCCTTTGAAATGATA
Organism: Torreya grandis; assembly: GCA_037957365.1. Classification (NCBI taxonomy): domain Eukaryota; kingdom Viridiplantae; phylum Streptophyta; class Pinopsida; order Cupressales; family Taxaceae; genus Torreya; species Torreya grandis. Next base: position 366,603 of record JARHVA010005526.1, on the reverse strand, counting down.
TTATAGGGATAGTTTCCTCCCATATGGTGGGAGGCAAAGGGACATATTTCCTTTTGTATATATGGATGCCTATTGTTAGGATTATTGGGGAGAGATGATGGAAATTTTCATGGGTCTAAGAGGTGTTAGCATATGATTATAGGGATATATATCAGATCATGAGCTTTATGGCTATGTTTACTAGCCACCTTACACTCATCATGGGTTAGGTGTATGAGCACATGACCCTTTACTAGTGAGGGTTAGATATTGGGATAGAGGGGACCATCAAGGCTTCTAATTGGATAGGTATGCCACCATTGAGATACTTTTTCATGTGTTAGACACACTGTCAATGATATATCTAATAGCTCTACTATATTGAGGTATTTTAGGATAGCTTGTGAATAAGGTGGATACTCTACTACCATTATGGGTAAAATTGGGAGAGTACTAATTGGAGGAGTACATTTAGAAAAAGTTCCTATGTAGGTTACAATTATGGTAGGATGCCAACATTAAGTACAACCACCACCATAATATGTAGATACTTAGATGTGGAAAAAAACATAGGATAGAGGGTGAAGAGATGAATTTTAGGGGGAAATAGGGGTGAGCATATTATAGAGGAACTAATAGGATATGAAGAGAATGATAAGATGAACTCCAATTAAGAATTATACCTAGACTAACACGAAGTTATTAAAGTAAATTAGTGAGTTGGTTTATTTTTAATTACTTTTTATGTTACTTTCTAATTTATTACTTAGTTATTATTTCTTTATGTAATTGGAGATCTAATGTATTGTTTTGTTCTATGGCTTAGAGTGAATCACTTAGTGGTGGATCATGATAAAAGAAGCTTTGTTTATGATTTTTTAGGTGAGGATTATTTGATCCTTGATAATATTTTGGTGGATGTGATTCTCCATGTGCAAATAAGTAAGCATACACATGTTTTTTCCCTACTTATCATACATGTGTGGATTTCCCTCATAATAAGAGAGATATAATTGGCCTAGAGGAAAATGTGGCTAGTTTAGAGTCCAAAGTGAAGACTCTCAATGAGATTTTTAGGGCTAAGGGAGGTTAGGCTCCATCTAGACAAAAAATAGTGAGTGGTACATCACCCACATAGGTATAAGTAAGAGACACAAAAATAGACAAATCATATCCCACATCACTTATCAGCATTGGGACATTATCATATGAGTAGGATACGTAAGCACAACCTCTAGATGGGGACAACTACCTCCAATAGGATGTTAGGGACACATCATTGTTTCTATTGTTTGGAATAGGATAAAATCATTCCATGAGTGTGACTATGAACATAATGTTCAACAAGATAGAGATACCAATATATTACGTGGAATATCATCCACTGGGGGAGCTCATGGTAATGGTGACACACATCAAATCTTGGATGGAATTACCAAAAAACTAATTAAAGTGAAAAGGGTATTAAATTCAATGGATGAATCTTTGTTAGGTAAGCTGACGCTTGGATACTAGGTATGAAAAGGTGCTTTAGGATAAGATAGTTTTCAATAAATAGTATGGACATGTTATTTATTTAAAACTTTTAGATGAATCAATCTTGTATTGGGACTATAAAAAAATAATTGTGAATTTAGATGTGCCCAAAGTCACTTGGGTGATGTTCAATGAAAGACAACACTACTTGTTGGATATCTACTTAAATGATAGAGTAAATGAATTCCATCACCTCTATAAAAATGCTAATATTGAAAAGGAATATTATGCATGTTTTTTAACCTTGATTTAGTATATTTTATATATATATATATATATATATGTTTTATTATTTTTGGGAAACTAGGGTTTACTTCATAAATAATAAAAGATCTAGATTAAGGGGTAAAATCTAATCAAATATAATAAAATGCATATTTACATCTATTTGATCAAATCAATTGCATAGGGAAAAGAGTAACTTATCTATAAAAATAAGCTAAAATAGATGACTCAAAGGGTAAACAATATTGTACAAGACTTAGATAGAATTATGAACCTGGACCTAACTTTCATTTGATAAAAGGATAAGAACATAAAAACTAGGACACTTTGGGGTCTGGCATTTTTGTCCACTCCTATCGCTATTGTCCAAACTAGTCACAAAGACCTAAATTTTTTGCGTGTTTTTTTTGTTCCTATGTCATCCAACATGAAAAATCATGGGTGATGAACGTCTATGAAATTCATTATAGATATATTTTAATATTCAAACCCTAGGTTTATCTACACACATGAAACAATAGACATATCAAAAGGAAAATGGGAAAAACTTTGTTATGGGAAGTATGATCATTACATCTAGAACCCTTGATGTCCTGATCACTACCTACATTAACCCTCAGGCTAGGGTCTTAGATCAAATGTAGTTCTCCCTTAGAGAATGTGCATAATCAACATTCATGTTAGATGTAAGAATGAACTTTCACCTAGGCCCTTCATTCATCAAGCATGCAAATCTATGTGTGATGCAGAATTCTAAGCTATACAATTGTTTGATTTTAATTATTTATTGTGCCAAAGTAGTAAGTGCTAGATGTAAAATGCCTTGTGAAGTCCTTTATACAAAATATTCTTTATTTTGAATTTGGGAGCTTTATTCACATTAGCCAATATCAAAAAGGTAAATAAAACTTAAGGGAGGGGCTAAGAAGGGTTTAAGACCCATTAAGAAAGGAAAAATGACTGTTAGACAAGAAGTTCGAGTAGGATTGGAGTGCCAAGCACTATAGTCCTATAAAATTCTATTGTTTATGACTCATAAAAATAGGTTAAGACTAACACATGCCAAGTTTGGGGGTCTTTGGGTGTATTAGTCAGTTGATTGAGATAATAGAGAGGTGACAAAAGCAAGAAACAAGACAAATATGAGTAAAACAAAGGCATGGCTAATGTGAACAAGGCTCATATTCTCTAGTTAGAGTTTTATATAAAAAGTACTATGAACAGACATGATATGTGTGATTACTTGACCAATTTAGGGTGTATAAATTCTCCCCCATTTTATTTTAGTGATGCAATGAGATGAAAATGTTCTAAATCTAAATGTGAAATCCATGTATCATGGGGAAAGAGGGAAATGCTTGATCCCTATGTTGAATTTCATTGAAGATGAGGAATCCTTGGAGGCCCAAAACTAATGTATATTCTATATCCCACATAAACTCATGTAATCAAGAATGTGTACAAAATTTATATGCTATAAAGAGCAAAATCTATCATGCCCCCACTCTACATATTTGAAATAGAACTGAGAAATCCTTTGATGACAAAAAAAATCGCTATCCTCTATCTCACAAAAACTCATGTAGTTTAGATTTGAGTAATACAATGGACCAACCATTACAGACGACCATGTGATCCAACCTAGTGACAACCTGGGTATAACTAGGTATAGTTTGAAACTCTAGTCAATTTGCAAGAAAAAAATTACATGTCTTACAATTCTATTTGTATAATCCTGAGTGATGAAGAACATGAACATCTATCTCATGCCCCTAAATTTGGTATGTGAGTGATGCATCTATATAATTTGGTAATCTATATAACCATATGTGATATGACATATCTTTCCATGCCTCATGTGCAAAATGGGAGACCTAAAACATTATGCTTTACACTGTGTCTATAGTCTACTATCTAATTTTATAAATTGTGTCATGTTGTATGTGTGAGATTTGTAGTATTTACATGCCCCTAAATCTAGTATCTAAGTCTGTATATATACCAAAGTCACTATGAAACCATATAAGTTTAACCAATATATCTAAATAGTCTATGTACTGATAAGCTAAAATCACTATGGATCCATAAGATCTAAACCATTATATCTGAATAGTTTATAAACTAAAGTTATATTCCTCTAAATGTCCTAAGTAATGCTGAGTGACCCATATAATCTGAATTATTGTATATCTCAACCAATCTGAGCTAAATCTAATTATCTGATTTATGGATGTGTAAGAACCATGGTGTATCCACTTATGAGAGTGGATGGGTACACTGGGTAAGTGTAAAAATAGGTATAATATGAATGATGACCCTTTTGGGGAGATGGATGGAATTTGTAATAGAGGAGGTTGAGCCAAAAGTAATGACTAGTGGTGTAGTAATGAAAATAAGGTTGGTATGTTGCGAATGGATTGAGAAGTTATTTAAGTGATTAGATTGAGTTATTGAAAGTGGAATAACTTTTGATTAGTGATGACCAAGGTGTTTATCTAAGCGTAAGAGAGATATATAGATGCTTATGTTGTAGTAGGCAAATGAGGTAGTAAAGGAGTGAATCTTGAGTGGTGTTGAAGGTATCATTATTATGATTCTATGGAAAAAATGGTTTGAAAACCAGAGTTACAAAGTTTAAGTTATGGGTAAAATGGTATTTTATTATGATTAAAAATTTGGATAATATAGAAAATTGGATTGATTCTTGATTCATTTGTGCATTGAATAGGTTGAGATTTTGAGCTATGCAGCAAGAAAAATGTTGAGGAGACAAGCACCTAATGTGATCCAGTTTGAGAAGTTGGTGGCCTAGGTTCAGGCTAGTGGTGATGTGACCCTGGTAAGTAGCTCAAATGCCTAATTTTTGTCATTTTTTGTATGTATTTTTATATTTTTAAGATCTTAAAAGTAGCCTAGGAAAAAAATTCTTGTTTCAGTGCTCCTATCCTTTATCTAGCACTCTTGTCTAGGTTTTAGTGCTCTTATTTAGGTTGCAATGCTCTTGTCCATCATTATTTTCTTGTATCCAACACTGTTGTCCTAGAGGCATACTTGTTTGATGATATTGCTTTGTTTTTGACTATTGTTTTTAATTAGATTTTGATTTGGTATTTTTGACTAAAATATGTGTTGTTTTTTGTGTTTTGGCATGGAAATGTATGGATGATAGAGCTCCTTAGGGGTTGGATGATAGAAAAATTGATGATGCAACCATTATTTATTGATTATAGGGTTGTCATGATTAGGGTGGGGTTGGGTCACATGTGTGACCTAGGTATAGTGAAGTGGGATTAATATCTAATGATTGCCTTATGTGAGAGGTGGAATGCAAATACATGTACTTTCTATCTTTCTATAAGGGAGATGATTATGACTTTGGAGGATGTGTATCACATATTATATTTATTAGTTAGAGGATGAAAAGTGATGGTATAGGATGATATGGGTGTTGATGTCATTAATCGTGCATATTTGTACTTTGGTAGTGTACCCTTAGGTATATGTCAAAGAGGTAGTAATAGTGATGTGTTACTATAAGTTATTATGAAGTCTAGTGTTCCATGTTTGTGAAAGTGGTTAGCTATTTATTGGCATCTTTTATTTCTATGGATGGGAGTGGAGTATTTATTAAATATAGGATTATGTGTAATATGGAGGCATATGTCACTATATTCTCATGGGGATGACTATGTTTGACCACCTATATAGGGTTATATATAGGGTTACATAGGATTCATTTAGTGGCAGGGTGAGCATGCTGACCTTATTGCATTATTGGGCCTATGAGCACGTAGTAGTTGTTAGATTGATTGGATTATCAAAATCAAAGTGGGCACCTCCACAACCATTCAGAGAGTGGTAGATGAGTATATTGGCTATTTGATCCCTTAGGATGGACTATTATAGGTGGGTGATATACAAATTGGTGGCTAGTGACATCATATGGAGGCCTTATAGAGGATTTCTTAGGTGGCTAGAGGGTCGAGTACAATTTCAATATAAGAGGGTGAGTTTTTTGATACATGACCGTTGGGTTGGATTATATGATTGCTTTTAGTATGATCACATGACTAGATAGTTTGGGTTACCATATGATGTGCCTCTAGTATCATGGGTGTGGATGAGGAGTGCATGAGCATTCACAAGGGTAGGAGCTCATGCAAGGCCTATTGAGGAAGAGCTTGCACCATTACCTTTGGATTCAAGGGATGTAGCCATAGATATTCTATATGTGGAAGATGTTAGATGTATAGACACATATACCACATAGTGGAATAGGCATCAGTGGGATCCATTGTATCTTATTGAGGTAGGGGATTCTCTAGAGTATGAGGATCCTGAGTTGATCCATATGATGGGAGATAACAAGTGATTACATTTGAATTATGTATAAATTTACGATTTTAATTTGATTTGAAAGTATATAGTGAACTTAGTGTCATACTTTTTTTTCAAGTGAAATGGGATGTGCATAGGATGAAATGTAGGCCAGGGTAGGAAGTGGAGATGATGATTACTAGGAGACCATAATTGAGTTAACACTTTGTAACCTCACATGACATGTACCTAATGATGTGGTTGAGGAGGGATTAATAGATCAAGCAACAGTCATGACCCGTATCTATTCCCATTTATTTAAAAAGGTTACTATAGTGATAGCTACATATGTTAGGGTAACAGGAAAGAGAGATGAGATGAAAGTTGAGCTGGATAGGCATAGGATGCCTCCTCATAATTTTTGTTCTATTATAATGAGGATAATAAATGAGTATACATATATTTATTGGTGATATGAGGATTTGTGTGAGAATCATGGTCATCTACTGGAGTGAGAGAGTCCTCACAAAAGGCATGTGATAGATTGAGGAGGTGTGTGGCCATCGAGTGATAGTGTGGATTATGGGACTAGAACTAGTGACAAGAGTGAGTATGAGAGTGAGGGCATGATCCCCATTCATGACTTATTATACTTGATACCATTGTATATGTTTTGAAAACTCATTATATATATATATATATATATATATATATATATATATATATATATATATATATATTAGTTTGATTTTGAATCATGTGTATTATGTTATGGAATTTGGAGTATATTGGTATATTTGTTACAAATGGTTGATTAGATATAGTTAATTTAACATTAATGTTGAGGTTGCATATGTTTGAGTAAAATGGTATTTTGGATGTGATTTGATTGTTTTTGAAAAGTTCAAGTGTGATGGTAGTTTTGATTTTGAATCACATGTGAGTAAAATAAATTATTATTTTATAATGTGTAAAATGATTTGATAAAGTGAGTTGGTTTAAGATTGGTAAATTGGGATATTGGTAAGATTGTGATTTGGATAATTTGGTTTGACTAGGGATAGTTATTTGGAACTAGGAATGTTATTTATTAGTAGAAGGGGATGTAATATATCACTTTATGTGTATCAACTCCATGGTTATTGTATCACTATCTGAAACCTAATGGCCAACATAAAAAGTGCCCATACTACTCATTATGTGTAGGAACATGCCTTGTATTTGATGTTATCTATGGTGCATTAACTATAGTTTCACATGGAGATGGTGTAAGATGCAATCTTAATGGATGCACAACTAAAATTTTGTGTTATGAAGGAGGCTCATCTATCCATAATTATAGTAGATTGTTACATTAGATAACACCCTATGGCCTCTTCTATGAGGCATATGACTGAGTAATAGATATAGATGTAATTGTAACCTATGAGGGGGGCTCATATAATATCAATCATAGTGGTTTGCTATGTGAAATGGGTCCCCAAAAGCTTGGCTATAATGAATTTATATTTGGAGCAGCAATCTATAATGTGGGTTCATCTAATCTTAATCGTAGCAGGTTGCTACATGAGATAGGAACATAAAAAATTGGTTGTAGTGAATATCTATCTAGAGTGGTACTCTATAATGTGGGTTTATCTAACCTTAACCATAACAGGTTGCTACATGAGATAACACCCTAAAAACTCTATTGCAGTGTCTATGATTGTCTTGGATATGTATATGGAAATGCATTATGTACTCCTTAGACTACATTTCTATATGTAATTTTCTCTCATTTTACTAGTATCCAAACCCTTTAAGAAGGTGGGATAGGAAATATCCTATAAAGTTTTGTCCTAGAAACTGCATTACTCTCATGATGAGTAATTGATGATTCCTATGAAGGAATGTCTTGTGATGACTTAGTCATAGAGGAATGAGGTCTAGGAATACATGATGGAAGAGATCTTGGTGCTGCCTATGTGAATTTTATGATGAAATTATCAACACATCTATTAGTGCAATCCCTAAGTCTATAACAATCATTATCTTCATGTCCATGGATATGATGATAGTTAGAAAAGGGCTGACGTGGCTATCTATGTAATAGATGTGGATTTCATCAATTAGTAGAATGCAATGTGATTAGTTTCCTATCTAGTATTGTTAATAATATGACATATGAGATATCCTTCTATACATCAAATTGTAGTGGTGCCTTGTTGTTATTATCTATAGTGCATACTCTAAGTGGTGCTCTAAAAATTGGCTCTTTGTTTTTAACTAGTTGTTTTTCTAGATGTGGTTTCCTATCTTTCTTTGGATATGGTGGATGTTGAGTGATAATATCTATAGATAGAGGTAATGGTATGAAATCCATAGTAATCAGATCAATTGAATCTAACTCAATCAATATTAATTTCTTCTCCAAGGCTAAAACTATATAACATAAGTGCCTAAAAGAGGACTCTATCTGATATAATATATTCTCTAGGATGGTTTGGAAAAGCCCATTAATAAATATATGTTTAATCTCTAAATATATTTGTTTATGGATCAATCTTAACATGTGAGTCTTGAATTGTAAGATATAATCACTAACTAACTCTAAAGTATTTGAATGTAATATGACAAGTTTCTCATATGTAACATAGAAATAGAATAATTCTAACTTGAACCTTAATAGAGGGATGTGGGATACCATTCTCTTTTGGTGAAGAGTGAGAAATAGGTGCTACTATAGTAGGGGTGGCTTCAGATATTCATTGGTATGTTTAGTTTTTAGTGAATCCCATTCTAATTGAATAAAAGATGTGATGTTATTATTGACATGTACATCATTTGAAATAGAATCATTCATAGAAATAGAAGCAACATTTTTTAATGCATTATGTTTAAGAGGAGTGAGAGAAGAGTTATAAGCATTGAATTAATTTTATTCTTCACTATATGTATAATAATCATCATTATTCCATGCATTATCACAATCATAATTTTGTTCATTTAATAGAGGAGAAGTAGGAATATCACTTTCATATATACCCTCATTATCATATTCATTTGTATGTTCACTATCATACTCATTATCAATTCCATTATCAATAAAGAGAGGGGTAAGAGAAGATGTTACTTCTCTTCTAATATGCAGTAAATTGTCATTTGAAATTAGAATACTATGTGCATCTATGTTATCCTTGAATAGAATGCATGCATTATTTTCATTTACAATGTGAGGAGTAAGAGAAAGAGAGCTATCATTTAGACATTAATTTTTCATTGTTTGAGATGCTGAGAGAGAGAGAGAGAGAGAGAGAGAGAGAGAGAGAGAGAGAGAGAGAGAGAGAGAGAGAGAGAGAGAGAGAGAGAGAGAGGAGAGAGAGAGAGAGAGAGAGAGAGAGAGAGAGAGAGAGAAGGTTAAAATGTAAAAAAATAATCACCAATGAGAGGTTCACTTGAAAATGTAAGACTAATTTATTAATTTAATGCATTGTGCATAAGAGAATGGGGTGAAAAGTACCTTTCCCATTTATCAAAATTATTTTGTTTATAATCGGAAAGAAAAGAGATAGGTTTGAGAGAAGAAAATATATCTACTTTTTCTTTACTATCATTTTCATGTCCATCATCATATTCCTCATTACAATAATAGTAATTGTATTCATTGTAAATGAAATCATTTTACAAATTTTTGGTAATGTGTAATTTTTGAACTTTGTCCATTCATTGTCATAATTATAAAAAAAAAATAGAAATTTATCTATAGGAGGAGAGGGAAGAAGTTCCTTAATGGCCATTTTATTGCTTTCACCAAAGATAATATATCAAAGTATTATTAAGAAAATAAATGCGAAAATAACTACTAACATAGATATTTTGAAATTATTTTTGACACTCTAAACAATTTGCAAAAAATCTAAATTTTTTATCTAAAACTTGTAAGGGAAGAAGGCTTGGGGTTTGAGGACCTAGTTTGGAAATATAGGGTTTGGGTTAGGGTTTTCATTTTTTTTAAAATTATTGAAATAATTTAAATTATAAAATAAATTTGAATAGAATAAATTCAAAAAAAATTATACAAAAATTATAAATTTGAAATTAATTTTTTCACAAAAATATGAAATAAAAACCCTAAGGGTACCTAGGGTTTGAAATTTATTTGAAGTAAGCTGGGTTGACCAAAATGTTTTATTATTATTTTGAAACTAGGGTTTAGTTCATAAAAAATAAAGGGTTTATATTAAGGGTTAAAATCCAATCTTATATAGTAAATTACATATTTATATCAATTTGATCAAACCAATTGCATAGGGAAAAGAGTAACTTATCTAGAAAAAGAGGTTGAAATAGATGATTCAGAGGTTGAAAACTATTGTGTAGGACTAGGATCGTGTCATGAAATTGGATCTAGATTTCATTTAGTGAAAGGATAGGAGCACTAAAAACATGACACTTTGAGAGTTTGGCACTGTTGTCCACTCCTATCATTGATATCTAAACTTGTCACAAAGACCAAAATTTTTTGGGTTCTTTGCATTGTTCTTATGTGACCTTGCCAATGAAATATTGGGTGTTGAATGTTGATATAATTCATTGTATATATTTTTTAATACTCAAACCCAAGGTCCATCTACACACAAAAAACAATAAACATATCAAAAGGGAAAGGGAAAAAATTGGGTTAGGGGAAGTATGATCACATGATCTATAAATCTTACTATCTTGATCACTGCCTATATTAACCCTCAAGCTAGGGTCTCAGATGAAATGTAGTTATCCCTTAGGGAATGTGTATAATAAATATGTAGGGTATATGCAAGAATGAACTTTTGCCTAGGCCTTTCCTTGATCAAGCATGTAAATCTATGTGTGATGCAAAATTTTAAGCTATATTATTCACTGATTTTAATTATTTACTATGCCAAAGTAGTAAGTTCTAGTTATAAAATGCCTTGTGAATTCATTTATATAGGAGACTCTTTATTTTGAATTTGGGAGATTTATTTACATTAGCCAACATTAAAAAGGTAAAAAAAACTTAAGGGGTGGGATAAGAAGGGTTTATGACTCATTAAGCAAGAAAAACAATTATTACACAATAGCACCAAGTAGGATAGGAGCACAAGTTGATGTAGTCATATATAATTTTTTGGTTTGAGACTCATAAAAATAGGCTAATACTGACATAGGCCAATCCTAAGGGTCTCTAGTGGCATATGTCAATTGGTTGAGATAACAAAGAGGTGACAAAAGCCAAAAATAAGACCAAGATGAGTACAACAAAGACATGCTAATGTGATTAAGGCTCATATTCTCCAATTAGAGTCTCCTATGAAAATAACTATGAACAGACATGATATGTGGGATTACTTGATCAAATTAGTTTGTATATAATAAAAAAATATTTTTGCATATAGGTTATGTTATTTTTTCATTAATTCTCTAGAAGAGAAGTTAAAAATTAGATGCAAAGAGAAAAACATATATGTAAACAATTTAAGTCCTAACAAATGCAAAGAGAAAAACATATATGTAAGAAATTTTCACCTCAATATGGGTAAATGGTGTCATCCTAATAAAGTAATATGTAGTTGTGTATGGCCCAATAACTAGATCTAAATATGAAAATAGTGGCCATGATAATTTGAATGCTGTAAATGTTAGTTGTGATGATAAAGGAACCGTCAAATCTTATGACATAAAAAATGACATTTATTATATCAATTTTATATGTAAATTAATTTTTAGACTAGAAACTAAATTTTAAAATATAACTTAAATTTAATAGGACATTAATAATAAACCTACATCGATGTGGTGACTAATGTTTGCACACCAAATGTACATGCAAAAAAATCATCACTCATAAGAATATGATCTAAGCCATCTAAACCACCAATTCCATCATCATCAAAAGGTCCCGTGAACATAATTCCACCTAAACTACAAGGGTGGGGTTAGGGTTAGGTAGCCTATGGTATATCTATAGCATCACTATGTGAAATCCTACTCGTATACTAAATGAGTGTATCAATGAGTGAACTAAGAGCATGGAGAGTGTCTATCTTCATGACATGATAAACTATAAAAGGGATATCAATCTCAAGAGGATTTTGGATATGGATCCATGTAGTCTAATTAGGTGTATGATGTGTACCTAGTTGATCCTATGTAGAGCCTTTTCCTCAACCCTAAAACTCACTAAAATCAAAATAATTGGGAATCTGGTTGAGGACTAACTCACAGTAGAGTTTTCTAAAAAACTATAATGGGACCTCATGGTTGTTACATAGAAGATAGTCAAATAATATCAACCATCGGTCCCAAAAATTCACCATGATTAAGTTATGTACATAATGATGGATAGGAAAATGTTTATCAATTATGATAAATGGGGAATTGGTGGTTGGGTCAAAAAATAAGGAACAAATGTCAGCTTTTGATATATCCAAATTCTTGACCTAAAGGGATGAAAACTTGTCATCATAATATGCCTTACAAGTATCCCTATATGAGGTCTATCTATCAATTTGACTTGTTATAGAGTCAATTTGAACTAATAAGTTATATAGGGAAATGGTTAGCTAGGTTTGGTGAGGGTTGATCAAACTGGGATCCCTCATTCTATCAATTAACTCTTCAATTTCAAGTTTGTTTCCTACAATGTTGTCAATCAAAACCTCTTGACTTCTAAGGGCTTTTAGGGAATAATAAGAGGCTTAGGTGGGGTATAGGAGAAATAATAGGTTTTTGTGGAGGGTTAGGAGGAGGAGTAACCAAAGGGTTGTATGGAGGGTTGGGAGGGTTAAAAAGATGGGTTGTTAAAAAAAACAAATTATAATTAAAAACTAGGGTTAAATAATGAAAATTATGAAAAAATAAGGTTAAATAGGGATTATTTTGATCACTTACCTCTCATACATGGTGACATCATCAATTAATAGGTCTCTGGGGTGAATCTTGTAGTTTCTTGACACTATTTGGAGACTTCTAGGAAGAATGTGATCATAGAAGCAAGGACAAAGCTAGGAAATCAAATGCAAAATGAGTAATTTTGCATTCAGGTTTCCCTTTTTAATTTTTTTAACACAAAGGTCATGTGATCACATTATTAACACAATCACGTTATTATAAATTTCAATAACATGATCATGTTATTTTTTAATATAACATGATCATGTTATATAATAATGTGTTTGTGTTATGGCTCGACAATCTCGAGCCTAAATTTAAATAAGATGATCATGTTAATTAAATAATGTAATCATTTTATTAATTAATATGATAATTTTTGGGGTAATGTCCATGGAATAGTCCTATAACTCCATGCACTTACCCACCTTATAAAGGTCAAATGCAACTATACAATGTGAATAATGTGGAGTCTTTGAGAGAAAATTTACAACCTACCAAAAGAAAAATCCTTCCTATCTTTCCAATGAGAACTATCTTTTAAAGAGACCAAATCATGAAGAGATGACTATTATTACTAATATTTATGGTTATATTTATTCCATGTTTAATTTGATATGAAAAAGTATGATATAACTTGTGGAATTAAATTATTCAAAAATTTGGGGCATACTATGGATGAAATCATATACACTCCATTGATACTAGAATCCCGTAGGTAGATTTGGTTACCCATTGGTTGTGGTACATGTGTGGTGAACAATATCGTATGGATAGTAGAACATGACCCCATTTTGAAATTAAATCTTGTGAACTATTGGCTAGTCGAATGGCAAGCCAAGATGGATACTATAAATACGTGTGTTACCTTTTTTTAACTGCCCACAAAGATTTATATACCACATGATGGATACAATTATCTACCCACATTGTTAACTTTATGGAAGATATTGGATAAGTATATTTAAGAATAAGTGATAAATCATTATAAGTAAGACTTGATAAATTTGAAAATTGGTCCTACATATTTCAATGATGAGGACTTCCTTGATTGGAACTCTTAAAGGTACCAAAAATACCAAAAAAATAAAAAACCATTCAAAAATAAAAATAAAAATTCATCACCTAAATGTTCTATTATATCCTTTTCATATATGTGTTGGTTCCATGTTGAGTAATAACATATCATTTACTCTTACATACATAGGTACATGATACACTAATGGGTGTTGCACTTTCTCTCTACTGACATCATTAGGAAATTGGGGGAATCCATCTTCTATGATATTGATACACACAAATTAAATTATTTTATGATCACTATACATTATTATTTCTTAAATTATATATGTACTTACACATTCCTATTATGGATGATTATACATTACACATGCTACTTGATATGCTATGTACTTGATTATTTTACTAAGATATTTGATTCATGGGCCACTATGACATGTTTATGCTGGCTACTTATGATTTTTATTTACGCACTTCCTTGATTATTGTCTTGTTATTGTCTTTCTTTTTTTATCATTTGAATATGTTCCATTGTATGTGGCCCTTGTGCCTATGTTTACTTTCTTACACATTTAAATATGGCATTACATTCTTGAACATTATAATATGTCATTTATTATTATATGGAAATTTTAATAAGTCATTCCTTTATTTTTGAACATTTAACTAAGTCAATTAATTTTTATTTTGAGTCATTTGAACATGCCCCTTGTTTGTGGTCTCTTTGGACCATTACCTTTTGAATTGATTTTGGGTTCTGTTGTGTGTGTGTTTATTTTCTTATTGAACTTATATTGTTAACATCTATATGTTTCCATGATATTTATTATGCATCTTAGGTGTACATGTGATCACATTGGTGTTGACACTTGGATTTTCACCCTTGAGAAGATGCTCAGCTCTCTTCATCCGAGTGGCAAAATAGAATCATCTCTTTTGTTATGAGTGATAATTATATTAAGATGAATCTATAGATTAGGAGCTAGCTCCTCTTGATGCAAATTTGAAGCTCTTATAAACTAGACACTATGTATGAAAATGGAGAAAGAAAAAAACTAAGAAAACAAGTGGTGATACACCAATATTTGATATCCTCTCACTTGACTGAAAACAATACTTAAAGGTAAACAAGGATGTTTCACACAAAGTCAGAATAAAGACATTACTACATGAGTATTTCATAAGTTAGATTAAGGAAGGTACTTAACAATTAGGAGGTTCATGAATGATTCTACAAAGAGAATACACATATACAACTTATAAAACATTTATATACTTAGTAAAGAATGATAAAGATACCTATAACATCATTCCTTCTGAATATTGGTAAGTGACCATAGATTGACATGCTAGAAAATAAGCCTTTCACTAGTCATTATCAACAAGATTAGAACTTATACTCAATAGTGAAATGTGTGAATGGTGAAATCACTTGTGTATTTATTCAAGATTTACTAGTATAAATCTGGGTAGTGTTTCACTATAACTAGTGGAGGTCCCCAAAGGAATATATATATATATATATATATATATATATATATATATATATATATATTGAAGGGAGGTCAAGTGAATGAAATGCAAAGATCAACCAACCATGTGTCAACTAATAATAGGAACAATTACTATACATTCTATAAGATGCTCCTGATGGTTATACTAGTAGAATGAAGATGTCTTGAATTATGCTATGTTATAAATGGGATCAACTGTTAGAATGTCATTTTGATGCAAGCTATTCTTTATTGGCTCATCAAATTATATAACAATGCAACAATCTTGAACCATCAACCTACTCATTATGCTTGTTATGCATCATAGCTTAGAATTCTACCATGTGTCACTTCCACATTCATCTTCAGATTCCCACACTTTTGATTTTAACTCCAATGACTATTCCTTGTGGCTTGAAATTGACATTCTATAGGCTGTCTCATTTCAGGTATTTTCTTGGGATTTCTTCTCTTCAACATTCTTTTAGACAATTTATCTTTGGCATTCTTTCAAACAATTTGTCAATAATAATTCTTTCAGGTTATTTTTCCTTTCCTCTCAACTTTTTTTTGCACAAAAAATATGAAGGAATTCTTTCTTTTAGACTTGAGCCTTTTCCTTTGATAATATCCTTTGGCTTTGTGAAAATTCCCTTTGAATATTTGGAAAGAACCCTTCACCTTCTCAAAAATAATCCGTTGGCTTTGTGAAAATGTCCATAACCTCTGTGAAAATGCCTTTTAGCTTTATGAAAATTCCCTTTAGCTATTTGGAAAGAACCCTTTGGATTCTTAGAAAGAACCCTTTGACTTTGTGAAAATGAACTTTAGATTTTTTTAAATGCCCTTTAGCTTTGTGAAAATTCCATTCATCTATTTGTCACATATCAAGTTAAATATTGAATATTATCCTTTAGAAATTTTGAAATGGTCCACCTCTTCCCCAAAACAATCCTTTGGAATTTTTTAAAAAGTTCCTTTGAGAAGTTGAAAGTGTCATTTAGGAAAAATGAAATGATCCTTTGAAGAAATCAAGTGACCCTTCTAATAAATTGCAAGTGTCCTTCAATATTTTTGAAATGGTCTTTTTAAAAAAAAAAACATACCCTTCAGAAAAATGAAAGGGTCCTTTAGCTTTGAAAACGTCCTTCAAGAAATTTAAAGTGCCTTTCAGAAAAGATACAAACACCCTTCAGAAAAATTGTTTCAGACAAAAAGTATGAAATAATTCCTTTAGAAAGATTTAAGTGAACCATTTCTTACAAGAAAATTACCTTTTGAAAAAAAAAATTGGACCTCCAAAAAAATTTAATTCAGACAATTTTCTTGAAACAATTCCTTGTAGTTAGATAAAATCCAAAATAATTTAGCAAAAATTTCTAAAGAAACACTTGAACAAGCACCGTAAAATAAATCTCTCAAATAAATTAAACACTTGTCAAAATAAAATACCCAAAGGCTTACAAAATGCCAAAACAAATTTTTTGAAGGAAATACTTATGCATTTGCTATGGGTTTTATACAAGATACTTCTCTTGAGTGAAAAATTCATTACTGAGTCCAACGAAAGACATGAACAGGTGATTAAATGGATAGATGTGCCCAATTTTGGCCTTAAAGGTCCAAAATGTGATCAACAAATTAGTGACTCATAGAGGTTGTATGCCTGCTATACTGACCGAACCAGTAGCCTTATCCAACTCAGGACCAATGGAGTTAATGGATTCTTGAAGATGACTAATAAGGATTTTGCTAAAATAAAACACAAGGAAACACACCACACAAAAGAAACAAGACCAAGCAAAGACAACACAAAACGCGATAAGGAAATACACATGTGCATAAGAACTTAGGGAACATAAGGAAAATAGTAAACTATGTATAATAGAAACAAGATAACCATCAGTAACAATGCTTTAGATATATCCCATTGACTAGGATATGCATCTCCTCTCCATCCAAATTTGAGAGTTGGAAAGCATTAGGCTATTTGTACTATGTGATCACATATTGGCCACTCCAAAAAGCATCAAACTTTGTGTGTTTTCTAGGTTTGGCCCTATCTTCATCCCTTTTTAGGACAATTTCTCTTTCCTTAAATCTTCTTGGCATGGAATTCTTCTTAAAATACTTGTTTATTTATTTTTGGTGAGTAGTCATGAAGTGCATAGTTTGATCTCTTGTCTCCTCAGATCCATCAACTCACATAATCTAACCTTCATGTTGTCATTCTCCATTATCTTCAGTAGATAGGTAAGATCTAAGGCTGGTAACTCAAGTGAGATAGGAATTCTAGCTTCCCTTACATACACAAGTGTATATGGTGATTTCCCAATTTCTCTCTTTGGGGTGATCCTATTAGCCCAAAGGGAAATCTTCAACTTGGTGTGCCAAGTCCTTTAATTCTCCTCCATTATTCTCTTGATGATCCTAATCAAGTTCTTATTTGTGGACTCAACTAGTTTGTTTCCCTAAGAATAGTAGTTAGAGGAGGTGCTAAGATAGATGCCATGCTTCAAAGCCCATTCACTTGTCCTTGTTCCTAGAAAGGCTAGTGAATTATCTGAAATGATTATTGAAGAAGCTCTAAATCTAGTTACCATACCTTCATAGAAGTCTAGGACTAAGTTTTCATTTTCTTCTTTAAGAGCTATAGCTTCCACCCATCTTATAAAATAATCAGTGGTAGTCAACACCCACTTGTGACCAACACTAGAAGGAGGATTGATTAGACCTATGAAATCCAAACCCCATTGCATGAGAGGTTGCTTAACCTAGTTTATATGAAGGGGAAAAGTAGATATATTTTGTTTTCATTCAAAAAGAGCACAATTTTGGTATTTACTTACCCAAGCATGAGTGTCCCTAAATAGGCTAGGCCAAAAGTAACCAACCCTCATAATCTTAGTAGTTATGGTTCTTGGAGCAAAGTGACCACTAGCTGGTCCATCATGGAACTCATGTAACACTTTGTCAAATTGATCCAAATTAATGTATCTCAACAACACACCTAAAAATTCCTTCCTAAATAGTACATCATCAACAAGTACATAAGGAATGTATTGCATCCTAAATTACCTTCTCTTGGCTCTATCAAGATCTTATGGACACTCACTAGTTTTAAGGAAATGAATCATGTCTTGTGTCTAACTCCTTGTGCCTAGAGGTAAAACTATGATCATCTTAGACACAATAAAGGAATGTTATTTTGGCTAAATGAAATGAATCATGTCTTGTGTTTTAGATCTGAAGCAAGATTACCACAAAGTCATTTTCCTTTCACTAACTTGGTTGTTTTGATCTCCAAATCATATTCCATCACTTTTATAATCCAACTTGCTCTTTCTTCATTCAAATATCTACTCAAAAAAATATTTCACACTAAGATGAGGTAAAAAAATGTGAATCTTTTTATTAGATATCATATGTCTAAACTTCTTTAGGCTCCTTATAACTGAAGGCACTTTTTTCTCCACATATGTATATCTTGTCTCATAACCTTCTAGTCCTTGACTGAAGAAGGAAATAGGCTATTCCAAACATTCATCATTAACTTGAGTAAGCATGGCATAGATTACCTCTTCATTCCAAAAAGTGTATAGATTGAAGTCCTTCGAGAATTTAGGACTTCCAAGAGTAGGAGCTTGGGCAATGGCTTGCTTGATCTCTTCAAAACTTTCTTTTCTCCTTCCTATCCAAGTGAATATCTCATCCTTCCTTACCATAGATGCCAAGGGATTCACCAATTTATAAAAACTAGGGGTGAACCTCATAATGAATTTTATCTTACCAAATAATCTTTGTATACCCTTGTAATGTTTATTTAAATATAATGCCAAGAGGTTACTTACCTTTTTTGGATCAATAGATAGACCTTTCCTAGAAATAATATGGCCTAAGAGTTTGCTTTCATAAATATAAAATACACACTTCATTTGGTTTAGAGAGATCCAAAACTCTATACACCTCTAAAAACTCTACCTTAGGTGTTTCAAATGATCATTTTCATCCTTGGAGAAAACTGTCACATCATCATGGTAAACCAATACAATGTCATTGATCAATCCTTGGAAAGCCATATCTATTACACATTGAATAGTAGCTCAAACATTTTAAAATATAAAATGCATATTATTTTAGGAATATGTACCCCATTTGGTGGTGAAGGATATTTTGTATTTGTCACTTTCTTTCACTTGAATCTGATTGTACACAGAATAACCATCTAGGAGAGAAAACCTCTCACTGCCTGCCACCACTTGAAAAATTTGCTCCATAAAAAGGAGGGGGAAATCATATCTCAAAGACACTCTGTTTAAGTCCCTAAATTCCAAACACAACCTAATCTCCACATTTTTTTTCTAATAGGGACTAAGTTGGCAAGCCAAGAAGAATTCTTGATGGGAAAGATGATTTTAGACTTAATCAATTTAGTGAGCTCTTTCTTCATGAGATTCTCAATCTTGGGATTGATTGGAAATTTTATTTGATTGATGGGTTTGTAATTTTCATCTATCTATATGGTATTTTGAGATAATATTGGATCAAAACCCTTCAAATCATTATACTCCCATGCAAAAATATCACCAAACTCTTTGCATAGTTCAATGAAATCATGCCTCTCTTAACTAGTGCATACCTTCCCAAGTGCAAGTAACTTATATTTTAAAATACCTACCCTTTCATATTTCTATTTATTGGTTGAAATTATTACCTTCTCCTTCTTGATCTATTCATCCTAATTTAATATGCTTTTAATAGTTACTAGGCCTTTGGGAAGCTTACTGGATTTCAACTAGACAATCTACCCTCCATATTGTTGTTGAAGCTTAGACTAATTATTTGTAGAGAACTCATCCTATTCTTATAAGAAGAGGGATATATTTTCATCACTCTCAAAAACCTACCAATTTGTGACATTATTTGGTATATAAGGTCTCACAATTACCTTTAGATGAGGTTGATTCTTGTCTTCTCTTATGCCTTTAGGAACATCAAATTGAACGCCAAAAGATGCCAATCTATCAGCATGATTATTTTCTTCCCTTAGGATAGAAGTAATATTAAATGCCATGAATTCTTCTACAAGGTCCAAAACTCTATTCTTATAGGAATTGAGGAAGGAGTTCTTGGTCAAATTTTGTCCTCTAACATGATTAACAAGAGGTTGCTATCACCAAACACTTGAAATTTGTTGACACCTCTTTTCCTTTCCCACTCAAGGCCATGAATGAGAGCCTCATATTTTTATATATTTAAATAATAAGAGAACTAAAATCTTAAATTTTAAAAATACCTTTCCTTTGAAGGTGAAACCAATATTTCTCCACCACTAGCCCCAATTTTGCTTCTAGACCAATAAAAGAAAAGATACCACAAGCCATTCACATATTCATTTGACTTCATCAAATTGGAATTGAAATAATCCTTATCATGCATAAAATATACTCCAATACCATATTTATCAATAAAGTTGTAAGGATCATGCACATAGTTATCATCTCCCCACTCATTTAGGAACAAATAAAAAACTCCTTCAAGGGAAGATGATGGGGATTGATCAATATGAAACTCCTCTTCCTCAATGATAGTGTAGTTAATAATTTACTACCTTAGGTGAATATGGTTACAAGTGATATATATAAATATATTATGACATAATATTCACTTTAGTTCGATGTTTTTTTTTAAACACCATGTAGGACCAGTTAGCTGCCAAGTACCCACCTATCTTAAATGTAGAGTCTCTTGACAAGACCAAAGAAAAATAGGGAGGTAAATATGCTATAAACACATCACGAGGAATTTAAAAGGTAGGAAAATAATTAATGATGAATTTAAAACCTCTCACAACCCATAAATTCCTGGTTTGTGATCCATCCAATTGTAAAACTCCTTTAGTCATTGGCTCGTATTTGATGCCTAACTTATCTGCTATGCATTTGGGCATAAATGATGTGATTTATCCACTATAGATGATGTAATTATGAACTAATAAATCAATAATAATTAAATATAGGTATAAATGAGGATTATTTTGATATTTATTTTCCTGACCATCTATAGATTGAGCTTCATTGACCGAAACCACATTGTCACTTCTAGATGTGTTAACTTGTGTATCTAGTCCATATAATTCCTTTTGGAGTATATATTTATGCCCTGGTAATGCTAGATAATTCCATAATGATATTTTCATATTAATCTTATTCATGTGGTCCACAACATTAATGGAAGGATTACTTACCTTGGGGTTCTCTTTATGAACATTTGCACCTTGTGATGTAACATGTGGAGGTAGGGTTGTAGTAGATGTCCTAAAATTTGGAATCCTATAATTTTAATCTGATTTAGGAGATTAATTAGGCCATCCTCACATATAATCTAATTTAGGATTCAAAATATGTCTTTTATTAGTTTCTTTAACTTCTTCAATGATCATTTTCTTTGATATAGTGTTGACAACCACACTAGCATTTTAATTGCTTGTACTCCACATGTAATTAATGACACAAAACTCACCCTCCAAATGATTCATGAGAGTGGAACTAGAATAAATATATATGATCTCCATTTTAAACTATGTTGGCATCTCAAAATTTTAAAATTGAGATGTTTGATCACCTTGTGTAGTCATGCCTTGATTTTGCATCTCATTGACATAAACAACCTATTCTTGACCTTAATCAAAAGAAGGGTAGTTGGGATATTCCTAGAAAAAATTATTTTGATTGGGAAAATGGATTTTTAGGATGAGGTATCATTAGGATTATAACTTTTATAAGGATTGACATGGGTGATTTGGCCTTGTCCCTGATTATTGGTTTGAAAAGGAGGTCTATTTGTTTGTCCATACTAGTTATAGGACTAATAAGGCCTATAACTTTGGGGTCATTTCCTTTTTAGAGAAACCAATTAATTATTAACAATAAGAATCATGATTTTTACTTCATGTATTTCATTGGAAGGGGAAATGGAATATTTTTCTTGACTAGGTAAAGGAGTTAAATTGGGCAATGTACTTTGACTAAGAGAATGCAGATCAGGGAATAGTGGCATTGGAGGTCTAGGAGCTATCTTTCCCACTTGGATAAGACAATTCATATAATTTATGGATATTTCAAAGGTATAAGGAAGTGTATTTCCACCCATATACTAAATCATCATGACAATGTCACTATTTAACACTTTCAAGTAGTACAAAATGCATAAGTTGCGGTTGGCCTCACAAGAATTGGGATTATGTCCCATGTTTTTTGAAACCTATTATTGAAATCTTAAATGAATTCATGTGGTTCCCTCTTTATTGTGGTCAATTTCTTATCAAGAGATAGGTGATCACTTTTTTCTCCAAACCTATCAGTCAATAGGGTCCCCAACTCATCCCATGAGCCAATAAAATTTATAGGTAGGGTCCCATACCAGTCCAAAACTTTTCCTTTGAAAGACAAGGATAGAAACCTAATAGATACATTTTCTTGGGTAATATTATGAATATTAGGAAAAAATTATATATTTTTAATGTGATCAATGGTAGTAATAAGACCATCCCCACTAAAATATGGCACATGTTTGAGAGTAGCTCATGGGATTTGATCATATTGGGTAAGCTACAAGGGAGATGCCCCCTGAAAAAGCACAAAATTTTGTCTTCTATCCATATTGGGAATATTACTATAGAATTTATGAATGGTATGCAACACAAATTTGGAAGGTTTAAACACAAACTCTCTTTTATAGGGAAGAGTGTTGACAAACCTAGACCTTTAGTTGGAATATGAAGCTAATTCTAAAACTCAAAGGGTACACCTTTAGTAGTAGACCTAGTGGTCACCTTTGGCATGGAAATAGGGATTGATCATCAACCAAATACTTTGAAATCTTCAATGGATTCACCAAGTACTGAATGTAGATGTTTCTTTTTCTATAACTATGCCAAGACCAATACAAATCTTAAACAATCTTCTAGGACTTAGATGTCCCACTGGGCATGCCAAAAACTATTGATGCTTAGATTTACACCCTTGATAAGATGATCAAATCTCTTCTTCGAAGTGGTAAAATGGAATCATCTCTCTTGTTTTGGGTGATAATTCTATTGAGATGAATCTCTATATTAGGGGATAGCTCCCCTTAATGCACATTTGAAGATATTCTAAACTACACACTATGTATGAAAAGGGAGAAAGAAATCAACTAAGGAAACAAGTGGTGATGCACCAATATTTGATATCCTCTCACTTGACTGAAAACACTACTTAAAGGTAAATAAAGATATTTCACACAAAGTCACAACAAAGACAATGTTGCATCAGTATTACATAAGTTAGATTCAGGAAGGTACTTAATGTTTAGGAGAGTGAGGAATGATTATACAAAGAGAATACAAATATACCACTTCTAAAACATGTATACACTTAGTAAATAATACTAAAATAGACCTATAACATCATCCCTTTTGTACATTATTAAGTGACCATAGATTGATATGCTATAAAATAACCTTTTCACTAGTCATTATCAATAAGATTCAAACTTACACTCAATAGTACAATGTGTGAATGGCAAAATCACTTGTATATTTATTCAAGAGTTAACAATACAAATCTAGCTAGAGTTTCACTATAACCAGTGGACGCCTCCAAAAGAGTAGAAATAATACATACATACACACACACACACACACACACACACACACACACACACACACACACACACACACACACACACACACACACACACACACACACACACACACACACACACACACACACACACACACACACACACACACACACACACACACACACACACACACACACACACATATATATGGAAGGGAGGTCAATTGAATGAAATGCAAAGATCAATCAAACATGTGTCAACTAAGAATAGGAATAGTTAATATACATTATGTAATATGCTCTTAATGGTTATACCAATAGAATAAAGATGTCTCAATATAGGTTATGCTATACATGGGATCAACTGTTGGAATGCCATTTCGACATAATTTGTTCTTTACTAGCTCGTCACAATGTATAACAATGTAATAATCTTGAACCATTGACCTACCTATTATGATTATTATGCATTAAAGCTTAGAAATATACCATGTGTCATTTACACATTCATCTTTAGGTTCCCACACTTTTGCTTTTAACTCCAAAAGCTATTCCTTATAGCTTGAAATTGACTTTTTGTGGACCATCACCTTTCAAGTATTTTCTTCAAACTTTTTGTCTTCAGCATTGTTTTGGACAATTTATCTTCAACATTCTTTCAAAAAAATTATTTGAAATAATTTTTTTAGGTTATTCTTTATTTCCCCTTGGCTTTTTTTTTGGACAAAAAGTTGGAAGGAATTCTTTCTTTTGGACTTGAGCCTTTTTCTTTGAAAATACCCCTTAGCTTTCTAAAAATGCCCTTCAGCTATTTGGAAAGAACCCTTTGACTTTTTGAAAATTCCCTTTAGCTTTGTGAAAATATCCTTTGACTATTTGGAAAGAACCCTTCAACTTCTCAGAAATAACCCTTCAACTTTGTGAAAATTACCTTTAGCTTTGTGAAAATTCCCTTTGGCTTTGTGAAAATTCCCTTTGACTATTTGTCACATATCTTTTAGAAGATTTAAAATGATCATTCAAATTTTTTGAAATGGTCCACCTCTTCCCCAAAATAATCCTTTAGACTTTTTGAAAAAATCCCTTTGAGAAGTTGAAAGTATCCTTTAGGAAAAATGAAATGATCCTTTGAAGAAAGCAAGTGACCCTTCAGAGAAATTGTAAGTGTCCTTCAAGATTTGTGAAATGATCCTTTTTTGAAAAAAACATACCTTTCAAAAAAATTGTAACATACCCCTAAGAAAAATGAAAGGGTTCTTTAGCTTTGAAAAAATCCTTCAGAAAAGTTAAAGTGCCTTTTGGAAAAGTTAAAAGCACCATTTGGAAAAGTTTTTTTGAACAAAAAGTCTAAAACAATTCCTTTAGAAAGATTTAAGTGAACCATTTATTGTAAAAAAGATACCTTTAAAAAAAATTGGACCTTTAGAAATGTTAATTCAAATAATTTTCTCAAAACAATTCCTTGTAGTTAGACAAAACCCGAAAGAATTTGGCAAAACTTCTAAATTAAACACTTGAACAAGAACATCAAAATAAATCTCCCAAATCAATTAAACACTTAGTTAAAATAAAATACCTAAAGGCTTAAGAAAATACCAAAACAAAATTTTTAAATGAAATCTTGTGCATTTGTTGTGGGTTTTATATAGGATATTTCTCTCGAATGAAAACTTCATTACTGAGTTCAACCAAAGACATGGATAGGTGACTGAATGGATAGGGGTGCCTAGTTTTGGCCTAAAAGGCCAAAATTTGATCAACAATTGGTTTTATGCATTTCAATGATTTATTTAGCTAGACATATTTCCTTCTATATGTTACATGGTTACTTTCATAGATTTTATAGTTATCTTACCATTTTGAGGTGAGGTAACTTCTAGGTACTAATTTTACCTCACCTTAAAAGGGGGGAATATTAGTGGGGACATGATTGGTAAGCATGTTCTCCACACTTTGTACAGTTCCTAGATTATAGCAAGGGCATGATTTGGAAGCATGTTCTCCACATTTATTTATTATTAATATTCAATACTTATACTAGTTAGTAGATTCAGTGGGGGAATGTCATATGGACATGGATTCCACACATTCATAGTTTTTAGATTATATTTTGGACATGATTTAGGAGCATATTATTCACACTCATTTAGTATGTTATATATATCAATTCACAAATTTAGTGGGGACATGCTTTGGAAATAGATTATCT
The DNA here is from genome assembly GCA_037957365.1 of Torreya grandis. Classification (NCBI taxonomy): domain Eukaryota; kingdom Viridiplantae; phylum Streptophyta; class Pinopsida; order Cupressales; family Taxaceae; genus Torreya; species Torreya grandis. Next base: position 340,309 of record JARHVA010005526.1, on the reverse strand, counting down.
GCACTATGCAGAGTTTCTAGATTACAATGGAGGCATGCCTTGGAAGCACGTTCTCCAAATTTGTTCAGTATTCTATACTCATACTAGTTTTAGGATCTACTAGGGGCATGTCATATAAACATAGATTCCATACATTCAAATTTTCTAGATTACATTGGGGGAATGCTATGGAAGCATGTTCTTCACATTCATTTGGTGTGGTACTTATATAAATTCACAGATTCATTGGGGCCATGACTTAGACACATGTTCTCCACACCTACTCAGTATTCAACATCTTTAGTTTATTATTTTCTCATGTTTTGGAAACATGTCCTTTGCATTGGTACTTATATCAATTTCATTTTTTCCATATATAGTGGGGGCATGTTTGCAAAGCATGTCCTCCACACTCACATTATTATCCAAGTTGGCTATAACACATAGTTATATGATTTAGATTCACAGTTGTGGCAAGATTATATACATGGTACAACTATTATAAAAGTTATAACATGAGATGTATCTAACGTACATATGCTATGCAACTGCCTAATATTATAAAATCCAAATCAATCTCAGATTCCAAAATTTTTGCATGTATTGATACCCTATAGATTTTTATGAAATTTAGCAAGCAAATATATTAAATTAATGGGTTCACCTTTTGATATGGCTAAGGTGATTAAATCACTCAATCTTTCCAAGTTTTTAATTTGGAGTTGATCATGCAAGTCACTAGGTTATAATTATCATTGGGTTGCACAATCGATCTTATCTCAACTGACATGTGGCCACTCACTTTTACTCTAAACTTGGGGACACATGATTTTAAACCTCTCTCTCTTTCTATCTCCTTAGATATATGCACTTTAATAATTTATCTATATTTATCCTAATATCAATTTTCAAGCCTTACAATGATACATATTTTGTAAAAAAAACATAACAATAGGCAAGATAGTTACATCGACACATAGGTGTACTCTTAAACCTTGTTCTGTCAAATTTAATTTATTTCAAGTATTTTTTACCCATATTATATATGTATTGATTATACACTGTAACATGATCTTGTTTGTAGTTGATGCACTAGAAAATTACTTAAATTTAACTCAACCAAGATAAGGTGTGTATACACACCTAGGTATTTATTACTTTCTTTTAACCTAGCAATTTCATTACTAGATTAAAGTAAGGGGGTAAATGTAGGCAATATTTTGTGATTATGTATCACCTTAGTCTTATACACTTGGAAAATTCATAACCTAACTATTCTTCTTAGTTATACACATAATTTGATTTTACAATCCTCATATCTACTCTATCTTGTTCCCCTTGGCCTATCTCTTAGTATGACTAGCCTTAGATTGATGGCATAAACATCCCATCTTGCCTTGAATGATTAAATTATACTTATTTATACCTCTGCAATTTCTAAGCATGTGCTTGATCTCCTTCTCCTTGGACACTAATATCTAGGACATATAGTAGCATCAAGATTATTATTCTGACTTGACGTGTGTGTCCAGTGCCTTAAACTCATCCAATTTGTAATGAAATGTATCATATTGGTTGATCTAAGTGTTTTATTGTAACTTTTCTTTTGATAATAATTGTACAAATACAATATCCACCCTCATTCATTCATCACCTAGCAATTACACCAAAAGATCACTCAATGATCACTCAAGTTAACAAAAGTTTTACTATTCTTCCCTATTTTGATATTAGTCAAAGGAATAGCCTAGTTATAGGTATGAAGTACTAAAGGAGTAGTCATAATATTATATTTTCTAGGCTATAAGATAGGTCATTGTTGTACTTGATTTATACACATTGCATTATTCACAGGAAAACCAACACATAAGGGAGAACTATATGAGTTTAAGGCACTCTTATAGAGTATTAGATATATAGGTAGTGACATTTGATAATAGGTTCATTATGAATCTATTCAACACCATGTGCTCACTAACTCTTTTTTCCCCAATATTGCATTAAAGATGGAAAGATAGGGTTTTTCCATCTCAACAAGAGCAAAAATCCATAATCTAGATCTAAAAGATCCAAAGTGAAGGTGAAGCCAAACCTAAAATCATCTAGGTGGTCTTATCCTATTTGAGTAGATATTCCTTATAGGACACTAACATCAAACTCAGACACTAGTGTCAATGCAATCATCCTAGGATGACGTAACTGTATAGAGAGCTAGATACACTAGATCTAAAATCTAACAGATAGTCCATAACTATCTTCCCACCTAATTTATTCATGTACTAGATTTAGACATACATTATCATCAAAACCAACTAAGTATTTTTTTTATGTCATTTATATATCTATCATAGTTATAATTTCTATTTATATCTTATCTTAGTTTAATAAACATAACATATGGTACATCTAAGTTTAACACATTAATTATCCTACTATATACTTAACCATATCTACCTATGTAATTTTACACAATCTAAATTAGGGTTAAATAGTATGAAATAATTTTTGGAAGGAAATTGTGGTTATTTTTCCTCTTGAGTTTATAAGAGGGGTGTAAGAGGAAGAGTGTGTAAGAGCTTGTAATATATCTTACTTACACACTTTACCTGATGATGTCATTTTGGATGAGGAAATAATCCAATTTTATATCTAGGAAAATAGGAGAATCCAAATCAATGGATTGTCCCTTTAGAGGAATAATTAGGCTTGATTAAGTGGGATTAAAAAAAATATAAGAAAGGTTGATTATACAATGATTCTATTTATTAATCAAGTTATTCACTTAATTTCCTTGTGAAAACACTTCAAAGGGTTGATTTAATTAAAGATTCAATAGACTAGATAAATGATGCAAGACAATCAATTACCCCATTCAGGGATGTATCATTACAATTTTGATTTGAAAAGATAGTTGTGTGGATAAATTAGGTCCACTTGGATATGTTTGGTTCAACTTAGATGTAATTATATAAAGTGATTCCAAATGAAATTTATACATGGAAGTGGTTAAAATGAAGTGTATTTATTTTTCCCCTGTTTGAGAAGGCATTTGTGAGACACTAGGCATCATAATGTCTTTTCATAGAAAAAGAAAGTCATTAAGAATAATTTTGATAATGCTTTAAGAATGATGTTCTCACTCTTCTCTTTTTTGAAATTTTATGAGTCAATAAACTTTGATTGATTCCCTAAGGGGTGTTTGGTTAGTCCTAGATTCCCCCTCAAGGGGATGATTGGGTAAGAAGTTGAAATAGATGGGTCATCAAAAAAGAGAGGAGGAATCATTAATTTTAGAAGAAAAACTAGATGATCAACATGGCCCAAAAAAGGGTGGTTTTAGTTGATCACAATAATGTACCCTAGTATGCCATATTTGACTATAAATGCAAGGAGATCCCCCAATAGGGTGAAGTTGATCATTGATTGATCTAAAAGGTTGCCTTAGTAGGGTAGATTTGATTGTTGATTCAAGGAACTACCCTAGTAGGGAGAATTTAATTGGTGATTGATCTAAATGGATTTCCCCAATAGGGAAGATTTAGATAATGATTAGGCACTTTGATGAATTGGTTGGAGGATAGTAGACACAAAGAGTTCTTACTGCAACATAATTGATTATACATTTAAATATTGATTTTTGATATAACATTGAATGATATTCATTATGATATATAACACCATGATTAATTAATTGAAATGTGAATAAGGACTGACCCCCAATCTAATAGACAAATAAAAACAATGCACCAATGATAAAAATAATGATGATAATGTTGTCAAATTCTACAAGAAGGATTTAAGTATAACTTCATGATAACATGCATCATGATGATGACCACACTAACACTGTGGATTGAGTTGAGGTGATAATATAAAAAGGGTAATAAAAAACATGAAAAGAAATAATAAAACACAAACTAAAATAAAATCAACAAAAAACCATTAAAAAAATCATTATAAATAGAAAAATCACATAAACACATCATAAAATAAAAAAGTAATGATTTATTTTATGTATATGAAAGTAAGGTGTTACTCTTGGGTATTTTCCACCTAAGCTTCTAGAGGACAACTGATAGATTAATATGGTAACCTAGATAGAAGGGGGAAAAGAATAAAAAGGAAGGGGTGGTCGAGCTGACTCCAAATACCCCATGCAAGTGGATATTGCCGACATAGTCCTATTGACTTAATGCCAAATTTAGTTCTCTTAGGGATATGGTATAGAATAAAAATGATGACAATCAAGAGATTTGATTTCAGAGGAATTGGGAAAAGGCAAACTTGTAAAGAAACAAGAGCATTGTGAGGTAGATGTTAATGAGATTGAGATTGATAGTTATCATTATCAAATTGTGTAATTGGAATTTTTACTGAGAAATAATGTATTTTTTTCTAAAAAATAAAAAATAAATTTAAATTTTGATGTTGGGAATGTATAGATCAATGGAATCCACTCATAGAAGAGCATGAAGGCTTCTCATTAGCATCATCAAATAATCAATCATATCATGTTGTGTCAAAGCATGAATGTTAGATCTTCCATAGTTGATGCTACCCAATTCCATCCCATTAATATTAGTAGGTTAAGATGATCCACTATTAAAATAACGTCTCTAATATCCAAAAAAATAGGTGAAGCCTTTAAAAAGACATTGAATGCACACAATATTAAACCAAAAATATATTTTTTTATGTTTAATTTATTACATTTTACTATAGTTTTAGAGTTATTTTTCAAAATTCACATGATGTGATTAGTGATAAAAAATGTGGACTATACACAAGATTACACTAAAAAATAAAAATAATTACCATAATTCAAACTTTCTATTATTTCCTTGCTACAATAGGGTTTGGATAAAAGTATATGGGATGAAAATTTACACAATACATATTTAAAAAAATCCCTAAAGATGAAAAATATAGTTTATGGAATGCATGAGTTTTAGAGTATACACTGAAAAAATTGTACACCAAATCAGAAGGTAAATTACCATAATCCTACATGTTTTATGTTTCCATGATATGTTAGTGTTTCTATAAAGTTGTGAAATATTTGGCAATAACTATTTGATGAAATCTAATGAATTAAAAATAAAAATGGAACCATTGATTCTAAGTTTACCTTTAATTCTAATGTATGCTAATTTTTTTTAGAAAAAACATTAAGGCTTTCCAAATAAACCGCCTAAAATTTTCCAAATTGTTGTTAGTTTGCAACAAAAAATTAGTGTTTATTTAATATAAATTATCTTGGGGTTCTTAACAATAATTACTTCAATATTTTTTTTTCTAGAGTTCACATAATTTATGTAAAACATTTATTGGCATACCTCTAGTTTGGGATTTATTAGAGGCTCCACATAGTCTTCCTCTTCTTCTACCTCAACTTGAACAAGAGATCTTCCTTATATTAGAGGTCATACTTTTTCTCCATGAATATGTTTGTATCAATTTTTATTCTTTCTTCTCTCTCCTCTTGCTTTTAATTTTCTACCTATTATCCCTTTCTCGTATCCCTTTCTCCATTACACTTCTATGCCTTTTCATTTTATCATGTCCTTTCTATAGGTCAAAAAAATAATAAAGTGGTGGTGATTTTGGGCCCTCTAATTTTTTTATACTTTTAGGGGTAGATGTGATGAAACAATCATTCAAATTATGTGACCTTTCTATGAATTTTGCATTATCCTAGTAATTTTTTAAATCCAATATGCCTAAAATATAATATAGTAACATAATTTAATAATTCAATAATATAAGAGGGGTGATAGTGATAAGTATGTTCCTTTGTTGTGTAATTAATTAAATAATTCAAGGGAGATAGGTGACTTATAAGGTGGCATGAAGCATGGAAATCTTTGCATCGAGCGGTGGAAAGGAATTATTAATACTTTAAGTCAAATGACTACCTATTCATTTTTAATTGTATATTTCCAATGCATCCTCTCCATATTTTCCCTTGTGCCATCTATAGAAATGATGTCAATTATTGGTGTTTAGGAAGGTTTGATGTAAATGAGGAAGGTTGGAAATAAGAGGAAGAAGTGGGTGGATATGAAAATAGATGTAGTGCATAAAACCTTTATGTATTTTTTGAACTGGGAAATCATAAACACTCATATGAGTGTTTGGTTAGTAGTGATGTAAATTATGGAAAATGAAATGAAATAGGGGTTGTGAGTGAGATCAACAATTTTCTCAAGGACCTAATGGTGGATCTAAAAACCTCTACAGGGTGTAAAATAGTAATTAACATACCACATATAGTGACTAATAAAAATATCCTTTCTTTTGAATCTTGTCACTTCATGCATAGTGAGGACCATGATTCTCTAGATTGAACCAAGAATTAATCAAGAGTAGTGGTATCCTACCATGACCATGCTATATTATCATAGACATGCACTTCCATATCTAGGGACATAGTGTAGCAACATAAATTTTTTCATAGATATTTGACAATGTTAATTATTGACATATTATAAGGCAAATGACTTATGGTTAAGTACATTACTCTATTTTCCATTCCCTTAAGCCATTTTTATATATTTAGGCTCAACCCTTTGTTTTCACTTATCTTTATACATAACTTTTCAATTATAAATGCTCAACTTATCTAAAAACACCATTAGGTTGTCTCCATCACTCAAATTGTATCCTTGACATCTCTAGACAATTATTTTCCAAGTAGACAATGGTTTACTACACCCATATCTAGTTAGGTCAGTCGTGTCCTCCATAAAATAATGTATACTTTCCAAATTCAAAATTAAAATTTTGAGTCTTCTTGTACATTTCATAAGGTCATTTAAAATATATCATTAAAATATTCTCCTATATATACATGTTAAGAGTGATTCATTTTCCCCACTTCCTTTTCACTTGTCACAAGCACACATACTCCTGCACATTGATATAATTTTCCCTATTATGCAAAAATTCAACATTATTCATATGAATCAACCATAACCCAATCTAAGAGACCTCTAAATCAAATCAGTATCTATCATTGTCAAGTACAAAATCCATCTTCTATTTGTATATATAGTCAAAAGATACCAATTGAAAATTCACTCTAGGTTGGATAAGTGCAAGGGCTTGATTTCCATCATTTATTTATTGGCTACGTAGGCAAAGATTAATTATCAACAGAGTGATTGAGGTCATATTAGACCATTAGACTCCCCTTTTTTCTTGAATGTTTTCGATCTATCAAATTGACCTAAGGGTTTCAAAGGAAAAAGAATACAAATAGAAATTTCTATGAGAAAAATCCATTGGGACAATATATCATACTTCTCATCATATATAGGTGAAACAAGTGTAATGATTAGTTGAGTAACACATTAAATTAAGGCAAGTCTACAATTAACAAACTCAAGCACATTACACCATTATCTTCCATACTACATTCCTATCGACAAAAATATCATACTAGTACTTATGCTATGTCATTTATAGATTCATTATTTATGAGTGCTTTTATATTTTATAATTATCACACTCAATATAAACAAGTCCATAATCAACATACTATAGTGCACTACATCACTATCCACTTCAAATGGACCAATCCAAATTTTATTTTTGTTTCTAATTCTTATGTTGACCCTACATAGTCATTTCTTCTTCTTATTTTCATAGTAAATTAGTCATAATAGTTAGCATAGATAAGTATGCAATCTAAGTATATTTATTCATAATAATTTTCTAAAAGATTTATTTTCTATATTTATCAATTTGTCAAAATTATAATAGTTAATTATTGTACATTTTTAGCATTCTAATATTTCCATTTTAAAACCATTATATATATATATATATATATATATATATATACATTATCAAAATTAATTCACAATTAATGTTTTATCAAAAAAAGGTTAAAACATATTGGTGAACTAGAGCCTTTGTTTTTTAGCCTCTACTTTTTATTTAACACTAAAATGAAATGTGTGGGTATGTGTTTCACTTTAATCCTAGGGTTAAGGATATTGAAATGAAATGGCACAAGGGTGATAATCAGATCTATAACAAGCTAATTAAATGCTAAATTTATATATAAGCATACACTAAATTTATTATTTTGAGATAATATAAATATAGAAAGTACAACTAGTCTAGATATAGAAATGACAAAGAATAAAAGTACTTAGCTTGTTTTAATGCTAATAAATTTCTAGATATAGTATATGATGAGAGAAAATGGGAAGAAAATTTTAAAATAGTTATCAGATTATGGATCTAGTGCCTCTAGCTAGATATGGATAGTTATGTTATCCATATATGGTTACATTGACACTACTATCTAAGTATGATGATAGTGTCCTTTACAGAATATCTAGTAAAACAATATACAACTACCTAAATGATTCTAGGTTAGGTTTTCCCTTAACTTTGGTACATTTAAATTTGGGTCATGTAATATCACTCCTTTTGAAATGGCAAAACCCTATCTTTCCATCTTCAATGTGACTTTGGGGGAAAATGGGTTAGTTGGCACACCATGTTGAGCTAACCCTATGACCCCACTATCAAAGAATGATACTTACATATCCAATACTCTGAAGAGCACCTCAAACTGGTGTTTTTCTCCCCTATGTTTTGGATTTTATGTGAGTCCTATAATGTGTGTAAAATAATTACAATAATGACCTAGCTTGTAACTTATAAAATCAGGCTCTTGGGCTAATTTGTTAGTAATTTAGACCTATATATGTGATGTACATCTTATTGGCATGGAAATAGGGAAGCTTTGATCAATTTAATGATTGATAGAGTGATTTTCTAAGTGCTTTGGTCTCTATTGTATTTTTATAGGTTTTTTGGGTGAGAAATGAATGAGGATTGATATTGTATTTATATTAATCCCTTTAGGGTAGTAACTTGATTTAAAGCACTTAGGTTGACCATTAAGATATGTTTTATTTGAAAATTAGATGACTTTATGGCACTAGACACTTGCATTAGGGAATGACTTGAACATTGATGCTATTATCTATCCTCGATGTTAGTGTCTAGAGAGTATCAAAATAGAGAAAGGATCAAAATTTGTAGAGGTGTAAGATACGTACATTTAAAACATTTTGGGCAAGATAGAATGTCTATGTCATAAATATAAGACTAATCAAACTAAGATATAGGATAAGGGTCATAAGATAGATTAAATGTGCGGTTTTCAAAAGCAAAGAGAGTGTAGAACTAAGAGGAATAAACAAGGTCCGAGTTTTCCAAGTGTACAATACAGAGGTGCTACACAATCACAAAATATTGTCTACACTTTCTGGTTTCAAATTTCCTTTATTTTGTTTTCCTAGGAATTGTGTCCTAGTAGTTTTAAAACTCATAAGATTTCTCATTCTAGGTAAATTTATTAGAATTTTTCCCTATGCCATAGTGTAAGGGGTATTTCACCAATATTTAATCAATTAGATGACAATATTCATGGATTTTAGTTTCAAATGTACCTCATGGCTTAATAAAATGCCTAGGGTTTATTTTTTATCCATAGGAATCATTTCATTATTTGTTCTTATAGTGCACTAGTAAGCAATTAGCCTTGAAGAGTTACTCTCAATGTAACCCATGAGATAGGATAGTGTGGTATGGGAATGATTTACTCCTCCATAGTTAGTTCCTTCACATCTATATTCACTATTTACAACTAGGATTAGTATATTTGAGAACATACAAAGCAATTACACCCTTTATTAGTTACACCATCCTTCCTTGTTGTAAAACATTAAAATTAAAAAACCACAATCATAATAATTATATCTAGTTCAAATATTTTAAATTTAAATATTATGTTATTTCTTACTTTTCAAACTATTGTTCATTATATATGTGCATCGATTAAATCCAACAATAATAACAAGTGTAAAATCGTTAATTTATAATCTCAAGACTTTTAAAATTCATATTGTTGTAGTATCCAATCCAAGATATTACTTGTCACTACTATACACCAAAGAGCATATGCATGATGTATTTTATTTTACTCTCTCCTAGACCTCAAGGTTAACTCAATCCTTGCCATGTTCCTATTATCTTTACAAGGCTCATATTGGACTCCAATGTCCATATGTTCAACACTCAATGATGGTAGATACCTCATCTACCATGATAAAATGAAGTTGGTCAACATGTTCCTCCAAAACCCACACCGCTTGCTAAAATTAAAGTGAATCAATATAAGGGTTATGACATTTTGGACCAACTTAGAAACATTCCTACTAAAATTTATATTTTAGAGATATTACAAAGATAACATTTTATGAAATACAATGTTTTATGTGATACAAATCTTCTTGGTGATATACAACGAACATCATTTTATTCTATCATGAATGAATAAATTCCTTCTATACACATCATAGAACAATATTTTACACTATTCATTTAATTTCAAATAAAGAAAAAGGGAATCATGCATGTTTTGGTAGATAATGGCTCATGAGTAAATATGTGTAGCTCTAAATTATTACAATAATTGGACATCGATATGAATAACAATAAAAATTAAAACTAAATATTAGGGGCATTGATAATGCCCCTTTATAAACACTTAGAGATATTACATTGGTTTTACTATTAGGCCCTAAGATACTACCCATTGATTTTCAAGTTATTCCAAACCAATTACATTACTACTTACTTTTGGGTAGACCCTATATTTATGCCATGGAGGTTATACCTTATACATTGAAAATATGTATCAAATTTTTACATAGGTGATATGAATATACTATTTTAGGAGATGATTCATATTTTCAATATTACAAAATCACTCAATTAGAAGTTGACAATCATCCTATTATAACAACTTCACAACCTATCACACTTGATCAAATGCATCAATATGAGGTAGGTGAGTTAAATATAGGACATGATAAAGCACCAATAATAATTTTCAATAAAACACAAATAAATTATTATGATTTACTATATAATAAGAGAATAAAATATTATATCTCTTTGTTTTATAAAATTTTGAACATCCTAATTGGATAATTACATATTACTATGATGGTAATGATGATGATATTCAAAATCTAATAGATGAAAATTTACATTGACTCAATTTGAACCTTATTGATCTAAAATAATACTTATCACACACTATATTCACATCTAATGGATTCATAACCTTTCAAAAGGATAAAATAAATAAATATTATTAAAAAATTCATATAAAATATCAATCTTAAAAGGACAAGAGAAAAGATATTTCCTAAAAGGAAAAACATCATGAAATAATTTATATTTTTTGTAGTATTAACCCACAAAAAAATAAGATAAAATTTAAGCTTTATGTCTAAGGGTCACATCGCTTGAACACAAGATTATAAATAATCTCAAGATTCAAAATAACACATCCCTTCAAAATAAAACACAAGGTGAAAAATAAAAGCAAGCTGAAAAATAATAGCCATAATTAACACGATGTAAAAAGTATAGGCTTCTACAATAAAAAAATCCAAAAGGGAGAACTACAAGCAAAAAAATAAAAATAACTGCCAATTCAACAATATGGCATTCTCAAAAAGACATTTCTTATAAAGGAAAAAAAACTATGTGATAGATCAAATATAGCTTATGTAGTTTAAAATAAAAATGTTCAAAGGATTTTTTAAAAAAAACTCTCAATTTGAGCATGACATGAGATGCTATTTATTTCTTTTCATGTGATATTTATCATATATTAGTAGATAACATATGATTTTCTATACTTACATGTTTTCACAAGGATTTTTAGTGTGATGTAGGAAATATGTTACAAATTCATTATTAGATACTAGATTTCTCTTTTACCCATTGGCCATGCCTATGTTGGGGGCATTTAAAAGTATATGATCTACAATATAATAGGTTTTATCTAACTATGACCTCAAATGAAATGTTGAGCTACATGTATTACATGTGTCTTGATACATTATTAATATTTTATGTTGTTCTATTTTATACCCCATTTTGCTCACAATAAGACCTTGATACATATGGATGGAATAGACTAGTTTCACCTATTATATGCTCCTTAATTGTTTACTTTCTTTCATGATAGGCTTAACATTATATGCTTATTATGTGTGTCCCTTGGATCTTGTGTGAACATATTGTTGAAGCATCTCTATGAGATCATTATCTAGTATGTGTAAAATTTAAACATGGCCATTTATTGTGTCCCATGGCGTTATGTTTGTGAAATCTTTTCTTATGTGAAATTTGAATATGTCCCTTGTATGTGCTCCCATGGCCTTAATATTTTCCATTTTTTGACATCATTGTTTGTTGTGTTTGTGTGATTTTTGAGCTTGATTAGTGGTGTCATGATTCCTATCATGCACTTATAGGGCCTACTTTAATTTAAAACTATTTTTATTATTATGTGATTCATTGTTAATTATACATATACATAACACTTATGTGCCTATAATTCAATATGTTACATACACATTTCAATGAGAATTGAAATTATATGATGACAAACTCTCCAAATTGATGACATTATTCCACATGATCATACAATTTATCACATGTTACAATTAGCTCTTATTTTGAGATTAGTTAATTATGGGTCATCATAGTGGCTTGTCTCAAAGATCCAAAAAATCCATGAACATATTTGGGATAGAATATAGGTTTAAAAAATACAAAGTACACATTTTCAAATATTCAAAATCATATTTTTTAATCAAAATATAGATTTTTAAAGATTCAAATAGATTTAGTTTTCAAGCATATGACATATGGGAAGATGTAGGATAATGGGGGACAAAAGTGGGGGCATAAAGTGACAATTTTTTAAAAAAAAATTATGGTAGTTAATCTTGGAGATAATGTTAGAGACATTTAGAAAAATAATTTTAGAATGACGTAAGAATATGAATTATGTCATTTAGAATGTAGTTTTTAATATATATATATATTTGCAATACCTAGATGATAAAAGTGTGTGAAATAAATGCATTTATGACAATGGCTTGAACCTTTTTCTAAAAATATAAGGAGACTACATGTTTATGGATACATATTTTTTAAGTAAATAAATTAATTGATGTATGAAAGTTCATGTATGCATAGAATAAATGTCAAAGATTGGTTAGGATATTTTTTAATTAATTTTTTAATAAATATATATTGTTTAAATAATTTTACAAGTCAAGAAAGTTAGAAAATTGGAACTACAAGTGTGCGAACACAACATTTTTATAATAACTTCATGAAAAAAAAATATTTTTTAAAACATCATAGCCAGTGATCTGCAGATTAGTCAAATATGATTTTTATAAATTTTTTATTAATGGTCAAAAATTTATAAAAGCATTTGTAATGATATGTATATAGTCCATAATGAAGTATGTTGTCTATAAATTAAGTAATTGTATATATATATATATATATATATATATATATATATATATACATATATATATATATACATATATATATATATATATATATATTAACATTAATAAAATTATATATTCAAAAACTATGCTTTCCCCTCTACAAACTCATAGATATTTTTTTAAATAATAAAATATACCTGATCAGATGTGTTGATAAAGATGAAAAATAATCCAAATTTTCCTTAAAACCATGTCGACTACTCCATGGCTGATTTTAGGCTAGGTTCAGACATCCCCAAGCGTATACCCAAAGCAATTTTGAAGGGAAAGCATAAAATTCAAAGAATCAAATTTTGAAAGGGATTACACCCTTTTAAAGACATGTTTATAGGGAAAACATATTTTTCTAATGGCATACGCCCTTTGAAAGATTTTTTTTATAAGGGAATGTTAGTGAGATTAAGTTTTTATATGGTAAGGTTAGTGAGATTAAGTTTTTATAAGGGTATATATTTTTAGATTTTGGTGAGCATACCTCATTATATTAATGAGAGTAAGTTAGGTTTGAGTTACAAGAGGTTCTATTAGTGAGATTTAAATTTAGTAAGTATAAGTTTACATTTAATTTCTATTACATTTTATATTCTTATACATTAAATTTATTTTACTAAATATAACAAATTAAGGCCAATTTGCATCTTATGAAATCAATTTCAAAGCTATAGGACTTACCATTTAGAAGTTATTTTTTCAAAATCCAACCTGTTCAATACTTAGTTTTCAAAATTTCAAGATTGAAAGATAGAATGAGAACAATGTTTTAAATCCTATTACATATGTAATAAACATATATCATTTCTTATGCTCCCTATTTTACCTAATTGAGTATGCCTTACCTACTCTCCCTACTTTAGTATGCCCTACCTAGTTGAATATCTGAGTTTGAAGGTAAATTCCTAAATAATTTATGGGTTTTTCAATCAATCGATCTATAAATATGCATAAATGACTTCCCTGTAGCATGTAACTTGTAACATACCTATAGTAATGATATGGTCAGTCATACATAACATCTACTGTATATTATTACAACATGTATATATGTATTCACTCATATATGACATATACCTATAGACATGATATGATAACTTATATGAGACATGAATGTAGATAGTCACCCTAATAAACTCCATTCAAATTAGAATGAATTGAAACACCATTAAAAATCCATCCTAGAAAGATACCATTTACTCTAAATTTTTTTTTGGACAAATGGGTCAATCCATGCATACTTTAATTCCAATATCATGCATTATTCTAAAGTCATATTTGAACATTTGATAATCAAATAGGACACTCCCTTATCAAACCTCATCATTCCTAATCACTACCTCATAGACCCCCATGTTCTCTTATCATCCCTAGTGACTCCCTCATTAACTCTCATTGGCCCTCATTATCCCCAATCAATCCCTCATTGAATATCATCATCCCTCATTGTCTCTAATCACTCCCTCATCAACCCTAGTCACTCTCTCATCAATCCTAATCATCCTTCATTATACCTAATCATCCATAAACACTCCCTCATCAACCATTATAATCCCTAATAATATGTAATAACTCTTTCTCATCCCTGATCATCCTTAGTCACACTCTCATCATGTCTCATCATCCCTAATAACTCTTTCATAAACCATCATTGCTTCTCATATTCCCTAGTCAATCCTTCATCATCTTTAATTATCCTTCATCATCCCTAATCACTCCCTCATCAAACCTCATCATCCTTAATCATCCCTAATCACTCCCTTTTCATTTATCCTCCTATCTTATTTTCCCTAACCATTCACTCATTGGCCCTCCTCATACCTAATCACTCCCTAATCATCTCTAGTAAATACCTCATCTAGTAGAGTGTGTTTGAATCCACTAGTCAGTAAAAATTTATTTTAGACTGAATAATATATTTTTTAGATGACTCTTGAATGTTTTTTGATTCCTTTTGTTGTGATTGGAGTGTACTAGGTTGGTTATTCTCATTCATGTCTAATAGATTAGGTAGGGCCATGATGGATTACTTTAGGGAGATTATTGAATGATTTCCCTATTGGAAATAAGATAATATGCTCTTTACACTTGTATGGTGGAAATTAATTTTAAATGATGAGGGATAATTAAAAATAAGGAAAGATCAAAAATTCCATATTTTTGCTTAATTAATATACTCCAATTTGGAAAATGAGTTATAAAAAAGGAATTTATGTTTCCTCCTCATTGAAAAAATGGTTTTTGTATGATTTTTAGTTCTAGTAATGTACGTATGGCTTATAAAATGAGTTAATATGACGTAAACTATATTCATCATCATTGTTAAATTGATATGATATTAGTAAGTGAAAATGTACTATATTGTGAGCCTGAGTTGCATTGTATCCTCAAGTTGCATTATGATCCCATATTGTATTGTGAATTTGAGTTGCATTGTGAGCCTAAGTTGCATTTCTATCTTGAGTTGCATTGGGAGACCAATTTGCATTTCCATCCTAAGTTGTGTTGGGATCTCGAGTTGTATTTTTACCCTAAATTGCATTATGATCTTGAGTTACATTATGTGCCTAAGTTGTATTATGATCTTGAGTTGCATTGTTATCCCAAGTTACATTTGAAGCCTGAGATGCATCAGGATCATGAGTTTCATTGTTAATGATGCATTTTAGAAAATGAACATGATTATATTAGGATCCTTATGAGAATCATAACATGTATTTTAGCTTTAAAATACTATGAGAGGAGGATGTTCTTGGAATTCCTATGGAAAAATAATTTACATCAAATAAAACGTTGTAATTTCCCATTGATTTGAAATTAATGTTAGAATGTTTCATATACTCAAGTTCAAAAATAAATAGTAAATATATGAAGGAAAGTATGCTTCTTATTTAATGAAAGATCTAATGTTGTCTTCGACATTTTTTTTGTCTCAGATTTGTGTATCATGGTTTGTTCTAGCTTGTATCTCTTATTACTCTATGAGAAGTTGTAGGCTAATGTTTGGCTCTTTTGAGTCAGTCTAAGCTTTATCCTTAGGCCACTATAAGGGTTGTTGATACCCCATTCCTAACTCACCCACCTATTAATAGACATGATGACATGTGCTTTGGAATTTCCTAATGGTTTCTATATTTGACCTTCAAAACTATTGGATCTGATGCAGGAGCTTCTAGCAAGGACTAGCTGAATAAGCCTTGGATAGGCATTAGCCTAAGCAATTATATAAGTTTCCCTCCAAGTTATATTTTCAAATATTCATACTTGTCATTTAGAGGAGAAATAAGGCCTAAATATGTTTTGTATGGATTTATTAGTTGTCAAAGGATTTCATTAATCCTATTATTGTTGTAATCATCCATGAATGGCATGGAGTCAAGCATAGTTGAAGAATTCCCTTATTATGTGAGTAGTTGAGCCTTCATAGGATGATGCATGATCCAAGGAGATTGAAAAAGATTTTTATTTCTTTTTTTTATCAAATCCATTGGACCAGGCCATAAAATAAATTAACTACAAGTTGGCTAGCACAAGAGGAGGAGAGATAGAGAGGGAGGATCTCCAGGAGGGAGAAGAGGAGTCATGAAGGCCATTCAACCTGTATTATCCTATTTTGACCATGGTGGCATAGGCAGGAAAGGTGTGGAGGTTTTGAAGAGAGGATAGCCTCAGTGAAATCAGGTTAAGGATATTGCAAAGACATGGAAGCATGGTCTGAGACATCATGAAGAGATTTGTAAAGACCGTGAGGAGTTTTTGACAATTGTAGATAGTCACGAGGTCATGGAAATCATGGGAGGCACAGTCCCATGGGAGAAGATATTCAAAATCCACGCAGAACGGTTTTTTGTGAGCCATGTAAGTCACACAGAGATGATGAAAGAAGGCGAAGGCACAGTTGTCATCGAGGGTTTACAGTCCCTTAGAAGGGCAGACACAGATGGAGGAGAATCATTGTAGACATAGTCAAAGTTGCATTGATGAACACATGCATCTAGGAAACATGACGAGGGAAATCGTCAAGGGAATGTGACAATACACAGTCAAGTTTGAAGCTATCAGGAAACACAAGAAAATCAAACATGTCAGAAGGGTACAAAACATTGCATGGAAAGAGTAGTCCCACTTGTCTCGAACATGGGAGAAGATAAGAGAATACAGAAAGGGCATGTAAGGGTACAATTAAGACTTGTAGGAAGGGAATGAAAATTATAGTCACAAGAAGGGCTAGAAAATTATCATGAAGGGCAAGGATGAGAGGTTAAAATCAAACTACCAAATGGTGAATGATGACAGGCATAGTCCCCAAATATTCCTATCATCCTTGACAAACTGGTCGAACCTTCAAAAGAAATTGTCGACTATAATACCAGGAAGCTAGCTGACAAAGTAATAGTAGCTGGATACTTTGTGGTTGTCCCTAAATACTTAAATGGGGATCCATATGTCCTAGACAATCATACCATTCAATATTGGCTCAAGAATCACATGCCTGAAAAAGGATTTGAGGGCTCTCTAAAAATTATAGAGGTTTTAAAGAGCAGAGGCATAACTAGTATCAGAGCAGCTAGATTCCACTGGGGAGCCAAGGTGGTCATGGAGTTAGCAAAAGGAGAGGATATAAATGTATGAGTTTTATTGCATCCATAATTTGTTACTATTAATGATATCAAAGGGGTTAAAGTGCCCATAGCAATATTGGGAGCTAAACTTGACAGGATCTCACCCCCTGAACTTGTAAAGCAATTTGAAATTATTCTGTATGACAAAAAAATTGAGGCAAGGGCATAAGCTATTTTGAAAACACTGGAAGCCCACACTGCACTATGTTTATAGGATATTCAAGGGCTAATAACTTGGATTCTTGGGGATGGAGTGATGCCGTCATGGATATTTATAAAAAAAATAAACCATTGATATCAAAGGTAGTACTACTTTATATGTCGGGCCTTGATGTACCAATTTTGGTATCAGAGCTTGAAGCTCTTGGGATTTGGAAATTGATCATGGTTGCTAATAAGTTGTTGTAGGATTGATAAAAGGATCAATAGGACAAAGTGCTAGAAGACCTTATTGAGGAAAGGTATGAGTAACTTTGATACTTGATTTGAGTTTATTGTGTTTGAGAAGTAAATAGATGAAGAGGAAGGTAGTCAAGCCATTGAGGCTTAAGAGGAGAAGAAGCCAAGGAAAGCTTAGTGAAGAGCCAAGAGAAGCTCTAGAAGAAGAGCATAGTGAATGCTCAAGAGAAAGATCCAAAGCAAGGTAGGCTTGGATTTGAGAAATTATTGATATTTGGTTAAAGTAGTGTCATATTATAGGCCATTGAATCAAAGTGTGAGGCTAAGTAAAGCCATTAAGTAGGATCAAAAGACTAGGATGCAAAAGGCCTAGGTGAGATCAAGGAGATTGTTAAAAGAGAAGTCAAGGAGAAAGGCTTTGGTGAGACAAGGGGACCTGAACGGATCAAGAGACCAAGGTGGAAAAGACTTGGTGAAGATCTCAGAAATGGAAGTATTGTTGAAGGCACTACAGAGTAGTAAGGCACATGAGGGTATTCAGATGAAGGAAACAAGCATCCAAAAGAAGAAAGGTATGACCAGTATTGAAATTGATAAAGAGATTGATAGTTTGAAAAGAGATTTAGCTAATTTTGCATATAGATATGAGTCTTGGATGCAGATAGATAAGCAAGCATGGGTATGGCCAATGAGGAAGAGGTTGAAGTGGCCAATTGATCTCCTAATGAAGAGGAGAAGAAGGCAAAAGAATATTGCCAAGAAGAGAGAAGCCCATAGAGGCAAGATGATGAGTAGGTTGCCAAGTGAGCAATAAGAGGAAGAGATTGTGAAAAAGGTTCTCATTGAGGAGAACAAGAGTAAATAAGAAAGAAAAGATGAAGTTCTAGGAAGGGTGCTTGAAAAGATATGAGTGTTGGTGAAGAGAGAACTCATAGGGACCTTGTGGTCTCTTATTTTTATATCTAATGCTGTCTTTACATGGGTAATTGCAGGTATGAGCAGCCTTGTGAAGGTCAAAAGAAAGGCCTTGAAGAATGAAGAGATTGGTGCAAGAGAAGACACCAAGTACACAAGTGAATGTGTAAGAGAAAAGAAAAAGTTTGTTGTTGTTGATAAAGAAGAAGAGATGCATTGGTTAATGCATGAGGGAGGTGTTGAGGAACCCATACAAGCAAGAGAAGATATAGAATATGAGGATGACTTCCATGACACCATTGAATGCCAAGAAGAGGTAAGAGAACAGTCAAGCATAAAGGAAGAAGAAAGTACAAACAATCAAGAAGCTATGCAAATCAAAGAACTAATGGAGCAGCCCATTAAGGAGGTAAAGGTGAATACCAAAAGTGAATTTTATTATTCTTATAAGGATGAAGTTATTGATATGCATGTTAGAGAAGCAAAGAGAAAAGTGAAGTTTCTAATTAACCATGGATATGTGATGCCTAAATGGTGGAAGAAGCAAACTCCCAAGCAATAGGAAGTGTTGGTCAAAGAGCATGGATGCAAGATGCCTACATGGTTTGAGAAGACAAATGATGAGAAGAAGAAACAAATATGGGTACCTAAGAAGGCAAAGAGAGAAGATGTGAGTGTTGAGGCAACAACACCAAGAAGCCAATGGAAGAGGATTGAAGGTGATTCAAGCAACTAAGAGAATGAAGGTGAGATGGTGAGTATGGAAGAGGCATTCCATGAAGATATGATGCTTGAGAGGTATACCAAAGAGGTAAAAGGTAAACAAACTATTTATGATGATTTTTTTGAATCCTTTAATGATATTTCCATGAGAAATGAAAAATGGAAAGTGGCTATGTGGACTAATATGCAGCAAGGAGAGAGTTTCAAATGGATGGATGATGACGAAAGGGGAGAGTATACAGCAAAACAATGCCTCATTGAAAACAAAGAACAAACAAGATGGATTTAAAGAGAAGTTGAAGAGAGTAAGGAGACATAAGATAAGTGTACTTCAATTATATTTGATGAGTATATTAAAGAAGTTGGTTTGTATGAAGACAGCTCAAGAAAGGATGAGATGAAGAGTAAGGCTAGTAAAGGACAAGCAATCTTTCAATTTGATAAGCCAAAGTTTGATGAAGAGAATGGTGACATACATGAGATCTTACTAAAGGAAGAGTTGAGAATGTTGGAGGAGCTGTTTGGTCATTCAAGAAAGATGAATGAAGGTACAAGCCATGGTGAAGACACTATTGGGAAGAGTGAAACAAGACAAGAGCAAAGCAAAGAGGCAAGGACATTTTTGATCAAGGAGCAAGAATGTGAAGGTAGCCAAGAGGCTTCATGGCCTAAATATTTTGATTCTAAGGTGGCTTTGAATGTTTTGTATGCAGGTAGGAAGGTTGCTCAAGTGAATGAAATACATGAGTCCTTAGAGAAGCTCATGAAACAAGAAGAAGATCAAGAAGATCTTGAAGACATGTATGAGAATGAAGCATGGAGATGGGACATAATAGCTAAAAAGGAGATGAGGAGAATAACATACCAGAGAAGGAAGAAAAGCAAGAAGATGAAAGACAAAGACTATCAAAGACAAACACCAGCATTGGCATTCACAACAAGACCTTGGGATCCAGGAATATAGTGAAGACTAATGCATGGAGGAAGTAGTTAATTTGAACTTAGGTTCAAATCCTTTCTAGAGGGAGAGTATGATGCAGGAGAATCTAGCAAGGAATAGCTGAATAAGCCTTGGATAGGCATTAGCCTAAGCAATTATATAAGTTTCCCTCCAAGTTATATTTTCAAATATTCATACTTGTCATGTAGAGGAGAAATAAGGCCTAAATATGTTTTGTATGGATTTATTAGTTGTCAAAGGATTTCATTAATCCCATTATTGTTGCAATCATCCAAGGATGGTGTGGAGTCAAGCATATTTGAAGAATTCCCTTATTATATGAGTAGTTGAGCCTTCATAGGATGGTACACGATCCAAGGAGATTGAAAAAGATTTTTATTTCTTTTTTTATCAAATCCATTAGACCAGGCCATAAAACAAATTAATTACAAGTTGGCTGGCATAAGACGAGGAGAGATAGAGAGGGAGGATCTCCAAGAGGGAGAAGAGGAGTCATGAAGGCCATTTGACCTGTATTATCCTATTTTGACCATGGTGGCATAGGTGGGAAAGGCATGGAGGTTTTGAAGAGAGGATAGCCTCAGGTGAAATCAGGCTAAGGATATTGGAAAGACATGGAAGCATGGTCTGAGACATCATGAAGATATTTCTAAAGATCGTGAGGAGTTTTTGACAGTTGTAGACAATCACGAGGTCATGGAAATTGCAGGAGGCATAGTCCCGTGGGAGAAGATATTCAGAATCCACACTAAATAGTTTTTCATGAGCCATGTAAGTCACACAAATATGACAAAAGAAGGAAAAGACACAGTTGTCATCGAGGGTTTGCAGTCCCTTAGAAGGGTAGACACAGACAGAGGAGAATCATTGCAGACACAGTCAAAGTCACATTGAGGAACACACGCGTCTAGGAAACATGACAAGGGAAATCATCAAGGGAGTGTGATGATACACAGTCAAGTTCAAAGCCATTAGGAAACACAAGAAAATCAAACATGTCGGAAGGGCAAAAAAAATTGTATGGAAAGACCAATCCCACTTGTCTTGAATGCGGGAGAAGATAAGAGAATATAGAAAGGGCATGCAAGGGTATAATTGAGACTTGTAGGAAGGGCACAAAAATTACAATCACTAGAAGGGCAAGGATGAGAGGTTGCAATCAAACTACCAAATGGTGAATGATGACACGTACAATCCCCAAATATTCTTGTCATCCTTGACAAACTCGTCAAACCCTCAAAACAAATTGTTGACTACAATACCAAGAAGCTAGCTAACAAATTAGCAGTAGTTGGATACTTTGTGGTTGTCCTTGACTACTTAAATGGGGATCCATACATCCTAGACATTGGTACCATTCAAGATTGGCTCAAGAATCACATGCCTGAAAAAGGATTTGAGGACTCTAAAAATTATAGAGGTTTTGAAGAGCAAAGGCATAACTAGTATCAGAGTAGCTAGATTATACTGGGGATCCAAGGTGGTCATGGAGTTAGCAAAAGGGGAAGATATAAATGCAAGAGTTTTATTTCATCCATCATTTGTCACTACTAATGATATAAAAGGGGTTAAAGTGCCCATAGCAATATTGGGAGCTGAACTTGACAGGATCTCACCCCTTGAACTTGTAAAGTAGTTTGAAATTATTCTGTCTAACAAAAAAATTGAGGCAAGGGCAGAAGCTATTTTGAAAACACTAGAACCCCACACTGCATTATGTTCACAGGATATTCAAGGGCTAATTACTTGGATTCTTGGGGATGGAGTGATGCCATCATGGATATTTATCAAAAAAATAAACCATTGATATCAAAGGTAGTACTGCTTTATATGCTGGGCCTTGATGTATCAAGATCTCACCCCCTTATCACCTCTATTCTATAGATGTTGAGAAGTGTAGTGTTTATGTCAGTTTCTTGTTGGTATTGATAATTTTATGAGGAGTAAAAATATTTATTATGGGAACAATTATTTGTTTTTTATCTAGGCTATAAACATTGAGTGAAAGGGTTGAAGCATTTTGGATTTTCTCATGTTTGTGAGTAATTCTCAAATAATGATGTGGGGCACAAGTATAAATTATTAGCATTTATGCCACTAACTTTGTTATGGCATGGTTTATCCTTACATTGAAATATTTTTACTTGTGTAGGAATTATGATAGGAAAACACAAAGGGTTTTGAGTATAATTACCAACACGTGCATCATTCCTCTATGGTGTGGTCTCCACAATGTATGTTGTTTATCCTAAATTTCTTAAAATGGTCATAGTGGAGGACTCAATGGTAGTGGGTTATGAAAATGAGAATTATAGTTGACGGTATGGCCTTTAAAATGAAGGTGTCATTGAAAGGTATTTATTTCACTAAAATTTGTCTAATTTAAGTATAAAGAAAAATGGAGAAGAATGATAGGGATAAGTGATTGGAATAAACCTAAATTGGTTTGTGCACCATATCTAGACATTGTGAGCACTCCTCTTTGGCTAGGGAGGACTATCATTATTTACAACCTGAGTGTAGTCGAAAGTAATAGCATGAAAGTGGTATGTTATATTTATATTTTGGAAGTTATTTGCATAGGTTTTGGAAGGGTTAGGAAATCCATAGTTACCGATGTTGGTTATGTTGTTGAGGTTGGTAAGGAAGTGACCGATATTGTTTATGGTATCGAGGTCAGTGGGTGAAGGTGACTAATGTCAGTTAGGCTACTAAGCTTGATAGGGGAAATAATTGATTAGGAGATTACAGAAGGACTTTTTAGGTCTCAAAAATGGTTTTGGTCAGGTCTTAAAGGTTGGGGAGAGTTGTGTTAGAGAGAGAGAGAGAGAGTATGGTTTGTGATGGATCTAGTCAGAGGTTTGGTGTGTTGGGTCAAGGGAAACCACATAGGTAAGCTTTATAACTCCCTCACGAGGGTCTAGTCAAGAATATGTAAAGTAATGAATTATATATATATATATATATATATATATATATATATATATATATATATATATATATATATATATATATATATATATAAAAGTGATTGTAAAGTAACTACTTAAAAGACCTATATAATAAGTGATGTACTTAGTTTTAGTGGTAAATAAATGATAAGTGCTAGATGAATGGCTCTTATCAGGTAGTCCAAACCGATGCCC
Organism: Torreya grandis; assembly: GCA_037957365.1. Lineage (NCBI taxonomy): Eukaryota > Viridiplantae > Streptophyta > Pinopsida > Cupressales > Taxaceae > Torreya > Torreya grandis. Next base: position 316,155 of record JARHVA010005526.1, on the reverse strand, counting down.
TATATAGAAAAAACAAGTGGGTGTTGCTAGTTCTCAAGAGCTTGGTTCCTGATGTGGATTGACTTATGTGAGATAAAAATAAGCCAAGATGTTGAAAGTTAAATGTTAAAACCCTATATGCAAATAAGAAGTTTTCCTAATTTTTACTGACCTAAACATTAGTTTTGGGTTTAGCTTATATAACTAACATCAATGGTCCCACTGACATTGATTGTGGGTTGATCGACATCGATCACATATGAATAGGTAAATTTACTATTTTTAGCATATTTTTTGTTTCTCTTCATGCCAAGTGTGGTATCCATCAAGAAATGGTAGGAATGGGAGGTTAAGAAGGACATATTTGGTTAGGAACTCATTTCTGAGGTGAGAAAAAGTTTTGGGTAGTTAGGATAAGGGGACTAAGTCTTAAGGTGACTCATGAGGTGAGAATTAGTCTTAGGACAAGGTGTACAAGTATGGTGGCAAAAGGGGTTTTAAATAAACTTAATTATATATCTCTAATTAATTAAATATGTGAGGGGTAAAAGCATAGGTTGGGGAGGCTAGTCATTATTATTAAAATAGGGCTCAAGGGGGTTTTTGACATAAGGAGTTATGCATGTGTATGAATCAATTTTAGAGTCTACATTTACTCCTTTTTGGATTTGTAATTTGTACTAACAATTTTCATGACAAAAATAGGATTTAGATGCTTGAGGTATTGGATGAGTAATCCCCCCTCAAAATGGGAATTGATGGAGGACAAACTAGAATTGGGTACCAGTTTGATAAAAAGTGAATTGTGTGAGTGGAGGAGAACATGGTATCGATGCTTGTGTGTATACTATTATGAGCTATAGTTGACAAAAGGAAGAATAGGTAAGGTTGAGGAGGACTCAGATAGAACTAACCAAATCATAGCTTATACATGATAAATCATAAGGTCAAAATAATCAAAGTTATAACTCTAATTATTTCATGCATTTTAGGTATCTAAGGTAGAAAGTGCCTTTGGGAAACAAATAAAGGTTACAGGTGATAGGATGAGTTAAGTCACTATCCAAACACCTAATATACATGCATGTGTATAGTAGCTAATTATAGCAGAATAAAATAAGTGGTCTAAACAAGCAATGCAAGGTTGGTGTAAAATGGTCAATGGGTGAGGAGATATTTATGATCCCTAGGAAGAGTCATCGTGGGGGAGATTTAAGTGATTTGAAGGGTGGTTATCATGGTCAGGGAGATATATATGATTTCTAAGTTAATAGTCATGGTTAGGGAGTTATATGTGATCTCTAAATTACCCTAGTTATGGGTAGAGTCTAAAGATTTATAGTTATTGGTGTAAATTCTAATGTAATGGTACCAACATTAGTGATGTTTGTAGTAAATATTGCTAACATCGGTGGCCTAGGGTAAGGTTTTTGATATTAGTGGGAAAAAGTGCTAACATTGGTAGATTAGGTCAAGTATGTTGATGTTAGTGGGTGACCAGACCTGACAAAAGGGGGTTTGGTGGCACACCAAACTCATTTGAAACATTTCATTGGAGATAAATAGAACTCTGATTGTGATTGAGATGGTAGATCTAGGAGGGGATCCAATGGGAGTTGCACCACCATGAAAGCCATCTGTGCCAACCTAGAGGAGATAGAGAGATGAGGTAAGATGCTCTATGATTTAGTTTTGACTATGAGTTGGTTAGTTTACTTTTGTAGGCTAATTTAGAGGTGGGAGAAAAGAAAATGTTAGTAGAGGGGTAGGAAATGGGGTAGGTAGGTTTAGGCTAAGTTGGGAGGGATTTGGGGTAGGTTTTAGGTGAAAATTTAAACTTTTAGGGAAGGGTCATTCAGACCTAGGGCCAAACCAATCACTGACATCAGTGAGGTTCAATGATGTCAGCTGACATGACGTTAATGTTGGTAGGTTTCTACTAACATCAACCAACACCAAGCACTAATGTCGGCATACAAGACTGATGTCAGTGACAATGAAAGAATCAAAAATGGGAGAAAAGGTCAATTTTTATCCCTAATTAAAGTAGTCAACTAGCCTAATGGTTGAGCTAACCTCAAAATACCTTGTGTTGATTGAGTGCTACCTACATAGCCTAATTAAGGGCCTCAAGGAAATGTAGTTCTCCTAGAGGCTAGGGAAAAAGATCTAAGATATGGTTAAAAGTGTATTAGGAGAATGTGTAAAAAAAGGTAGTTAATGATAGGTTAGGAGACCTAGGGCTTAAAATATAGGTTATAGGGTTAAAGGTTAGGTATATAATCCATGAGGTCTAGAGTTATGATAGGTAGTTAGGCCTAGGCTGGAGAGATAGGCAATGATGCCTAGGGTAGAGAGGAGAGAGTAAGTTAGATAGTTAGGTGGGTATATGGCTAAGCTAACCTTAGAAGACCCTATGTGAACTGAGTGCTACCTACATAGCCTAATGGAGGGCCTTATACTAATGTAGTTCTCCCAAAGAGAAAGGAAAAATGTGGTGATCAATTATATTATAAAGTATGTGACTTGAGTAATGTGTGTATGGATGCAAGCAAGGCTAGAGTTGATGATGCATGATCAACTACCAAGGCTACTAACATAGATGAGGAGGGATGTCACTTTGGAGGAGTGAGATTACATGACAGCTATGGGGTTAGGAGGAGTGTGGTGATATTGTAAAATTGCTTAAGATGTGAGCCTAATGATAGCATTTATCAAGAGGTGGGATCACACCATCAACACCTTCTATCTATTAACTAGAGAGTTGATAGTGACCCATGAAGATGTATATAAGATATTATGGTTGCCACTCTAGGGTGAGGATAGCACCTAGAGAATGGTCTATTTTAGAGATGTATAGGTATACAACATAATTTTCCTTAGGTGGTATAAGAATTGGTGGGGAAAGGAGATATTGTTTGAGTGCATCAAAAGCTTCTTATCAATCTATATTCCAATGGAAGGAAAAATCCTTTTTGAGGATATGGTGAAAGGGTTGGCAATGATCTGACAGTTAGGAGATGAAGTGATGAATTGACTTAAGTTTGCCTTGTAAGCTATGGAGTTTTTTGATATTAGTAGGTGGAGGCATCTCTAGTATTACTCTAACTTTAGCAGGGTCGACCTTAATACCATGGAGAGAAATCATAAATCCTAAAAGCTTACTAAAAAGAACACCAAAGACACATTTCTTTTGGTTTAGTCAAACATTATATTGGAGGGGATGAGTAAATATTGATCTTGTAAAAGTTTAGACTTTATAATTAAGTCATCCATGTAATCTTCCATAATTTTGTGTAGGAGATCATGGAAGATGTAAGCCATAACACATTGATAGGTGGCACCAGCATTCTTCAGACCAAAAAGCATGACCCAATAACAAAATTTCCCCCATGGGGTAATGAGGGTTATCTTCTATTGATCCTTGAAAGTAACCAAGATTTGATTATATCTAGAGAACCCATCCATAAGTGATAACATCTCATGTCTAGATGTTAGATCAACAAGTTGGTCAATACTTGGTAATGGGAAGTCATTTTTTGGACAAGCGAGGTTTCAGTCATGATAGTTAGTGTAAATTCAGATTCCCTCAATCACTTTTGTGATAGGAACAATATTGTAAATCCATTATGGGTAGTCAATGGGTTGGATAAAGTTAACATAAAGGAGGTGTTGGAACTCTTCTTTGACAAGGAGAGAAATATGAGGATGCATCTTGTGAAGCTTTTGCTTAATAGGTTTAACATATTGATTGGTGATAATGTTATGGGTGATGATAGAGGGGTCAATACCAATCGTGTCATAATAAGACCAAGCAAAGGATTTGCTATGGTTATTAAGAAATGAGGCGTAATCAACTCGCTTAGAGGAATCTAAAGATTGGAAAATATTGAGGACATGGGAGTTATCATGTGAGGGCAAATTGATGTCAATGGTTGATTCATTTAACATAGATTATGTTTCAAATGGGAGTGATCATTGGATATATGAATCATCTACACCCATGTATGTGATAATAGTGTCATCATCTTGACATTAGATAGTGTTAATAGTGGGAGAGTCTTCATCAATTATTTTATAATGAACAAGAGGAAGGGACATTGTTTCCTTACCTTGGTGATAGGTGAGAGGCCCAAATGGATGGTAGTTATTGAAAAAAAATTGGGAGTTATAGATACCTCTAATTTGGTAGGTGATGGTGGAGAAGAATGTGGAGAGGGAGAGATTCACTCTTAAATAATTGGTACATGGGAAGTTTTGGTGAGTTTAGTTGGTTTGCCATGACCCACTTCATGCCTCTTTTTGGCATTTTCAATGGTTTGGCTAGTGGAGTATTCAATAGGCATATGGACACCCTACTTATAACAACCCAAACCAAATCCTTTCTAGGAACACCAATAGAGATAGGTGTGTGAAAAACTAGGCTTGCTTAGGAAAGAGAAGTCATAGGTAAATGGTTGTGGTGAAGAGGATGGATTGCTAATAGTGAGAGCCAAATCAATTCCCCCATATGTGAAATTAGTTTGAAGGTTAGGGGGTCCATAAGGGATGACCATCCTAATGAGAGGATCATAATTTGGGTGCATGTGAATCTTTCCATACTCTTGTGGAGTATAGAACATGTCAAGCATCAAAAAATTATATTCTTCGAGTGACAAACATTTAAAAGTTTCCTCCATGGGATCCATGTCAGGAATTTGTGTTGTCAGTATCTATTTAACTAGAGTAGTGGAACTTGTGGAAGCTTTAGAGGAATCATGCAAAGAAGATGATGTCTTTAATGGAATAAGAACATCATTGGGACTATAAATCATGTTGCATGTTTTAAATAGAGGTGGATCAGTGGGTATTACATGCACTTGCCCATCATTTTCAAACTTGACATATCAGTGCAAAGTTGATCGTACACATGCCATAACATGTATCCAAGATCATCAATGTATGATATTATATTATGACTCTCCTTATACAACATAGAAGAACTTGGGAATTATGTGGGGACCTACATGGATATGGAAGACAATAGTGCCCATTGTAGTAGTTGTGTTATCGTTAAAAGAGAATAGTACCATGTCGGTTTGAGACATGAAATTCTTGGTAAGAACTAGATATTTGTAGGCATGGGTGGGGATTATATTAATACTATTTCCCCCATCAATTATGACTCTCTTGACATGATTTTTATTAATAAATGTGGTAGTAAAAAGGGTAGAATCTTGATCCTTAGGGTGTTGAAGTATAATTTCCAAACTACTGAAGGAAATCAGGGGGATGGAATAAAGAGAGATAACCAAAGCTATAAGAGGTTGGGTATCATAAGGTTGTACCTCGACTACTTTCAAATCACTAATCAAAGCTTAACAGTGATTGGGGTGAGTTTTGGATTAACTCATGCAAGGGCATTTTCATAAGAGTTTGGTGAAGCTATTTCACCATTGACCTTTGAATAACATTCAAAGATGTTAGTTTAGGGACACCAAAAATGGAAATCTTAAGATTTATAGGGAGAATGTCTTTAGAAAAGGGATGATCCCAAGGAGTAGTGACCTTTTCTTTACCCTTATCCTTTTGGTTTTGTGACCGTGTGGCCACATTAAGTGTGTTGATCTAAAATATAGGTGAAAGACATGGCAAAGGGGGTATGACCACATCTTTGGGTTTGAATTTAGGTGGATTAGTAGGAGGTATTATGGATGCCAGAGGTGGAATAATGGGAAGGTTAACAAGAGTATCAACAAAGAGAGTGTTGACATCAAAGTGTTGTCGAATGACTGCTATGAGGTCTTTACAACTCTCAGTATCATGCCCAAGTGAATGATGATATAGACACACTTATGTATCATTAAACCAAGATGGCTTAATTCCAAGAGGAATATAAGGCTTATTGGGAGTAAGAGTTATTATGGAAGATTATAAAAAATGATGTAGGAAAAAGATCTAAGAGCCTGCGAGTGGACTCAAATTTGTTGTGGTAATACGAGTGGACACCTTCTTTTATTTAGGAGTTATAGGGGTGAAATTGCATGGTGCCTTGTTTGGTGGTGATGGAGTTACATGTTTTACAGAAACTTTATTGGTGTTAGGTATCATGGTGTTAGATGTGAAAGGCCTACCAGGTGGCAAAGGCAGTAGTGGAGGTAACTTAGCCTTTTGTTTTGCTTGGATCAGTGATACTCCAACTAAAGTAGAGGGGTGAGGTCCTAAAATTAATGGTAAAGTTGAGGGTTGAAGAGGGAAATATTAGTGAGATCTAGGAAGCTTAACATTTTTTTATAGTTCAGGCTGTAAAACTCTAACTTGGGGTTTGAGAGTTAGATCTAATTTCACCTATGGATGAATTATATTAGAGATATGGTATATGCCTAAAGGCATGATCTAATTTAATGTGGTAGATACCTATGAGGGTGAGGGTTTTGACATAGATGGATGAACTTTAGGTGTTTTGGGTGAAGAAGCTCTAGGTTTGTCAAAGACCTTAGGGTAAAAGGTAGTAAGAGGGTTGATGGTAAAGGATAAAATTCTTTGTGTTGGAGAAGGAATTTTAAGTTAGTCCCAAAATTCCATGTGATCTAGCTTGTTGGAGTCAAGAAATTCTAAAATTTTCACTAACCGTGAGAAGGGTTTAGATGAAGTTGATGTAGGCCTTACAGTTGTGTCTTTAGAAGGATGAGGTTTTTGGCAAAGAGGGCATTTTTTTATCTCTGCTACTCTGGGCCAAAGACGAGAAAGAGCCATAATGGGGTCTTATTTGACAGAGACAAGAGAAAAGGCATGGTCTTCCATGTGTGGAGAAGAGGCAGGTGAAGAGGGTTCCTCAAGGGGGTAGACCATAGGTATAATTGTTCCCTCAACATGTGGCCAAGGAATAGGTAATGTATGATCCTACATAGGTAAAATAAGTAGTAAGGGTGGTGGAGTTGGAGTAGGCACAATAGGTCTCTCATTTAATGTAGGAGTGGATAACACTGACTCTTCATGATGAAAAGGTGGAGTGCATGGGGTATTAATCTCTATTGGCATAGGAGAGGTAGGTGAGGAAGGTTCCTCAAGAGGGTATAACATAGGAATGATGTTTTCCTCAACATGTGGATGTATAATGGGTAAAGTGTGGTCTTCCATAGGCAAAATAATAAGTAATATTGGTGCAAAAGGAACTGGCAATACTAGCTCCTCTAGTGGCAAAAGAAGTGGTAAAGGAGGCTCTTCCTCACATGGGAGCGGAATGGGTGAAATAAATTCTTCTACCTTTGGAGGAGGAATATGGAAGACAAATGCCACTGATTTTTTGGGAGGAGTCGATAAATTGGGTACCTCATATTGAGGGAAAGGTTAAACTAGAGGTAAAGGAAAGACCATATTAATCATATGGATATTATGATCACCTGAGTTAGTCATGGTCTAAAATATATTTTGATTTGTTGAATGGTTAGGAAAAGGGTGTTTGAACACATCTATACTTTAATTAGGGGGTGCATTAGGATTATCCAAGATGAGATCACCTCTATCAAGCATGTCTGGAACAATATTATTGAATGTCTTATAGTTATTAAAATTTTGGCCTTTAACTCGATGGTAGCCACAAAACTCATCTTCCTTGTACCATGTTGGATTAAGATGGGAGGGGCAAAACTGAATAGGAGGTTTGATTTGAGGAAGGGTTATGACACATTGTAATAGTTTTTCCAAAATGGATGTATATGACTCCCAAATGGTATTATCTTTGTTCATACCATTGTTGGAATTTCTTGGTCAGATCTTGGGAAGTTGAGGAATTAGATTGGTTTATGGTTGTGGAAGAACTTGATTTAATAAACATCATGTTGGTAGAACCTTTAGATTTTTGGTTATACAAATAATTTTTAGAAAAGGAGGAGTAATTCAATTTATAATTGGTGTTCTTACTATGCAACTTGACTCTACCTTCATCTATAGCTTGAATGTTGATTTTTTGCGCCATCGTAAAGGTCTCATAAAATGTGCAACATGTTTGTACTCAAAGTGTGGATGAAATGTGTTTAGAACATGCCATTGAGAAGAGATCAATAAGTTCAAGTTGGGGTAAGGAGAAGGAGAGTTGATTGATCAAGCCTCTCCAATGAGCGACAAAATCTATAATAGACTCATCATCAAATTATCTAATAGAATAAAGGTTTGTAATAGAAACCTTTTTAGAAATGTTAATAGTGAAATGGTTTAGGAGTATTTGTACGAGTTGGGTGAACGAAAAAATGGAGTGCTAAGGTATAGAGTTATACCAATCCAAGGTATCACCCGAAAGAGATAGGTAAAGTACGAATTAATAATGCATCATAATGCCCTGTTAAATAACAAGCATGTATAAATGCTCACAAATGTTGTTGTGGTCCTCTTTAATTTGGAAATGAGTAAATTTGTAGAGTTCCCATTAGATTGGATAGGGGTGAATAGGCATGGAAGGATGGATGGGTTCATTACATATCTAATCATAAGATAACACATTCTTTGAACCAAAAACATATGTCTCTAGATTAGACATCTTGTCCATCAGCATCTTAATGAGGTCTAGAGGGGGATTAGTATGGGAGATACCTCCTAAGCTGTAGGGAACCTAATAGGAAGTAGAGGGAGTGTATGACATAGATTTTTGAGGTTGTGTTGGCACAACATAAGGATAATTAGTCATAGGTTGAGGGGTGGAAAGAAAAGGGGTTTGTCCTATTGGGTTAGAGACTATGCTTTGGTTGGATGTTGTTATTATAGGTTGGGTTATTATCATGTTTATACTAGATGAAGGGTGAGACGTAAATTAGGTAATTATAGGTGTGAGAGTAGATGGAATAGGTACCACCAAATTCTGAAATGGGGTGTAACTTAATTGAAGTACTTGTGGTTGTGAAAGTAGGGAAGTCACACCAGGGTTTAGGTGGGACTGGGCAATTGGCAATGCTAAACTTTGGACATTATTTATGGTTGGGTTACTTGTCGAGGTGGTGGTTTAAGTAACCATTGGGAAGATAGTGAAGAAAACTAAAACTAAAGTTGTCTCCATTAAAGAGGTTTGCATACCATAGATTGGGTCACCTAAAGAATTATGGGTGTGGCTCATGGTAAGGTAATGCTGAAGGGATGCGACATTATGATCAAGAAATTAAGCAAAATCTTGATATCCTTTAGAAATAATGGGAATTTGGTTGGGGCTTGGAGTATGATCTGTATCCAAAGTATGTTCCATGATAAAATTAGAAATAAGAGGGGAAGGTGCAAATGGTTTCCATCTTGCATAATCGATAAGAATTTTGGTTTGATCTTGTGTCAATACCATGCAAGAAGAAGTAATAATAGTCTTAAACTCTGCATTAGTGACATAATAAGGGAAACCTAATTTTACGTGTAGGTAAGCGGGTTGTTTTAGCTTTCTATTTTGAGAAAATGAAAATTACATAGGCATCGATGTCGATCACTTGATCGATGTCAGTATCAAAATATTATCGACGTCGATAGGATTAACTAAAGTTAGTAGCTGAAGTCTACTGATGTCGATATAGTTAATCAATGTCAATCACTGTGATAACCTAAGAGATGGAAAGTCTAATGTTTTAGTAATCTAAAGGTAGAATCTAAAAAAATATAGGATGGAAGAGGTCTATGTAAGAAGGAAGAACACTAAGAAAACCTTATATAATAGGTTATACAAACTAAGTATTACAAAAGGTGTAGATTTTGTGAATCAATGGAAAAATGTCTTTAACAACTCCAAGATACAAAAGGCAATAAAAAGCAAGAAAAGAACATACAACCACCAATATTAACTGCTAGAGATTAATTTTAGTCTCGTGTTAGCTTATGCCATAATCATATAGTGAAAAGATAATTTAGTTATCGAAGGTACTAAAAAGCAATCTAGAGCGAGTTTTAGGTTCATTTTAGCACTCAAGAGGAAATCTATGTTAGACTAGGTACATGTCTTATTATAGGAGCTTGATTCCCACACTTCAAAAACTTAAAGCCAAGCCACACCACTTAGCCAGAATATACCTTCTACTTAGAGTTTATACTCCACCAAAGAATGGAGTGGGTTCTCCCCTTGGTGGTGAAATCCAAGTAAGATAGATAGGTAGGGTGATCCACCAGGTGATGAAATATTTATGGGCCCTTTTTTAGGTGAGTTTAGATGTTTTTTTTGTGAGTGTGATTTGGTTTTGTAATATAGGTGCACTAAAATTCATTCATAATACTTGTAATTAACTAGGTGAGCTAATATGCATCAAGCAAACAATGAAGTGCAATAAGTTCTAAACCCAAATCCAAAATGTTTACATTTGAATGAAAACAAAGATGAAACAGGATTAGAGAATGAAATTCTCTATCCTAATGTGCATTCAATAATAAGTAAAGAATAGATTCTTTCAACTAGTAAGAAAAATGAGAAATTGATTTTAAAGGCAAAGAGAAAAGAAGAGTGGCAAGGAAGAAGGAATTTTAGTTTATTGTCCTTAAATAGAAAATAAAATGTTGAATTTTTTATTTTGAGAGAGAAAAGAAGGAAAAATTACAAGAAATGAAGTTTTCACTATAATGCACCTATATGAATGCTTAAAACAAGCAATGAACCCAAGGAAAACTCCAAGGTCCCACCAGGCAGCCAAAAATGTTTCACTAAAAAATTTCTATTTCAAATCTAATGAAAAATAGAGAAGAATGATAGCAATAAGTGATTATAATGAACCTAAACTAGTTTTTAAGTCATGTCCAGACATTGTGAACACTCCTCTTTGGCTGGGGAGGACTATCGTTATTCATAACTTGAGTGGAGTAGAAAGTAATAGTGTGCAGGTGGTATGTTTTATTTGTATTTTGGAAGTTGTTTGGAAAGGTTTTGGAAGGATTAGGAAATCCATAGTTGCTAATGTTGGTTATGATTTTGAGTTTGGTAAGGAAGTGACTAATATAATTTATGCTTCCAAGGTCAGTGGGTGAAGGTGACCGATGCCAGTTAGGCTACCGAGGTCGGTAGGAGTAATAATTGCCTACGAGCTTACAAAAGGATTTTTTGAGTCTAGAAAATGGTTTTGGTTAGGTATGGAGGGTTGGTGAGAGTTATGAGAGAGAGTATGGTTTGGATATATCTAGTCAGAGGTTTGGTGTGTTGGGTTAAGGGGAAACATGCAAGTAAGCTTTATAACTCCCTCATGGGGGCTCGATTAGGAATGTGTAAAGTAATGAATAGTAGATACAAAGTGACTACATAGTAACTACTTAAAATTCCTAAAAAATAAGTGATGTACTTAGCCATAGTGGTGATTGAATGATAAGTGATAGATGGATGGCTCCTATTAGGTAGTCTAAACGGATGCCCTCAATATAGAAAAAAAGAAGGTGCTATTAGTTCTCAAGAGATTGGTTCTTGATCTAGATTGACATATGTGAGATAAAAGTAAGCCAAGTTGTCAACATTTGAATGTCAAAAGCTTGTATGTAAATACAAATTTTTCTTGATTTCTGCTGACCTAAACATTAGTTCAAATTTTGGCTTATATAATTGACAACAGTGATCCCACTGATTTTGGCTATGGGTTAACCGATGTTGGTGGTATAAGAATAGGTAAAACTACTATTTTTAGCCTATTTTTTATTTCTCCTCATGCCAAGTGTGGTATCCATTAAGAAACGGTAGGAATGGGAGGTTAAGAAGGACGTAGTTGGTTAGGAACTCATTTTGGAGGTGAGAACAAGTCTCGGGTAGTTAAGATAAGGGGACTAAGTCTTGAGGTGACTCATTAGGTGAGAATTAGTCTTAGCACGAGGTTGCCATGTAAGGTGGCAAAAGGGGTTTTTAATTAAATTAATTATATATTTCAAATTAATTAAATATGTGAGGGGTAAAATCATGGGTTAGGGAGGTTAATCATTATTATTCAAATAAGGCTCAAGGGGGTTTCAACACAAGGAGTTACACATGTGTGTGACTTAATCTTAGTGTCTATAGGATTTTCAAATAGTTCCTGTGTAGAGGGTGAAACATTTGTATGTTTTGTTCATGTTTAGGTCTTAGTTTTTGGTGTTTTGGGTTTAGGTTTAGGGGTTTAGGGTTTAGGGTGTAGGTCCTAGGTTTTATAATTTATATTTTATTATTAAAGTTTTATAGTTTACATCTTTTTATTTATGGTTTTGTGTTTAGTGTCAAGTTTTAGTATTTATGGTTTGGGTTTTATGGTTTAGGATTTTATAGATTGGGGCTTAGAGTTTAGGGTTTAGGATTTCAGTTTTAAAGTTCATGATTTAGGGTTTAATTTTTAGGTTTAGTGTTCATCATTTAGGTTTAATTTTAAGGGTATGGGGTCAAGTGTTTAGGTTTCAAATTTTATAGTTTAGTGTTTGGGGTTGATTGTTTGGGTTTTGGCACTTAGGTTTTAAGGTTTAGGGTTTAAAGATTTAGGGTCTATGGTTTCAAGTTTGATATTTTATGGTTTTAGGTTTATCATTTAGGGTTAAAATTTCAAAGTTTATAGTTTGATGCTTAGGTTTTTAAGATTAGGGTTTAGGTTTAAGAGTTTAGGGGTGAAGGTTTTGGGTTTGTTGTTCAATGTTTAGGGATTAAGGCTCATGAATTTTAATTTTGTGTTTAGGGTTTAGTTTTTAAGATTAAGGGTATAGGGTTAAGGGTTTATGGTTTAGTGTTTATGATTTATGATTTATGTCTTATGGTTTGGGTTTTAGGGTTAAGGGATTAAAGTTTATGTTTTATGGTTTAAGGTATAGGGCATAGAGTTTAGGGTTTAAGGTTTTATGTTTACAGTATAAGGTTTAAAGTTTGGGTATTATTGTTTTGGGTTTATGGATAATGTATTGGGGTTAAATGTTCAAGGTTTAGGGTGTTTATGGTTTAGGTATATTATTTAGTGATTATCATTTAAAATTTATGGCTTAGGGTTTGCGGTTTGGGATTTAGGGTTTAATGTTTATTGTTTAGGGTTTAGGGTTAATGGTTTAGGCAAAAATGGAGTGTAATAGGGTGATTATATGCATTCATGTATGTTATGAGTGATTTTTACATGACTATAGAAATATTTCATGTATGAATGACAACATACCTTCATATATTACTAGGTATGGAGTAGATGTAATATATGAATGATATATGTGTTATAGTTTGAATGCTATAGAATAGTCATTTATGTATATTGATAGACCTATTGACTAAAACATAGATAAATTATTTATGAATTTAGCTTGAATCCACCTTCAAAACTTGTACATGAATGTCCATAGTCACTTCACCTTCAAAACATTCTCTATTTATGTGACAATGCTCCTTCCCCTTTCTCTATACAGGTGATAATTCAATATTATGGTAGTTTTATGATTTAGAAATTTAGGGTTTAAGATTGATGGTTGATGATTCAAGATTCACAATTTAGAATTTAGGGTATAAGGATTAACATTTAGGGTTCAAGTTTTAGTGTTATGGCTTAGGGGTTAGATTTTAGGGCTTATAATTTAGATTTTACGTTTAAAGGTTTGATATTTATGGTTTGTGGCTCATGTTCAAGGGTTTAGATTTTATGGTTTGGGGTTTGGATTTAGGGTTTAGGGTATAAGGTTTAGGATTTTGGTCTTGGGGATTATGGTTGAGGGTTTTGGGTTTGGAACTTAGTGTTTAGGGTTTGGGATTTAGTGTTTGGGGATTACCTATTATGGTTTATGATGTGAGTTTTAGGGTTTAGGGTTTAGGGGTTTATGTTTAATATTTAAGGTTTTGTGTATTACGTTTGGGTTTAGAATTTTGGGTTTAGGAGATAATTTTTAGGGTTTATGACTTATGGTTTATGGTTTTAGTCTTGAGGTTAAGAGTTTAGGGATCAAGTGTAATTTCTTAGGGTTTAGGTTTAGACTTTAGGATTTAGGATTTAGAGTTTAGGGCTTGTGTTTTGAAATTTAGGGTTAGGGGTTAAAGGTTAAAGTCTTATTTGTTAGGGTTTAGGGTATAGAGATTAGGGTTTGGGGTTTGGGGTTTAGGCCTTAGGTCTTTAATTTAAGGTTTATTATTTAGGGTTTGGGGTTTATATATTGTGATATAGAGTTCTGGACTTGGTGTCAAATTTTAGTGTTTAGGGTTTAATTGATTGGGGCTTTGAGTTTAGGATTTAGAATTTAGGTATAAAGGTTTATAATTTAGGTTTTAGGGTTTAGTGCTCATGGTTTAAGGTTTATCTTTTAGGGTTTGGTGTGAAAGTTTTAGAGTTCAATGCTTATATTTTAGTGTTTAGGGATGATTGTTTGGGTTTTGACATTTAGGTTTTAAAGTTTAGGGTTTAGGGTTTCAAGATTTAGGGTTTATGGTTTTGAATTTATGGTTTTATGGTTATGGGTTTATTTTTTAGGTTTCAACTTTTAACTTTCAGGGTTTAGTGTTTAATTTTTAGGATTAAGGTTTAGGGTTACATGTTTAGGGATTAAGGTTTGGGATATGGGGTTTAGGGTTGGAGTTTAGAGTTTAGGGTTTTAGGTTCATGATTTTTAATTTTTTTTGGGTTTAGTGTTTAGAATTAAGGGTATAAGGTTAGGGGTTTATGGTTTAGTGTTTAGGACTTGGGATTTTAGGTTTACGGTTTGGGGTTTAGGGATTAAGGTCTTACGATTTAGGTTTTCGGGTTTAGGGTCTAGGTTATAAATTATAGGGTTTAGGGATTATTTTTTTGGGTTTAAGGATGATGTATTAGGGTTAAGTGTTTAAGGTTTTGGGCTTATGATATAGGTATATTATTTAGTGTTCATGGTTTAGGGTTTATGGCTTAAGGTTTAGGGTTTAACATTTAGGTTTTAATGTTTAGGGTTTAGGGTTTAACATTTAGGTTTTAATGTTTAGGGTCTAGGTGGAAATTGAGTGTATTAGGGTGATTAGTTACATTCATGTCTAGTATGAGTGACTATATCATGAGCGTAGGAATATGCCATATATGAGTGAAAACATACCTACATGTAGTATTATCTATGTGGTAGATGTAATGTATGAATGATTTTATCATCACTATATATATATATATATATATATATCTGTGTGTGTGTGTGTGTGTGTGTGTGTGTGTGTGTGTGTGTGTGTGTGTGTGTGTGTGTGTGTTATAGGTTGTGTGCTACATGTTATTCATTAATTAAATTTAATTTTCTAAGCTGAGAGAAAGGTCCTTAAGAAGATTCCAAGGCAAAGATAGAAAAATCCAAGTATAGTAAATCTCCAACAAATTTATTAACTTTTAACCTATAAAAAATAAGTAATTGAAGGTCATAACAAGCTTAAAAAGTGAAGAACTTCATGACTACATGTAGAGTTGATAGTCTACCAAGATAGAACATGGGTTTATGTAGTTAAAAGAATCATTTTCTTGTGAATAAAAGGTATTTTGTACTTAATTTATTGTATTCACAAATTTATTCCATGTTTATGGCATTAAAACCTTCTAAACCTTATTTTCTATGTATCTATAGTCACTTTCAGTCTCTTGTATAATGTAAAAAAATATACATGAGTTTGTTTATAATATTGGATAAGTTGAGGGAGGTATACAAGACTATGTTCCAAGTTTTAGTTCTTTAAAATAGTCTTTAAGTTATATGAACAATCAATATGAAGCTATCAATCTCTATGTACATAGTTAAACCCTTGAACAATATTTTCAATACAAAAAGAATCATAACTTGCATCTAAAGTAGTGTAATCTCCTCAAAATTAAAGGTATGTTGATATATAAGTTTTATAAGGTATTAAAATAGGTATCATGTTTAAAATCACCTTTTTCTTACAAATACAAAGGACTATGTTTCGATATGCCTGTAGATAGTCATAGGAAAGCTTAGTCATGAGAAACTTCAAGTGTTTTAATTTGTTTATTAAGTATAAACCATGAAGTTATAGTTTTATTGTGTAAACATTGTATAATACTTAGTTAAAGTGATTAAAATCATTTGGTAGCTAAGAAGAGTCAATATCCATCCAAGTAGGCAAATTAGGCCATCTAGACATAAAGAGTAGAGTTGCCATTGAAGTCCAATTATTAAGAAACCAATTAAAAAAAATTGTTTCTCATCCTTAGAGATAGTATCCAAAAATATTAATAAATTTATATAATAATCCTTTAATTATCTTAGATTAGGAACACATATTTAATACCAAACATGCCTATATACAATACTATAATAGTTCTTAGGACTAAGTCAACGTTTTTAGCACTTTGGTGATTTAATTGGTATTTTGAGCTTGTGTAAAGACATTATTAAGTCTTGTATCATTAAATTGAGCTTTTCATTGAGTTTTTAAATTAAATTAGTCCAAGAAACATGGTAGTCATAGACCTATTTATATCAAGTCCTTAAGAGGTAGAATTTGGCCTAATAGGCCTATAAAGGGTAGAGTTGTTGTCATTTGAGTTTTGGGATGAATTTATTAATGCACTAATAATATTGATTTAAATAATTATTGAAAGCCTCATATTCTTGGTCAAAGAAGTGAGGATGTATATTTGAGTGATTATGAGTCAAAGAGGGGTTTTGTTTGGAGGTAAATTAATGTCTTGGGACTAAGAACCCTATTTTAAGTCATTGAAAGTGTCTTTCAATGAAAATATAGAGGATAAGAAGTCAACATATAATACTAAATAATAAGGTCAATTACCTTACAAGACAAATAATCAAAATACATTTTGTGATAGACTAATAGATAGTTTGTGGTTAGGAAGAGACATAATTATAGGAAATTTCTTGAATACCTTGAACTAAACTAGTTTGAGTATGTGGATCACTTACTTTGACACTAATAGGGTTACTTTGACACTAATAGGGAATAGTAAAGATCAAGATATGGCTCAGTTATTCAATTAGGTAGGGCATACTCAAGTAGCTAAAGTAGTTAGGGAATACTCAAGTAGGTAAAGTAGGAATGCAATCCTCAATGGTATAAATATATTACATATGTAACATGATTCAAACTTTATTTATAATTATATATTATAATCCTTAAATTCTAAAAGCTGAGCATTGACCAAAATGGATTTTAAAAAATTAACCTCTAAATGGTATCTCCTACAGCTCTGCAGTCAATCTCAAAATATGTAGAGTGGCCCTAATTTTTTATGTTTAGTAAAATAAATTTAAATTATAAGAATATAAAATGTTATATTTATTAAATTTATTTTAATGAATATATCCTTGCACACAAAAACAAAAAAATAACACAAAAAATACATCTTAAAGTACACATAAAAAAAACACAACACAAAAAAATACAAGTCAAAGGGTGTATGCCATTTAGAATAGAAAAGGTGTAAATCCTTTTCACTCTAAATGCAATACACCATTTTCACTCTAAAGGGCATACACCTTTTTGAGTCCAAACGGTGTATGCCCTTTGCATTCTAAAGGACATATGATCTTCGACCTATATTTTATTTTGTGTTGTGTTTTTATTTGTGTGCACTTTGAGATATATTTTTTTATGTATGTTTTTAAAGGGAGTACACAATTTTCTCATAAGGGTGTACACCCTTTAGGATCATGACCAAACCTTATGATATTTGCATTGGTTTTCTTTTAAAAAGGGTGTACACCTTTTACACAAAAATTTGTGTTTTCCATTGTGTCACTTTTTTCCCCAAATTTGTTTATCCACCCATATATTATCTCATTAATACATATTTTATGGGAATATGACATTCATATGCACTCACTTTAAAAAAAATTATACTAAACAATCATACATACTTGAATACATATGGATGGGTATGTTTAAACAAAGTTACAATTGACCAAATAGATGCACATAATTCTATATAATTGTCATATATTCATAGGGATGATAATAATAATTCATGTTAATTATTATTGAAAGATGAAAAAATTCAAAGTTTAAAAAAAAAAAATGAAAATTAAAAGGGATAATATTCATTTCATATAAAATTCCATGGGAAATATGGTCATGACAGGGGCATGAATAATATGCATTCCATTTCAATCATAGATGTATATAAAATAGATCCATCTGTAGTGGAATGATTCCTATTTTGTGTGGGTGAATTACATTTGATTCTAGTAACACTCAGTGGCCGTGGCATCACTTATATTGAACTTATTATGGTTCTACCCTTTTTAGGGTTAGTACATTAAATACTATTCTTCATTCTTGAGATTTTGAAAAATGAAGTTTTATAACTCATTGGATTTATTATTTATATATAAAAATTTGAGGATTGATCACTCTCAACTATTAAAAAACACTTTAACATAAGAAACTACATTATCTAAATGCTTTAGTCAGAGGCCATGTTTATCCATTCTTAGTCATAGGTTATAAGGCAATTTAGTTTCAACTATATATAGGTGTACTCATCCCTTTTCTCTTTTTTCAAAATTTCAATTAAAAAAATTCAAGCTTTTTCAAATTAAAAATTAAAAAAAATGACTATTTCATGAATTTTTGTGGGGTTTGATAAATTAAAATGCCTTGTGTAATTTAACTATCTACTCAAAGACAAAGTGTGTTGTACACACTCAAGATTTAACTCTTCCTTATTTACTCTATAAATATTACTACTATAATAAATGTGTTTAGGGGGAATGTAGACACATAAATTTGGTTATATATACTTGACAATGATAATTATTGACATATTCCTAACCTTTTGACTTATGCTCATATATATGACTCTTTCTCATGATTCATTTAAGCCAATTGTATATATGTGGGCTCAAAGGGAATTATTTTCCCTTATCATTACACATCAATTTTCAATATCAAAAGATTATGGTTTCTTAGAATACAATCATAATATCTCTAAATATAAACAAAAGTCCTTAATGTATCTACATAATTCTACTCTAAGCAAACAATGTTGTATTGTGCCCCTATCTATTTAGGTCTACCACATTCTGCTCCAAATGTTGGATAGTTTCAAAATTTTAAATTAATTTTTTACATTTTCCCACACATTTTATAAGGTTGTCTAATGAAATTTAAAACAAAAAATCTATAAATACTTGACAAGATTCATTTATTTTCACACTTGCTATTCAGTTGGAATAAGCATACATACTTCTAAAAATTAATAAAATCTACCCTATTCTTCCCAAATTTTGTATTATTCATAAGTAAAGTCCATAATCCAAGTCAAGCACCCTCTAAATCATGTCAATATATATCATTTTCATATGCCAAATCCATATTTTATTTTCATACTTATAGTCAAAATAACACAATTTCACATTCACTCTAGGTGGGATAACTATGTGGGATTGATTTGCCTCCTTTGATTATTGGATATATAGATAATGATCAACATAAAGGGGGTGATTGAGGTCATATCATCAAATTAAACTCCTTTATTTTTCTTGTAGGTTTTAAACATCTCAAAGTGTCCTAAGGGTTCCAAAGTTAAGAGAAGACAAACATTGATTATTGTACTAAAAACCCCTAAGGATGATATACCATACTTCTCATCATCTACAGGCATAACAAATGCAATGATTAGTTTGGATGCAAAGGCAACCTAAACAAGTATGTTTTAAGTAGACTCAAAAGGCTTGTGTTGTTATTTTCCAATTACATTCTTGTATAAAAACATCTTTCAGTTCTCCTCTTACTCTTTCATATTCAAATTCTTTCTTTGTCTATCTTTTCTTATCTACGATATTTCATAGTCAAAAAAGACAAGTTCGTAGTCAATAGATTGAAACACACTACATTATAATCCACTTATATAGAACCTATCTATATTATTTTAATGTACCCAACTCCTATATTGAGCCTTCACATTCATCTCTTATTCTGATTTTAATATTCAAACAATCATAACAATTAAAATAAATAAACATTCAAGCTAAGTATATTTCTTGTTAGTTATTTCCCAATTTATTAATTTTCTATATTTAAATATTTTTTAAATTCAAAATAGTTAATTATTGTACATCTTTATCATTATTATATTTATAGTTTTACACCTATATACATATCAAAAACATATAGGGAATTAGTGGTCAAACTCAATATTACCTTGTCTATTAGGGCTTGAGGAAGTTTCAAGTTGTGATGATTCTCAGTCTTTAAACTCATGATTTGAGAACATGGTTTCCATCGCTTTGTGCATTTTTAAGTAATGAAATATAATAAAAATTGGTAATAATAGATTAAAGAAACCCTCTTTTATTTTTTATCATGAAATTTGAACCTTACCTTTCAGTTTTGTTTTAGTTTTTTGTTTTATATATAAATATTGTTGGGAGTTTTTTATTAGAGGGGGTGTTCAGATTTTATAGGTGGGAAAGTGTCTCTACTGAGACATTTGGTATCTATGTCAGTCCCCATGTGGTCATCCATTTTCCATCTTGTCTCTCCACCCATTGAACCATTTTGTCCTCATGGTTATTTTATTTAATTGCACTAAACCATTATTTTTAAAAGGAAAAGTATACCCAAAAACTTTATTTATTATTTAAAACCCTTGCTCACCATCACTATAATCTTTACAACCATATTTTTCCATCTTAGAATCTCTAACAAGACCTAAGAGATCCATTATGTGGGCCTTAAATTAGATGAGATGAAGCTGAGCTTCTGATGTCTAGATTTATGTTGGTTTTTTGAGGTTAAAATCTAGATCTTGATGGATAGAAAAAGGTGTAATCAATGTGATTATAGGGGTTCAGAATGTAGAGGCATGATTTGCAATGCAGAGGGTTGTAGGGAAAAATAACCAAATTAGGTGTGGGCTAGATTTGGGTGTAGACTATGGCTAAAGGCATCATGTACTTGCTAGATTCCACCTTTGAGCTTGACCACATGTTCTATGTCATGTGCACCCCATCTATGCCCTCAATATGATCTATATAATAAGACCTTTGGTTTCCAATGACAGTACAATATTGAATGGTGACTGAATTGACTATAGACTTGGTGATTTTGTCTAAGGCTCCTTTTATCAGCATTGCCATAGCTATTGTATTTTGGTTATGAGTAGCCAACTACCAGATCTAGTTCTTAATCCAACATTCCCAACTTCTCTCCATTAGTTTAATTTCCAATATGTGTATACAATGAAATTCATTTTTCACAGCTCGACAGAATCAACTTACAAATAACATAAACTTGAGCATGCACCTTAGCGATGCCTAATTAATAATCTTCCTTTTTTAAAAAATAGATAAGCAAATGAAAAACTATTTATACCCTAATCACTTTTTGATAATTATACCCTAAAAAACTTTTAAAATTAACAATTTTTTAATAATTATTTTTTAAGTGGTTATATTATTTTGCCTTAAGTGAGTTGTTTTTCACTTAAGTACACTTAATGGAAATAATAAGGGGTATTTATGACATTTATTTGAGTGAGGAGGTCTATCATTTCATCCCAATTCAAAATAGTAGTTGGAAGGCTACCTTACCCTTTGTTTGGACATAATTTTTAAACTTTTAAGTGTAATTTAATTAAATAGGCCATTAATGATAGAAAATGTATTTTTCTATGACTTTTGATTGGTAACTTAGAATTGGGTACCATGTTTTTCAAATGTGCATGTTTTTATTCTCTTTCTATTGGTCTAATTTATTTTATAAAAATAATTAAATTTATAGTGTCATATTTAAGCGGGCTACCTATGTTATGCACCTTACTACTTTATGTAGTGTAATTCATGAATTGATTTCTCTCATCTATATGAACTTATTTTTATCCCATTCTAAAGTCCATTTCTAGAGCATGCACCATTGTTTTCCATTTAACCAGTACTGATTACTCACTTGGATGCATTCTCGATTGTGCTTGACATCCCATTCATAAGCATGCTGTAAGGGTTCATTACAAATTATTTTTTGTAGTTGTGCACTTCCATGGTGTCTTCTCTCAGTCATGTCGACCCCATTTGAAAGACTCCAGATGAGGAGAGTTGTATCATCTCCAATTATCCTTCTTAAAAAGGCCAATTATGATTTGTGGTGTGCTTAAATGGAACACTCACTCACACACACGAATCATATTTCATTCTTGTATGGATAGATTCCTACATCCACTAATCCTATTTAGTTCAATACTTGGGCTAATACTTTTGAAAAAAAAAATCCACTTTATTACTACATGTTTCCATGGATCTTCATTTTCATGTGGAACACACAGAGTGTCCCTCCACTATTTGGATTACTCTTTAGAGTCTTTTTGGGGATCTTACTATGATTTATGTCACACCTCCTCCTTCACTTCTCATTGTCTCTTTTGAGACTGTTCTACTCTCTCCTCCTGCTTTTATTTATTGTGATGATATATCTATGATGGACAATCCTCTTCTTTTTATCGAGCCCCCATTCCAGGATGAGATTCTACTAGACCTTAATTATCTTCTTGTATATTTTATATTAATTTTTGTGTAGATTGTTTCTCTTCTAGAGACTTCACAGAATTGCATTTAAAATGACTTTATTAATGTTAGTGAGAGTATACACATTGAAAGTATCAATGATTCATATGTTCCTATGGACATTCATCTTGTAGATCTGAGTGCTTCATTTCCACACCAATCTTTAGTTTTCATATTTGTTGAGCCTTGCCCTCCTTTTCCCATGGACATTATTTCAATGAATGTTCCATTTCTATATTCTACTTTCTCTCTCTCTCTTCTATCCCTTTCATTGTATGCTTCTTCATTTCCATCTTCTACAGTTAGTGCCAAATTAGACTTGGGTACATTTGAGAATTAGAGGGTGGCATTTTAAGAACTTATAGATATATACATCTATATTCCTATCTGTATTCCACTTTGATATGAATTCAATAATTTGATACCTCATAGTTTCCTTCCTATAAAAAGAGGAGAGAACATTTGTTGCAGAGGGACCTACTACACCATTTTCCATGTGATATTCTATGCATACCTTCTTTATCTTCTTTATGGAGGCACACATCCTTCATATTTTGTAGGATGGGATCATCATTATGTACTTGGATACCTCATCAGGCCTCATTATTTGGACAAAATTTTCTAGCCCACTTAAGCTATGCTTAAGGGGGGGTGTTGGAGTGGGTCTTTCTAGCCATACCTTATTTTCTTTGTCTATCTTTTAGAGAGGAGCTTTCTCCCACTAGGTTTTCTCCTTTTACTCTACTTATTGAGAGTTGCATTATACATAGGTACCTTATCAGGCCTTGTTGTTAGGACACTTATTTACTTTTTCACCCACATAAGCTACATAAGGGGGGTGTTAGTGTAGGATATTTATTATTAAATCTATTTATTAAATGGATAATCCCTAGACATGTAACTTTAGCTTAATTAGGAGTGATAATAGGTTAAATGGGTGAGAGGGTGAGTTCCACCTTTAGTTCCATCTAAGTGAGTACCACTACGAGTTCTCTTATGATTTTCATAATGAGTTACACTTAGTCAAACTATGAGATTTCCTCTAATTTAACTCCCCTAATGCTTCTTTGTATTCCTCTTCACCAAGCTATTGTAATAAACCAAATAATTGAATTCTTGTTTGCTCAATCAAAAAGAAGATCACCTATTTGCTAATTCTAATAGTGTGTATTTTCCCAAGCCCCCATTTGATGAAAGTTAGACATGAAAAATTGATTATAGTTTGTACATACCATTTATTCATTAAACAAGTAATATTATTAGCTATTTTGTAATTGTATGATTGATGGGCTTGTCTTGTGTTTTATTTTTATTACAAGTGGCTTTCTATGTTGTGCATATTTAGTTAACCATGTGTGGAAGAATGAGAGGAGGAATTAAAAATTTATCTTTTTTCTACTACTAACTAGGGCATTAGATTAGTTTCTCTTAGGGTTATTCAAGGTCCAATATCAAAAGGCTTGGTCTTAGAATATGTGGTTTGGTTGAAATTTCATCTTTCGACAAATAGCTTTCTCTACGAAGCATGTGACGATTGTGTATTTGTTAAGTGAGATAGTGAATGGTGGTTGTTTTTTTATTTGGATTCTTGTGTTAGTATTATATGGTCCTCTTTTCTTATTCTAGTGCCAAATATTTTGGGTCCCTAATGGTTTAGATCTTCAAGTAGTCATTTCCATATAGAAGTTGTCCTAGTATAGATGGAAAGGTAAAAGGCATATAGCATATGGGTATTAGTTTATTTTATACTATACAGTTGTTACATTTTGGTAATTAACATATGATATTACATTGGTTTTTATCTGACATGATAATATTTTTCTTCATTTACTGAAACAAGCTTTGCTAATAATTTTTATGCCCTTTGAAGCTAATTTTGTTTGGTCTAGGGCCCTCGCCTTAAGTAATTTAATAAAAACATTAGAATAATATAATATATAATAAATAAAATATTTATTAATTTAATATTATATATTTAAATGAAAATTATTATTATTTTATTATATAAAATTCTAGTAATTTTTTAATTATTTATAATTTAAGTATGTAAATATATAGTATTTAATAATAAAATAATAATAATAATAATAATAATAATAATAATAATAATAATAATAATAATAATAATAATAATAATAATAATAATAATAATGCAAACACATTGCTATGACCCCTTTAGACTATTCATTTTTATCTTTCTATATTTTCTCTACCTCTTTATTGATTACATGAATTTAATATTAATTTGCCCTTCATATTTGCATCTATCTATTTATCTATCTATCTATAGATTTGCATATCCCTCTTATTATTGAAATATACCACTATTGGGATATTTCATTTTTCATCCTCTTTTTTATCTGTAGATCCACCAACTTTATATTTGAAAACTTCTTTAGATTCAATTTGATGAAATTCATCTTAGAATGAACTTTACTAAATTAATCATCACAATCTACAACTTCAATAAATTGATCATCTTGAAGAACTTAATCATTATTTGTAGGGTCATCTTCATCACTAGAGTCATCTTGATCATTTATATTAAAAACATTACTCCTTACCCATGATTCCCATGTTACAATATTGTTTTCATCAACAACATATATCATCCTTTGTTCCCCATTCAATAAAAACTACCAATTACCTTGCTAGAATTTTATTTCAATAAAGAAGAATACCTGCATAAACAAAGTTAGAGTAAATCTTAATACATGATATATAGGTACATATAAGAATTTTCACATTAAAAAGAATACATACATATGGAAAAATTGCACCTAAAATAGGGAAGACTAACTTACGAAAATTTATAAAAATTAAAATCATATCATAGTGTTGAGGAATCACGTATAACTCTTTTCCTAAATAAACTATTTTATAGATTGAACTGAATAACGACCACTTTAAGTGTTTATTTGTGAATAAAATATATCAAATTAAGGGTACTATACGCTAAAATATGACAACTTCAAAACTTATATAGTCAAGTTTTATTATTTCTTCTATCTTTCCATCTAATCCAATTTCCCTTCAAGAAAATACTTTTCATATGCAATTTCTCGACTCACCTTTACAAAAAGAACTATAATTGCAAAATAATAACTAACCATTCTCCTATCAATGTTTTCCACACATAAAATTTTCTCATCCAAATACATTCTAGAAATCTTATTCACATTCATTATGTCATATAATTTATGAAATCATTAATATAATTACAAAAAAATGCACTTATATAAAAATAACTTTTACAACTTATTGAAACTTCATATCCCTTTGTTATGTCCAATGCTTTGTGTCTGACTATCATTGGATTGATGGCATGAATATTATCTAAATTTGAAATCATCCATTCAAGAGTATGTTTCTCTATAAATATTCTATTTATGTCATGTGGGATGGTTTATTTGGATGTCGCAATCTCTAATTAATCTTTTAGCTAACATGGCTAGTCTTCTATCATTCACATTTTTTAAGCCACACAACCATTTATGAAGTATTGAAGAGTATGAAGTACTCTATGTCATATTTATCATAGGGAACTGATAATAAAGCATGTAAATAAGTAAATTAATTGTTACAAACACATACTAATCATACATTGTATATGTTTGTTATGAATTTGAAAACATACCAATTTTCAACAATTTTCCTTTTAAAATAAGGTTGTCCTAAAAATATCACAAATCCCTTTAAGGTCATCATGTACGTATCTATCAAAATCATTCATTGCATGTTAACTACACAGGCCATTTGAATGATATAAAAAAAAATCATTTTATATACGGATTTGATAGTTAACAAAAGAAGTAGTTCACTTTGAAAATTTCAAACTATATCAACAATATTTATTTTCTCATGTTCAATCCTTGATTCAAATCTCTCTTTTCAATATATATCCACCTATTTTACAAACAATATTAATCATGCAGTATAGTCTAATGTTTATCATATGATTAGTTGAGTTTTAATTGACAATAAAAATTATAGTACTTCATAAATATTTAAATTGATTATGGTGCCTTTAGTATGTTAGAAACATACCATAATATGGCCTTCTTAATGTCAAGGGAAATATATTTCACATAAATCTAATAAAATTAAACGTGAAGTTTTGAAATTATATCTCTAATTTAAGGCCAAAACAATATGAATTACCTTTAAAAATTTATGCCAATCATGTGTCTTGAGAAATATTGTGTATGTATTCGTGATGAATTCACACTTCATGAAGGACCCATATCCATTTGGTGTGTGAATCTCTCATATATTTATATTCACTAATTTTAATTTATCTCTAGCTAATATCCAATGAGCATCTCAATATTTTATAAAATTCTTATTTTTACCATTGTCTTTTACATCTACACTAGAACATGTAGTGTCATTTTATTTTCTATAAATGTAATTCCATAAAAAAATAACTACATTAAAAAATATATACATTAGATCTAAAATACTCTCAGTTAATAGATCCTTCTAATATGGGAGACAATAGAATATAGGTAGTTGCTTCATGTCTATTGG
Source organism: Torreya grandis (assembly GCA_037957365.1). Taxonomy (NCBI): domain Eukaryota; kingdom Viridiplantae; phylum Streptophyta; class Pinopsida; order Cupressales; family Taxaceae; genus Torreya; species Torreya grandis. The sequence goes on along the minus strand of JARHVA010005526.1, from coordinate 289,275 downwards.
AATTTCAATATTTTTAGTAATTTATAATAGCCATAACCAATCTCTCCACCACTATTATAAAATAATAACTTTGATCTTATGCATGCTTTTGGGAATGCATCTACCAATCCAAAAGTGTCATTGTCTTTCGCGGTCTAGTATTAGGGTTTTCATCAATATTGCTTTAATTATTAGGATATTATTCATGTTTCATTAACAATAATCTGTGATGGCCTTTGCATACACAATTTTTGAGATTTTTGGGCAACCTTTAAAATATTTTTATGATGTACCTTGGACATATAAACTTTACATTTGTTTATATACTAATACATAGAAATAATTTTCAAACTTAATATATAATGTGAAGAAAGACAAATATATAATATTTTTTTGTTTATGATCTTAACATATTATAACTACTTGAGCAAACATCCATCCCAATAAAATCATGAATAGTCCAAATAACAAACCATAAAAAGTGAACTAACATTGACATATAGGTTTTGAAAAGTCATACATTGTAATGCCATCCCGCAAAGCTTTCAACTCATCAATTACAGTTTCAAAGTAGGCATCCATTTTTATTATTTGATATTCACAGAGAAAAAATAATTAAATTATTAAATGCTCCTTACAAATCATCAACCATGGATGAATATTATATTTTATCAACACTATTAGACAAAAGGAGTAGGTAGTTGACATACAATAAAAATAGTTAGCATTGTCAATTGTAAAACCAAAACATACAATCCATGACTTGTATCTAAATTTTTCATACCCAAACTACTCAATGTGTTTCATTGTATTTCAATTGAAAGAAACACAACAAACTCCATCAGCTATTATATTATTATAATGCCATGACATTAACTTTACGAGTGACTTCCAATGGAAACTACAATTGACTTTAGGAATTATTTGGAAATATTACAATACCATACTTGGAGAGGTAGCACCTCTAACTCCTTATAAATAGCATGGTGCATTGAATTTGGAAAAACTCAAATATATGCTCATATTCCTTCTTAAATAAAATGAATCAGTTTTGAATGTATCATAATTGACATAGAGAACCCCTAAATTTGATGATATTTATTTTGCCTCCAAATATGATGAGGAAAGTAGTTTTTCCCCTTGAAACACACTATTTTCTTAGTAGGTTGCTATTAAAAAACAAAAATAAAAGAGATAAATTATATATATTTTAAGAAAAATAAAATATATATCAACTATAATATATATTTAGGGAGCTATCGTCTGGCCTTAATTAATCATTGAAAATGATTTTTGACATATAAAACTTCACTTTCAATTCTATCAACCATAATTTAACACCCAATATTGATGTTATGGACTATCCCTTGGACCTAAACAAAGTATTTTTATATACATACATACATTCATAACATACATACATAAAATCCTTCCTTTTCAATATTATTAAGATTATCATCCATATTAACTTCTTTGTGATCATCATCACCAAATCAATACTTCACATCATCATCACCATAATGATCATGATCCTCATGAACAGTTTTAAATAAATTATCTACCATATTTTGAAGTTGAACTCCCTCTTATACTAGAACCTGTTCACTAGAATTAGTTAAGAGAAAAGGTATTTGTTTCTTTTAATACTACAATATATATTTTAAACGATAATTTTTAATATGATCTCTATGACTCTTTATGATGCTATTAGGATGTATGTCACCTTCATCATGACACCTAAGGAATATTTGATTTTTCTTTGTCAAGGCTAAAGTTGAACATAAAAGTCACTATTTAAATATGAAGTATAATATATAGATTCCTATTAAGTTAACATTAGCATAATATCCATACATATAAATATTAATATGGGTTCATTCAAAGATAACATATACAAAAATTATTTTACATTAAATAAGCTGAAGTCTGGTGGATGAGATGTTGTAACAATTCATCCTCCTCTTCTTCTTATTCTATTTCAACTCCTACCTCAAAGATGAGGTTGTGATGTCTCTTCATATACATAAAAAGGGAAAGAATTGTCTTTTTTCTTTAAATTTGAAAACCATGAAATAAATAGAAATAAATATTAACACAAAATTTAAATTTTCTTTGCAATATTATGATTATATATAAACTCATACATTGTAGGTATATGCATTGATGAAGAGATTTCTTCTTATAAACTAGACCTCCGTATAAACTAAAAAAATTATACATGTGGAATGATTTATACCTACTTGATGTTGACATACTATCTATAAGACAAAAGACACATTATTTATATACTTTATTGTTTACAAATAAAAGTATCTAAATTTAATTATTTACATTTATAAAGATTGAAATAATGTAACAAAAAAAAATCATCACCTTATTATTTCAAAACTCAACCTACGTAATTTTAATTTTAATTTCAGAATTTTTATTTGTTAATGAAATTGCTAATTGCTAATTGTCTTGTGTACCTTAATTTTATCAAATAAGTTTGTGTCAAGTAATCCTCCAATTCAGGAGGAGGAGGAGGAGGCGGCATAGGCATTCCATGTAAAAATGAAGGTGAAAAAGATGGAAAAAATAAAGTGTGTGCATTCTACCCATAAGGGGTCGCACAAAGTGCCTATGCATATCTGGACAGTAAAAAAATCTTAAAAATAGTTGGATGTTTTGAACAAGGGCCTCAAAACAACAAGAAATCAAAGGAAAACAAATATAATAACTAGGTGGTGTTGAAAGAAGTGTCACTAACCATTACAAGTTGCATTACTAATGCTAAATTTGGATCAATAATTAAATACAAGTACTCAAACATTCTGAAACTTTACAATATAATGAATTTTCTAAATTTATAAAGACCATGTTTTGTTGTCTAAATATAAAAGCATAAATAAAAAATTAATATAAGATAAAATAATTTATATGAAAACTTATCCTTTGGTTTTTTGGAACCTCAAACCCTGTTCAATGGTAATGTGAGCTCATATCCTTGAATCTTAAATGGAATGAGATATATATATCTTATGTCTAGAACAAAATCATGATTTCATTTTTTACATATTAAAACTATTAAATAATTATATATATTTCAAATTATTTTATAAAATAAAACGACTCTTAGATTTTGACCATCAACTTTACTTACTCACCACTAAGAATTTGATTACAAATTTTTTTTAATGACCTCAAATCTTTTACATACAGTAGGTTGAAAGATGAAGTTTAGTGTATGGCTAAGATTGGAAGCCGACCACGACCCCCAATAAATTACATTGGACCCAAAAAAAAAAAAAAAAACTGTATAATGTTAACTAACAATTTTAAGAAAACTGATTGTCAAAACAACTTATGAGATAAGCATGCTTCCCAATATCTAGATTAATGCAAATTTATGGTTGTAAAATCATTAAAAAGGAAAACCATTTCATTTGTTATATCCAAACACGGTATGCAGCTTAATGTTACAGTTGGATTTCACTCGATAAAATCAGTTTATGTCGTTGGACCAAAATAAGGAATCAACGATAGTGGATTTTTGTCACCAATTTCCTTACTGTGGAATAGACTCTTAAGCTTACAAATTTACAATTTTGATGTGATTTATCACAACTTCAACCATGTTGGTTACGATGAGATTCATAATGGCTTTTGGTCGCGTATCAATGGCACTGTAGTCTTTAAATCCATCACTTTTGATTTCTTAATGGATTTATATTTATTTATATTTTCACTTTATTTTTTTTTTTTCCTTTTCTTTGTTTCTTTCGGGGGAGGGGGCTTATATAAAGGAATCGGGTAGCATCTTTGTCATTACCTGATTTAAATAGGTGTTAGTTACCTCTCCCTTATTATCTTCTTCTAGCCAAAGATTTATTATTTTAGTTATGAGCTAATTTAATGTGTGATTAACATTAGATTGATTATACAAATATATTTATTAAAAATTGGATATAATAATTTAAATTTAAATTTTTTATTTTTTAAATTTAATAACTAAACTTTTTTTTTAAGTTATTAGTAATAAGACAATAGGGGAACTTATCTCAAAATTACAAAATGATTATTCATTTAAAATAAATAAAAGGGAAAACATCTCATAAATTAAAAGGAGAGAAGTAATAAATACCACAAGTTATGTTAAATATACAACAAATTAAAAACCCAAAAAAAATGATCAATTGGACATAGCATCAAAAGTCATTATTAACATTGAGCACTCAAAAAGGGAGTGATAGAGATTCTTTTTGGGAAAAACCATGTACTAGTCATGTGGGATCACCACTTCTTAACAAGTTGTTACTATTGGAACAAATGTAAATATCAATTATGTTCATACTAGATAGGATAGAAGAAAGATAAAAGATAGCATAATTACACTTTGGATTATTGAATTGTAAAATTACATTCTTATCAATATCAATTAAACAATTGAAAAGGTGGCCACCCTATTTATCATTACCAAGAGTCCAATTTGAAGATTCATCAACTAGATTTAATATTTCAAACAATTACTCTATTGTTATTTGATCCAACCACAAAGTTTATTCCCTTTTAGAAAAACATTCTTCCCAAATCTATAATCAACTATAAGTTCAATACTTGGATAATATCAGAGAAATAATGAAACTTTTTATTTAAATAAAATAAAATTCAAATAAATTTACAGTTTTTAATTTAATTTATAAAATATTTTAAAATAAGGTTAAATTTGTATTATCACTTAGAAATTGGTACAATTGATATTAAAATTTAATCATTACATATGTATTAATTATATATAAGAGAAAAAAATCAAAGATGATAATTAAGGATGTGAAAAATTAAATAGATATTTAGAATCTAAGGTTTTCCAAGTGAATTAAGTTATTAAAAAAATTGATGATGTGATTTAATTAGAAATATAAATTAAATAAATATTATTTTTTATATATTTAAATTAGATAAAAATATATATTTTTTAAAAATTAAATATTAAAAAAATGATAAACAAATACACTAAAATATTTTGAAAAAATAATAATATATAATTTATATAAGATGAAATTTATTTTATTTTAACATAAAATAATAATATAGATGCTTGATTAAACATATATATAGTTTATTAATCTTAAATCCTCACTAAAATGTAATAATTTTTTTAATATATAATTATTATAAATAATTTAATTTATTCATATTTTAAATATTTTATTTAATTATTAAGTATGTATATTAAAATTTAGTTTATTAAATTTTAAATAAAAATTGAAATTTTTATTGTGGATATAAAGGACTATAAAATGTTTTTTGGCATAAATAAATAAAAGTAAACTTAACCATATATATATATATATATATATATATATATATATATATATATATATATATATTTGATTGGTTAAAATTGAAATCAATATAATTAGTTTTTGAAATAAGTAAATAAAGGTATTACAATTTCATTTTTTATTTTCTTAATTATTTTATATATATATATATATATATATATATATATATAATTATAATTTAACATATTGGTTTTTTTTTATAATTAATTTTTATACATTTTAATGTGGAAATTAGAAAATGTATCTTTTATATCTTGCATTATTTTATGAAGGTCATGCTCACTTGACATTGTTTTACATTGTTATGTAAGTTTTGATTTTAATAATATTTTAACTTAGTTGTTATCTAATATATTATTTTATTTTTTATAAAAAAATTTTTAGAAAATGAATAATTGTCTTTTGACATTTTCTCTATATGTTTTTTTAATAAGTTTCATGTATACTTATCTTTGTATGGATGAAAGGTAAAAATTTGTTTTAGTTGAACTCTTGATGACTATTAATACTTGAAATTACCTTGTTTTCATCTCCATTTAACATCCATATTCATATTTTTCATATTTTCTTTCGTGAATAGGACAGTCCATACGATCATGGAACAATTTCCTAGGCAACCTTAAAATCAATCTCACTCATGTCTTTTCTCCCTTTCTTGTTCATAGCCATTAGAATTTATCATTGATGTGCATAAATTTATCTAATGTTTGAATGTGTTTATTTATAATTAGATAAGTGATTGAATTTATACAAGGATTGAACAACTATCTAACATTAATGATAATATGGAATTATGACAATCTATGTTAATAGATATAAACTTCTATTTAATATAAAAAAAATAATAAAATTTAAAAGATTTTGAAAATATATTATAATATGTTTTTTAAATCTTATAATATAAAATAATATTTTAATTTCAATAAAATATAGTGTCATTGTTATTATGTCATCGTTCCATATTATTAAGTTACATGTTGACATCTTCATAATGCCCTGGAATGAAATTTTAAGATTGGGATTCAAATTTTTTAAGAATCGATGTTATTAAACCTTTTCAAAATGTTAGTAGTAACAATGCAAAATACATTACAGAATATTAGGTAACCATTGTAAATCTTTCGTTCATTTGTTTGTCCTTCGTTAAAAATATCCCAAGTATATTGGCAACCAAACGAGTAAGAAAATAGATGTTGGTGCATGATAATTTTCCTGTTCAGAGGCTTCATATATTTAAAGAAATTTCTAAAGTCGGGTAAGTGAACAATAAAAGTGAATAAATATCACGTTCCCTGATTGCCTATTCGGGTATTGTCATGGACAAAATCTCATTTCTGACAAAGAAGGTTAAGTCAGGGTCAATGGCCCAAAGCATTAATGTTCGCTTATTCGTTGGTAAGTATGAATGAATCATTACGATACACATGGAAGGCAGCACAAAACCAACGTTCAACTCTTCGGGGGTTGGCTCAAACAACTTGAATTTCGAAACCACGAAGAACACAAGTGGCAGTAGATTAATGTTGTTTATGTCAGAAAGCAAAGCGTCATCATCTATATAGAATAATAGCATAAATCTATTGACCGTCCATTCGGAATTTGAAATCAGGTTATTGACAAGTTAAGCGAATCATTCACCCTAGATAGTGCCTCACATAACTTCCCTACTTGAGGGTGTCTCACCCCTCACAACTCCTCTACTCAACTTGGAAACACCCTTGATGCCAGTGCAACTTCACTTCAATAAAATGCATAGGAATGACATCACATGCCATGACATAGAAATTGTAAATCACTTTCATTAAGCCACTAATTATATTAGCCTCCTTTTAATTTACCATCATTAAATGACAAAAATTCACCTATTCACATCTCCTGGGAAGTTTCCACATTACTTAGTGCATCATGCACTTACCAAGTTTATGAACTCGCATTTACAATGACTCCTACTCTATTATATGTCTCTAATCTCACCCTTCAAGCCCCAAATATGTCTTGGATATTTAATTGGGTATTCAATTAGGTATCAAGTATTAAATATATGGTTACGTAAGATATATACAGTCAAGATTAGAAATGGGTATTCAAGATCAATATATGGCTTCAATATTTTATCAGTTAGGGAATAGTCAAGTAGGTATGAAAATAAGGATAGGTAGGTAGGGCATACTCATCAAGTAGGTAGGGAAAGAAGGATAGGTATGTAGCACATGCTCAAGTAAAATAAGGTATGTAGTGCATAGTGAAGATCAAGACATAGATCTAGTATTTAATTAGGGCATACTCAAGATCAAGATATGGCTCAGATATTCAATCGAGTAGGGAAGATTCAAGTAGGTAAAGTAGGTAGGGCATACTCAAGTAGGTAAAGTAGGTAGGTCTTAATTAATGATATAAATCTATTAAATATGTAACATGATTCAAAATGTCATTTCTCATTCTATCAATCAGGAAGAAAACTTCCCTTCCCAATAATATAAACTAAGTAGGTAGGGCATAAAAATTAGGTAGGGAAATAATATATGAAAGTTATATATCAAGAAACAAGCTTTCCTTGATATCTAAGAATCTATTATAAAAATGGAAATTAGGTATGACAAGATCAAAGCTATATATCAAGAACAATGTTTCTCTTACCTTATCTGCTAAGGCTTAACTAAGTAGGTAGGGTAAGAACAAATCTATTAATCCTTATGTAAGTTTCCTTTGATGGCCATTCCTTAATCTAGAAGAAAATAAAATATATATACCATGAAGGCAAGATTCCCTTGATAGTTTTTCCATACTCCCATGTTATCCATCAAGAAGGAAATCTTCCATCGAGAAGGAAAGCTTCTTCAACAAGCCTTAACTGCCTTTAAGTAGAATCTATAGGTATTGAATTTAGAAGAGATTGAAGTTAAGTTGAATTTTTCACAAAAGAAAGTAACTAAATTAGAGATATTCTAGATTAAGTTTAGGAATACTAATTTTGAACATGCATGGCTAATGGGACAAATTAGTAGGGTACATAAAACCCCACTCTTGAACATGGATATTATTAGATACCCACATGATGTTAGTATCAAGTATTTTAAACAATTGGAGACTAGGAATAAAGCCAATGCTTTAAATTAAAATCATCTCAATCCACCACTTCGATGCCTATGATGAGAATCTATGCCATGTAGACACCGAATAAGCTTTAGTTTTAAAAGGCTTAATTTATATGTAATCATGCATATATGATCAATCTATGTAATTATAGTTTACTTAGACTTGGTATATGAATGTAAAAGTTAGTAGGAGCTTTTTTTAAGCATACACATGCTATATTACATTATACAGGAAGACTTACTTTTTGATGTAGTGGTAATTAACTAAAAAGTGTGCACACATGCAATTTTGACACTAAAATAAAAATGGAAGTTTTAATTACTTGATGTAACTATGAGTTTAAATAAACTTGTAAGATGAGGTGGCCCCTCCCCAAGTCTATATATACATGAAATCCCTCATTTCAAAGGGTTAAATTTTTTAACAATATAGGAAAAGATCATTTTGATTGTCATGCAACTATGTGGATGTACTTTCTTTCCATCTTTGTGTAATTAAAGTTTTGTTTCTTTGGGTAGTTTTCAATCAATAATTTGAAGTGTGTAAAAGATATGGATAATTATTATTTTTATCATTTATATTTGTTGATTTTAAACGTTTAAAATATATTGAATAGTTAGAAATTATCATTGAATTTTAGCAATTGGTTGACTTTATTAATATTCTAAAATGTGTAGGAGTGTTTTTTCATGATATAGTCTTATGGTGTGGTCCATAGTTGTCCTAGATACCATTCTATTTTGAGGAGTAATCTCCTAAGTAAGGGTGTGTAATAGCTACTCTATAATGAGTAACCTTCAGTTGAGACCATTAAGTTTCTTATATCATTTTTATCCCAAACTGATTAACTATGTTTGTCTATGAGTGTGCAATAGCTATAAATAACAATCATTAGTTTTGTAAACACTTGTACAAAAAATACTAGCATAGGAAGTGACCCCTTGAAAACCTAGATCCTTCTTTTAAACTCTACTCTTTGGTCCTTTTAAAGTTTCATTGACTAAAACCTACCTAATTTATAATAAACTCCACCGATACAACCCAACTATGTTTTGATTTTTTTACTAGGATTCATTTCACTATAAACATGCCCATTTAGTAACTTGCATTCTCAACGTGGTATTCCATCACCATGTTATTTAAATAATACCTAAAACTCATGACTTGGAGTGGATTTTACCTTCATTTATATCCTAAAATGTTAGATGATATCTCATTAAATTTAAGGATGTGTATAAGACCCACATCAATAGGAGTGACTAGGGATGATGAGGGAGTGATTAAGGATGATTAGGACCAATGAATAAATGATTAGGGATGATGAAGGATGATGATGGATAATGAGTGAGTGATTAGGGAAAATGAGGGAAAAAGAAGGATGATATAGTGATAAATGATTAGGGTTGATGAGCGAGTGATTAGGGATGATGAGGGATGATGACTAATGATGGAAAAGTGAATACTTAATTGATGAGGGATGATGAGGGCCGATGAATGAGTTACTAGGGATAATGATGGATAATGAGGGATGATAAGGGTCTAACTAAGGATGATTATAGATTATGAGGGATGATGAGGTATGATGAGAGGTGATTAAAGATGAAGAGAGAGTGATTATGGATAATTATGGATGTTGACATTCGATGAGGGTGTGATTAGGGATAATGAGGACTAATAAGGGAGTTGTTGGGGATGATTAAGGATAATGAGGTATTATTAGGTACAATTAGGGATTATTAGGGATTATGAAAGAGTGATTATCAATAATGAGGGATGGAGAAGGTTAATGATGGAGTTATTAGGGATGATTCTAGATAATGAGGGTCAATGAGAGAGTGACTAAGGATTTTAAGGGTTGATAAGGACCAATGAGGAAGTGATTAGGGATGATGAGGATCTATGAGGAATTGATTATGGATGATGAGGGTGTGATTAAGTATGATGAAGGATGATAAGGGATAATTAGGGAGTGATTAGGGAGCATGAGGGATGATGAGGGGAAATGGGAGATAATGAAGGAGCGATTAGGGATGATTAACGATGATGAGAGTCAATGAGGGTATGATTAGGGATAATGAGGCCCATTGATGGAGTGATTAGGGAGATTAGGGATGATGTAGAATGATGCAAGAGTGACTAGAAATGATGAGGGTTCATGAGGGAGTAGTTAGGGATGATGAGGGACAATGAATTATGAAAAGGAAATGACTAAGGATGATGAGAGACGATGAGAACCAATGATAATGTTAATAAGGAAGATGAGGGATAATGATGGATGATGAAATTCAATGAGAGAGGGATGAAGGATGATGGTAAATGATGAGGGAGTGATTATGATGATGAATGATGATATATGCACTTGAACCCCCTCTCTTCATAGGGTTTGGGGAGAGGGAGATAGTGACATGAGTATTTTTATATGAGACTAATAAAATAGGGTTCAAAAGCAATCTATTCCACCCAAAATAGTAGTGGCAGTGGTAGTTTCCTATCTTCATTTAGAATGCTAGAAGATGAATTTATTTTATGTGACTTTGGAATAATGCATGAGATAAGATTTAAAGCATGCATGTATTAACCCATTTATTTGACATTTGTTTCATAGTGAATGGTGTCTTTTTAGGATGAATTTTGAATTGTGTTTTAATTCATTATATTTTAAATGGAGTGTACTAGGGTGACTAACTACATTCATGTTCGATATAATTTATTGTATCATGACTATTATTAGATGTCATGTATGAGTGACTATATACATACATGTAGTAGTAGGTATGCTTTTTATTTATTGTATGAGTGACCATATCATGACTATAAGTATGCTATAGGTCACATGCTACAAGGTAGTCATTTATGTATATTGATATATCCATTGATTATAAAACCCATAAATTATTTAGGAATTTATCCCAAATTTGCCTTCAATCTTTTTTCCTGATCATCCCTGGTCACTCCTTTATCTATATAGGTGACGATTCCCCCTATCGTTTATATATAGGTGATAGCACCTTCTCTCCTACTTTTAAAGCATCCCTTGATAATGCCCCTCTCATTTATCCCTTGACTCAATAATTCCCCCTCTAATAATTTTAAATAATGATAATCCCCCCTCTCCTTTCAGGTTATGTCTTGGGTAAGATAGATATGTCTAGGATTAGATACAGTATTTAAGAACAAGATATGGCTCAAGTGTTCAATCGGGTAGGGCATACTCAATTACGTAGGTTAATAAGGATAGGTAGGTTGGGAATACTCAAGTAGGTAAAATAGGTAGGGAATACTCAAGATAAAGATATGGATTAGGTATTCAATAAGGTACGGAATACTCAATTAGGTAAATTAGGGGCCATACTCAATGGTATAGATCTATTACATATGTAACATAATTTGAAATTTCATTTTTTATTCTATCTTACAATCTTGAAATTTTGAAAACTAAGTATTGACTAGAATAGATTTTTAAAAACTAACATATATATGTTAACTCTTAAATCTCTAAAATTGATTTTAGAAGATGTAGAGTGGCCCTAATTTGTTATATTTAGTAAAATAAATGTAATAAGTTTATATTTAGTTTATATTACATTTTATATTATTATTGCATTAAATTTTAAAAAGAAAAACATTTATTTTACTAAATATATACTCACACTAACGAAACAAACAGTTAAAAAATATACATTACCAAAGGGTGTATGCCCTTTGTACTACATAGGTCATACACTCTTTCCTTTGAAATTTTTGAAATTTTTATATTTCGCTCTAATTTACATGCCTTTAAAAGGTCATATGCCATCTTTAAAGGGAATTCACCTTTTACAAAGGGCACATCTTTCAAAGGGCATATACCCTTTTAACATTTAAATCTTTGACGTTTATGTTTTCCCTTTAAAAGTGCTTTAGATTTAGGCTTGGGAGGTCTAAATCTAGCCTATAACCAATTATGGAGAAGCCCACATGATTTTTAAGAAATTTTAGAATCTTTTTTATCTATGTCAACACATATGATCAGGAATATTTTATTATTTAAAATATATATATACATATATGGGTTTACAGATGGGAAAGCGTAATTTTTAAATATATAATTTTTTTTATATTAAACTATTATTTTAATTATTACTTAATTTCCACACAAAACACCTCATTATGGACTATATACATATTGTTACAAATAACTTTATAAAAATTTTAACATTAATTGAAAGTTTATAAAACTTATATCTCAACAATCTACACATCATCAGCTATGTTTTTAAAAAAAAATAATTTTCATGAAGTTAAGGTCAAAAGGTTGTGTTCTTATAATTTTAGAATAAATGTTCCAACTATCTTAACTTGTAATATATACATATAGACATATGCATTTGCATATACATATATTAATAAAAAATATTTTTAACAATATTTTATATTTCATCTATCCATATATGATATTTTATATGAAATTTAATTTGTTTAATCAAAAAAGTGTGTTCATACAAATGCAATCTCCTTACATTTTCATAAATAAGTGTAAATACATTCTGATAAATGCATCTGTTTTCCACACTTGTATCATTTGGTTATTGAAAAAAGAATATTTAAAAACTATATTCAAAATTTCACAATTCATATTCTTGGATCATTGTCAAATTCATTTTCCAAGTGTCTCTAAATTCTTTCCATGTTCAAATATTTTTATTTTTAGAAAAATGTGGTATTTTAATCCCACTTTTTGTTCCCCATTATCCTACATCTAATCGTAACATAACTCAATATGTTTGAGATCCATGGAGTAGGTTGATAACATTGACCACCTGTATGAAGGTAACATGGACTTCAAAAGTCCTATAAAAAATGAGTAAATGGGATTGTTGATAATAATTTGGAGGCCACATCTATAGTAGGACCAACAATAGGAGGCACCCACACTTACAAGGGACATTATGTCACAATTAGGAATTCATGGATGTGTGATATTATGTATTTAAAACTATATGTTTAGTCGTGTCTATAGGATATTATGAAAATGCCATGTGTATCACCTCAAAGATGGTGTTGAATCTATTTGTGAATTCCATGGATCTCCTCAATTTCATGGACTTGTAAGAATTTATAGTTTATTTCGATGAGTTTTGAAGTCCATAGATGCATCTGCCAATGAATTTTAATTTATGCTTTAGGTCACAATCATATCTAAAATAGGGATGTGAGTCCTTTTTTGAGGATGCTGCATAGAAACATTATAGAGCTATAATGTGAATAAAATTTTATTGATGGCCATGTGATGGAGTATTTATATTTTGAGGAGGCTCAAGACTCTATAACTAAAGGTGAAATTTAATTGTGACCTATGATGTCTATTGGACTCATGATGGCCATTTATGATATAATACATTTCATTCAAATTTTAAGGGTGGATCAATATTATTAACTAAGGCTAATAATTTAAGTGTATGATGAATATTAAATAAGACTATATGATAACATAATTAGTGACCCTCAATATAATGGGGATATTATATCTTATTCTCATTATGTATAAAGACACCATATGGGTTTTGGGAGAACTATAATAGTATTGATTTTTGTTCATTATGGATAAAGACACTATATGGGTTTTGGGATAACTATAATAGCTTTAATTCTATTTTTGTAGTGGGCATCATTTGATAACTAAACAATGTAGGGAGTGGGTGCTAACACACTAGAGGCCACTTGTTACATCTCGATTCCTCCCTAAGTAAACTATCTAATTATCTATGGATATTTATAGTTGAAAATTTTGATTTGGGTTATTTTTTACTATGTTTTGAGATATATGATGTTATGGGATAGTTGTATATTCTTTAAGATACAAGATTACATTGATATGAGCTAGTTGTAGTGTATATGTTTTCATTATGATCTTGTTGATTCGTTATTACATCTATATTTTATGATGTATGTATATCATGTTGATATGGTATAACTACCTACATGTTGTGACGTTGATGAAAAAGAACTCATCCCTTATATCATGATGGAGGGAGAGAATAATCAAAGAGGGTGATACAGATGGAGATGTTGCAAGATGACAAAGAAACTAGTTATAAACTTGCACAAACCACATTAGCAAGCACATGTTAAAATGCATAATATAATGGTTAGCATAGTGTGTTTATTATTGTATGCATTAAATAGTTATTTTCTTACAATTTTCTATCATAGTTTAATGGCTTTATGGAACTTACTTTACATGATCAACATGTGTGATCATTAAATGCTAGCAGAAACATGGTTTGCATAGTTAAATTAAATTTGGGTTATAAATTTATGAATTTATCATTAAATGCTTATGGAATTTCAAGATTCTAATTTAATTAGTGAAAAAATTTATTAGTGTTAAAATAAATAAAATTTATGAATTTTCAATACAGTGAAAAAAAATGGGAGAAAAATATTAAAAAATAAAAAGAAATAGAATGTTCTAAATTTAAGAAAAACATTGGTGGAAGGAAAAATCTTAAAAATCCATTCACCCTTTTCATATAGAATAATAAATAATATATATAAGTGAAGAAGGGAGGTGCATATACACAGAGGGGAAAGAGGAAAATACGATGCAGGGAGAAAATACAAAGAAAGATAAACAATCCAATAGAGGAATACTAAGAAATTCCATGTAGGTAAAGCCTTAAATTTATGTTATTATTGAACATAGATGTTTAGCAATCTATATGTTTATATACAGTGGACTATATATTTTGAGTTTGGATAGTTTAAAATATTTGGTCTACATATTAAATATAGAGTTATAAACCCGTAATGGTTTGCATATGAAACATATAGACTTGCTTATAAAAAAACTTGAATGCATATAAACCAAAATATATTCATGCAAATAGTTTGAGTGTGGTGATTCACATAGTAAAATATTTATTTTACTTTATATGATTGTAATATTATGATTATGGTAGTTTATATATACATAGATATCCATATTTGTAATGTATATACCACAAGTTTCATATGTTACATCATTACATAAAATATGATATATCATATATATTAAGATTATCAGAGCTATATTTTATTGTATCTAAAATAATATGCTATACCATGTATACATATGTCAACATATGAAAATGTTTTCTATATCATTATTAGAGTTACATATGCTACATAATATTTGATAAATTTTCTATATGTTTTCTAGACTTAGCTTTCTCTGATTATCATTATCATTATGAACATATAAGGATAGTAAGAAACTTGAATAATTATGTACATAGAATTAAAACATGATAAAAATAAATTATTTAAAGAACAATCAACATAAGTAGAAATTGTAATGAATTAGATATTTTATGCAACAAAATTCTAATATGCATATTAGTTGTTGACACACTAGTAATGAATAGGATTTTTATGGTGAATAAAATTGGGTGATCTGAGTAAAAAAAGGAAAAACTAATGATAGGCTAGCATCCCTTGATTTTTATATTCAACTTATATGATATTCATTAAATTTTAGTTTTATAAGATTGATGTCTTATATAATTTTCATGTTATTCTTGATGACGTTCCACCAACTGGGTCATTGCCTTAGTAAGGAATTGGATTATTTTTATTTTCAATCCAGTTGTGTAAATAATATCATAATAGTGTTGTAAGATATCATGTGGATGGATAATAAGAACAAAAAATTTACACTCCCATTGATTTCGATATTGTATAATCTTTTATAGTTAGTATATTTATGATGACCCTATACTAGTGATCTATATTATTGATATTTTTGTCCTAAGAAAATCATTACATATAATACCCTAAGAGAGACCACCTTTGTTTTTTATGAAGAACCCTAAAAAATCCAAAAGAACCCATCTTTCCTCTTATGCTTTGTAAAATCTAGAACTCTAGATGTAATTTTTACTTATATAAATTGCTTCATGGGTTTCATATCCCATGAATCACCCATCTCTAAAAAATGGTGGAATCTAAGACTCACCATACACTTTTCATGTTTTCACAATGTGCAAAATGCATGGTGGGCTTTGGATCCCTCCACGTACCTAGCTAGTAGAATTTAGAACTCGATGTAGACTTTGCATGTTTCACAACGTGAAAAGTTCATGATGGGCTTCAGATCCTACTAAAACCTATAACCCCCTTTTCATGGAACCCAAAACCCTTGATGCACATTACATGTTGTGAAATATACAAAGTGCAAGATAATCTTCACCTTCTACCAAACCTATGAAAATGGAGCCTTGAGTGCACTTTGCACATTGTGAAACATGAAAAGTGCCCCACGTGTTCTACCCTCTATCGAACCTATCATCCATTCTTGTAGAGAGTTGATATAATCAAAGCAGGTCTAAACTCTACCACCAACTTCCATAACTATAATTAATATAATATTTTTTCTATTTAACCAAGCACATTTAGGGTTTTCATTATCATTGTTTATTCACTAATTGTGATCTTGGATTTCCATCCATCTACACCAAAAATTTGAACCTCAAGCCATGTCAAACCATGTATGAAGCCACAATTGTAAATTTGTATCCACATCACTTGATTTATTTACATGCCATTCCTATTCATTTTTCACCATAAGTTTCCATATTTTGAAGCATTTTCTAAATTTTTTCTGAGTTCATCATTATTTATTGAAAGTATCATTTTAGTCTTTCCTATATTTAGGCAATGGTGAATTAGTCACTTGTGTAATAGATTGTAGTCTTAGGTCTAGGGTTTCTCTAGGGTCTTCATCTTTCATGAGTAAACCATTCTTGAGTTTTACAAATATAGCACACATCATCCAAAATCACTTCATTTTACCTTCAAAGACTTCACAATCAAAATATAGCCATTCACCAATACAAGGTGAATATTCCCAATATATACCATTATTTCAAACCATCAAAATATTCCATAAATCCCTCTAAAACATTGTTGAAAGTGAACCTACCTCTATAACCTTCAATTCCTACATACTTACAACACTTCACAAAAAGTGGACATGCTTTTAGTACCTTCCACTTCCATTGGCAATCTAATGTGTATCAAGCACCATAGAAAGTGGACATGCTTCCATCACCTTCCACTTCCATTACGAACCTAAATTTATAGAAACACTATGTGATTCTATCACCTCTAAGTTATACTAGAACTTTCACCTACTAGAAACACCTCCAAGTTCTTTTGGAGAGTGTAAATGTTCCAAACACCTACAATTCTACCAAATTTCATAGTTGGTTTCTCACAAGTATATATATAGTCTCCATTCCTCCTAAAGAGATGAAGTTCAAATCTAAGGGCCCTATAGTGACTCCTAATTTGGAGTCTAATATCATAGAGATGAACCATATAGATTTAGGTCATATTGACCTAGGAGATTTTTGGGCTAGAATAGGTACAAAATCCTAGAATGCATAGATCTAGTGTATCTATGATTCTGGTATTCTAAAAGATAGGACCTTCCCTCTATTTATTCAAAGCCATGAGTTTTTCTTAACAATGGACCAAAAATATGATCCCAATAGGAGAAAATTATACAATGAGAAAGTGGAAAAGGTTTTGGATCTAAACCCTGATTTCATCGACATTATGTTTTCCATCCCAAAATTTGAGAGTTATTTGAATATAACTCCATAGTCATCTACATAATTTTATGAGGAAAAAAGTAATGGATTTCAAAATATAATCAATAATAAATGGTTCAAGACCTCCAAACATTCCTCTACTAGATTACCTTAGACCATGTATAGGCTTGATTTTATCGATGAGGTAGGGGGATATTATAATACTACTACAAAAGGTCACTAGTAATCTTGATGCTAAATGATTTCATGAATGGATTTACCAGTATATCTAGTCTATCTAAGAACATAAACAATACATACATTAGACCGAATTGATAAGTGACTC
The DNA here is from genome assembly GCA_037957365.1 of Torreya grandis. NCBI lineage: Eukaryota > Viridiplantae > Streptophyta > Pinopsida > Cupressales > Taxaceae > Torreya > Torreya grandis. The sequence continues at coordinate 270,976 of JARHVA010005526.1, read as the reverse complement.
CCTCTATAAGCAAATGATGGAGGTGCAAAGAAAGAACAAGTTCTACATGACATCTTATATTGTTTATATCCTAGCCAAAGGAAGATTGTTCCTAAGCCTTAACATATTTCCTAAGGAAATAACTAGAGTTTGTAACTACTAACCTGATCTCACACTATAAGCTAGTAGATAATAGTTCAGTAGATATCATCATGCCTACATCTATAACATCATTATCATGTTCAATAAGGAACTTGGGAAGGAAATATTTTCAAGAGTAATGAAGGATTAAATTAATAAATGGAGTTCATTCTTCACACAATTCCGCACATATTTCTATATCATGGAAGTTATATTTAGTGGTTATTCCTATACACTTCACCAATATATAAGTGATAAATGGGCATTATATGAGTTAGTTAGGTAACTTGTGGAGACACACAAACTCCTATCAAATAGGCACAAGGAAGGGATACATTTCCTAATTTCCATTGGTCATTACACATGCCAATCCCTAATGAAATCCATAGATGTGGAATCCAAAATGTGCCAAGTGACACTGAGAACCTTAGAGTCTAGACCTTATTGTGATCCATATGGTAAAATCACCCATGCACTAGACTTAGCAACATATGAACATGTGCCTTATTATGAGGATTTTTGGGAAGATTTTGAAAATGAAGAGAATGGTTAGGATGAGGGACTATTTAAGGATGTTCCTATAATAGATAAAATATTATGATTGGACACCAGTCCCTAACGACTTGGTAGATGAATAATCTATAGTATACCCAATCCAACTTAAATAGATCATTGTTACACCCTTACCACCAATGAGGTCCTCAATTATTAAGTATTTCTCTTTATTTGATATAAAAACCCTTGTAATGAATTAATTAGCTGAAGAGTAAAGGAGTGCAACTCACAAGGGAGACAATAAGGATTAAAAATAATGTATTGAAGCTCAAAGTACAAGGTATTACTCAAACAAAGGAGAGATCCAGTGAAAAATTAGAGGAACTTGAGAAGAAGAAGAAGGAAATAAGGACTAAAGTAAAGAAAGGAGAATCAATAAGACATGGAGAAGCTATAGATGAACCAATTTATGTTTCACCTAAATACATAGTACCAATAGCACAAAGTTTTTTACCTTGAAATCTCATATGTTTGACCCCTATTTCTACTTCATCCCCTTCTCCTACTGATGCTATTTAGGAAGTGTCAACACCTCCACCAGTTATCTCCACTCTCCCCACATCTCAGGCCCCCATTGTTTCAAAGGTTTTAGCACCTTCACCTACCATTTCACCCATAATATCCACATCAATAATTAAAGTGAAATCAACACCAATCAGTCAAGTGGACACTCAGGGTCCCCTTATAGTGGAATCTCAAGTTTCCACTCCACTTTCCCTTCATCCCATTTCACCTTCCCCATTTGATCCATTCTCATTATCCCTTACATTTATAACTCCTTAAATTACGTCTCCATTAATTCCCAAAACTACCCAATAGTAAGTTTCCATAGAATTAGTCATAATGATTATGATTCCATAGGCCACCCAAACTCCTAAGACAAGTAATATTTCCTCTTCATATCAACCCATTAATTTCACATCACAAACCTTAAGTGGTCCCACTAATTTGATTAACACATTTAGTGCTTTGGCTTCCAACCTCCCACCAGTTCCCAAATTCAAAACCCCTATGTCCATTCCACCCTCCACTCCTCTCACTTCCACTATTTTAACTATATATTGAGATGAGATTGGAGCAACCTAGGTATTTGGTGGAAACATTGATTTACAAGCTACTAATGAAAGTGGATCCTCACAAGCAGCTCCTGAGTAATTGATTACATCATCTTCCCACAAGCACCCAATGGTTATAGCACCTGATAGTATAACAAAATCAATTGTTGGTTCCTTGGTAATCATGTCAAAATAGAAAGTGGTTACCCCTAGTTGGTTAGCCCAATCAGCAGGTAAAAAGATGAAATAGATGCTTGATCCCAATACTCTAGATTTTGATATGTTGGAGGTTTAGAAGAAATAAAAACCTACTCCTAGGACCATCTCAAGGACATTTAATGATGACAAGGGAGAGAGGTATGCTAAAATTATAGTCCCCCTACTAGACAAATCAAAAGAAGATCTTATGGTTGGTGATTATTAGATTTATCAAACACACCATAGATGATAGATTAGAGAAGGTCTTAAGCATGGCATGCAAACTCAGATTAACTCTCTCTTCCAGAGGATTGATCATGACAAAGCCACCAAGGATGAGATGAAGAGAAAAGAAGATCAGTTGATAAAAGCATTGAACTAGTTCATAAATCCTAGTGAAACATCACAAAAACCATAGGTAGTGTAGCCAATAACTCCAGATCAATCTATAATAGATTGTTTATAGGATATTGCTCACATGCAAAGGAATACAAAGGAATGGATCACTAAAGGCAATAGATTTCTTGTAGCAATGATAGAACATTATGGCATTATCATGGAAAGGAAGGATATTTTGAAAGAATAGATCAATCAATAAGGAGGAGGAATTTAGACCTTAAACTTGTATTATCCCAAATTGATAGCTATAAAATCAATTGATATGAATACCCTAGTTGTCGATAATATATTGAAGAGTGATGCTGAGCATGAAAAACTACATAGGGCTGCTCAATTTTGGATAAGAGTACTAATAGAGTCTATTCAGCAAGCCAAAGAGGCTCATGATAAGGAATTTTATGTATTGTAAGAGATTGAAGGAATGATGAACTCAATTTCATGCAAACCAATAGATGATGCCAATAATCTCCTTCAAATAGAGCAGGTGCAAAATAATTTCAAGGCAATAATTGAGAAAGAATCAGCAAAGGACATAGTCTACATCCTGAGCTCTATCCACCATCTCATCAGGTATGAAAAATTAATTGATAAGATGATAATAGAGATTCAAGGAATCATAACATTTAGAAGAGAACTTTTTGATGCTCAAGCAAATTATGCAACATCCAACATATACTCTTATGGGCTAGATATAGAATACATACAACATATATTCAAGACATTTGATGAATATACCAAGAAGCTATAGGCCAAGAATGATAAGAAAGATCAAGAAATTATGAACATCAATTAATCTTTCCTCTCTATTGAATATTTTCAAATGTTATATCATTTCAAAACTTTGTAATTTATAATTTCATTGCAAAGGTACAACTATATTTTTTATAACTCTTTTTGAGAAAGAGAAAAACATATTTTACACTTTATATTTTTTTGATTATGTGAAAGTTGAAAAAATCACAAGTGAAATTTTTACTTTCCATTTTGACAAGCATGCATAGATAAACATTTAAAACCACGAAGTGCAAAGTGCATGGTTCATTTTAGTAAAAGTGATAAAGACTTAAAAAGTTGTAAAAGTATCACTTATGTTAAGGTTTTTTGCATGGAAAAAAGTAACTTGTAATTATTTTCAAAGTTATATTTTATTTTAAAGGAGCAATTCTATTTTGGGAACCTCTTTTTACATGAAGAAGTTATTGTTAGCCACTACTAGATGAAAAAGCATTGCATAGAGATCCAATAGTTCCATCCATGCCTTACCATGACATGTTATGCTAAAGGTCACACCCAACTCATGCATGAAACATTTCCATCTATTTCACCACTCCAAGATGCAAAAAATATAAGTACTCACCTCTTTTGTATTAGGGTTTTAGATTTGCATGATATCCTTCGACTGGACATTCAAGTTTTGTCAACTATATCTCATCTTGGAGATATTTTGTATAAAAAGAGGTAGACCCCATGGCCCAAATTTTTTTTATGATAATTATATATATTTTATTTTTAATGTATTTACTACAAGTTATAACCTTTAGAGAGAAATAAAGTTGAAGATTTGACTTTATTATCTTGAGATATCTTTGTGTGTGTGTAAGTTATTTAATTATTTGTGGAATCTTTGTTTCTTTGTTTCAGTTTTGATAAATTCATCTATGGTATATTACCCTCTTGAAAATATTGATTGGAATACATATCTTTTTCCCTTTTATCAAAAATAGATAAAATACTACCTCAAATTACTATTTGTATGAGTCTGTGTAGAAACAAACTCAACATATTTTCTACTCTATTATGTTTATCAAGAAATAATTAAAATACAATATAAAATATTTAGTGAAATCACCATGTTTTTAGTTTTCTATACATTTCAATTATTCAATTCTTTTCCCATCAAAACCCTATTTTAGGATTCAAAAGCACTTAAGAGTGAGATTTACACAAAATTGGTATTTTATCAGTTTGCATTAGATTTAATGAAAGGATACCAACCTTCTCCAGAGATTAAACTCAAATTTATAAGGTCCCATGACTTTGGAGGTTTTTCCATTTTATCATTAGGCAATTGCATAAAACCTACATGATCAAGATAGGTGCAATCCTATGTGATAATAGTTTTTGGCATGTCTGGTGGGAAAAGAAAATATAAGGATATCGATGCTATTCTCAAGGAGCATTGTATGAGGTTTGTGCATAAATAAACAACAGTTGGTAACTCAATTGGCTTAAAAACTCACAATTTCATGGTGATGTATGCCAAGAAAACAAACAAGATCACCTACAAAAGGTAAGAGGGATAATTTTATAAAATTTTCATTTCCATCTAAAAAGAGATACTAGTCACCCCTCAACCTGAGGTATATCTTAGGATTATTTTCCCATCCCCAATGGTAACTCCTATCAATTTTATACCTCCCATAATGGCTAGAAATTTTAATTTTGTAGCCTTCAATATAGGTAGTCCACTCCTATTGGACTAACATGATGATATACTTACCTCAGCTTTGAAAATCCTAACATATTTTATAGATGAAACCTCTACCACTACTTTAGATCACATAAAATATATTTTCAACCTTTGTTCAATCCATAATGTGGTCCAAGACAATGTTACAACCAGACTTCTAGTCTCCTCTTTCAAAGGCAAAGCTTTATAGTGGTATAGAGGCCTTGATCCCACTTCAATCCAAGTTTGGGATGAGTTAGGAATTGTACTCTATACCCATTTTTAAGACAAAAGTGACCAACTTTCCCTAGTTTAATAGTTAACTACTATTCAATGAGCTCCTCATGAGTAAATGACTAGCTTTAATTACCATTTCTAGAAGACCTACAATAGAATCTTAGTCTTGGTTAAACCCACTTCAAGTAATGATTTTTTGTATTACCTAAAATCTCTCAATAATGATATAGCTATGATTATTTAGTTAATGGGTGGGGGCAGACTTCCTATAGCTTATGATATTGCAATAAGGGAAAAAAATATTTAGTCCAATCTGGGAAAATTATATCAAGGCCACGAATGCCTATATATTTTTAGATGGCTCCTAATATACCACCAATAATTGCTCTAATTATTACCATGATTAGTTTATCAGTTTTCAATCTTTCACCTATGGATGATCTATATGAGATAAAGTCATTACTTAAGAGTTTTGGTGATGAGTTGGTGGCAATGAAAAGGTAGAAAGTCTAAAACTACAAGCCTTTTCAGTAGAATAACCCCACATACGAAGGGAATAGGCAGCCATAGTAGGCCATAAAATTATATTAGACTCAAAATATGTAGCCAAGGCCTTTAAATACTCATGCTTTACTAACATCAAGAACTTCTAAAGGCATGGTGCCTATTCAAAATATCTTGGCTCAAGAATACAAGTGGTGTTATCCTTATAATTAGCCACATAACCAAAACACTTGTCCTAATGGTTTGATCATTCAATCCTTTATGGTACAAGGCATAGCAAGTATTTATGGACAACAAGAGGAATCTACTTCCCAACAAGAAGACACACAAGAACCTACTCAAGGTGAAGCAACTCTCTTAAACTAGCAAGAGGATAACTTCAGTTGCATAACTCAAAATGAAGTAATTATAATAGTGGAGGGCCCATAAAAGATAATATGCATTCCAATAAAATATTAATAACATCTAATTATCCCACCAGGGTAGAGAAAGCTTCAACTTTTAAAGTTGTAGTAGAACCAACAAAGAGCAATACCATGCAAAAGCCACCCTTTGTACCTACAAATCAATTCCAAGAAACGGTGCCCACTCTAAATATTGTAAAATAGGATGTAGCTCCTACAAAAGAACCGAAAATTTTTAGTTATATCCCTTTTAGAATATTTTATAAAATGAAGAAGACTAATCTGAATGTCACTATGTGGGAATCACTATTTATACCAACACAAAGGGACATACTACAAGAGCCTCTAAAGAGTTTCCAGATATCAAAAAAGGTTTCAGTCAAGGGGCCTTCACCTGTAATAATCAATGTCAGTCTCAAGCTGATAATAAAATTGGAAAAAATGGTAAGCCTTCCCCCTTCTATCTTTTGATCATAATAGGGAAACATCTAGTTAACAATTATATGGTAGATTTTGGGGCTAGTAGTTTAGTAATACCCAAAAAATGAGCGGATGCTCTAGGAATAAAATATACACCCATAAATAAAGAAGTAGTGTAATTGGATGTGACTATCATTCAAATAGTAGGAATTATAAAATGACTACACCTTACTAGTCGTGCTTGCCCAAGCCTATCAATTATGTAAGGCATTTCAGTCATAGATCTTTCCACCTACTTTGCCATTTATCTTTTAAGAGATTTCACTACAAAGATGGGAGGATATCTATCTATAGATTGGTCTCACATGTTCCTTAAAATGAGATATAAAATTAGGGTAACAATAATAGTTGAGCTAATTACAAAAGATCATATAGAGCCATACAATCATATTCCTCTTGTAGAAATGAATTGTACATTACAAGATCAAGAAGAAAAATAAACAGATCAGGAGGATGCAACACCTGTGGAAGAAATTTCAACAATAAGTTGGATGAATGGGGATCGAACCTTTAATTCAATCCTTATTGCTATGTATAGGAAATAGGGTTAGGGACATATTACATTTATGAGAAAGATGCAATTGTCTAAAATTTAGTCAAACTAGTCAAAGGTCTTCAAGGGATGTGGCAATTATTTTTTGATGGTTCAAGAAGCAAAAATGGTGTAAGTGAAATAATTGTATTGATCTCCTCACATAAGGAGAGTCAATTCTACTTGTTCATACTTCAATTCAATTGTACCAATAATTTAGTTGAATATGAAGCCTTGATTCAAGGCCTTCAATTGGCCAAACAAAGAGGAATCAAGATTTTACATATATTTGTGACACTGAACTTATTATTCACCAAGTAAGATAAAAAATAATGACTAAAAATAGTTTTATAGGGTCTTACAAACATAGGTTTTGGAACCTACTAGAATATTTCATCGCCCTGAATATAAAAGTGGTACCCAAGGCACAAAATAAAGATGTTGATTCCATGGCTTCGATAGGATCCCAATATAACTTACTAGTAGAAATAAAGAAGAAAAAAAACCAACATGTGAGGCTGATTATAAGACCTTCTATCCCTAATAATGTAACTAATTGGAAAGTCTTCAATAGTGACAAACATATTGTAAATTTTCTAAGAGAATAGGCTAAGTTTTTAGATAGGAATCAACCAAGGATATAAGACCAATATGGTGATCAAATTATTCAACTAAAAATGAATAAGCTACCTATGGATCTCATCACACTAGAAAACATATTCAATTTAGATGATCAATTAAAAGGTGAAAATAAGAAAATTATAGTCGATGAAGAACATTATGAACCCATCATCATCTCAGAAGGTAAGTCTCTTAAGATAGGCAAGGTATGCAACATCTCTAAAAATAAATATCTTGTTCATTTATTTCAAGAGTTTGATGATAATTTAACTTGGATTTGGGGTTTCCCTTAACCCAAAGAAGTGTGTGTTTATAGTATATAAGGGGAAGCTACTAGGACACATAATGTTAGAACAAGGTCTTGTAATAGATCGTAAATGAGTTAGAGTCAAATATTCATTATCACTACCAACCCACAAGAAAAAGGATACAAAGATTTCTTGGTAAGATCAATGTTATGAGAAGATTTGTAATGAATTTCACCTTTATGGTAAAACCCCTTACTAAAATGCTAAATAAGGGAACTCTTTTTAACTAGACTCAAGATGGAAAAGATAGATTTGAGGCCATAAAATAGGCTATTTTTCAAGCTCCTACCCTAGTGAACCCAAACTATGAAAAAGAATTTATTCTCTAAGCATTTGGAGGGGAAGGGAACACATCAACAATTTTGACTCAACATAATCAAGAAGATTTAGAACAGCCCATTTCTTTCTTCAACCAATATTTAAAATATTACAAAGATAATTATAGTTTTGTGGATAAATAGGTATATACAGTGATCAAATAACTCAATAAATTCATGCATATGATCTCCAAAAACAAAATACATTTGATTGTTAGTCACCAGAGCATCAAATAATTCGTCTTGAGTATGGAGATAAAGAAAAATGAGCAGGATGAATTACCAAGTCATGGACTATGATGTGGATATCATGATCATGAAGCTTGTAAGAGGAAAAATATTGTGAAAATAATTGTCTATTAACATCAAGACTGTTGAACTAGTTTCTGACATAGTGTATGCTCAAAATACACCTCAGCTAGATAATCCACCTTCTTTCAACAATTAAATTCAAGACATGACCCATTTCCTACAAAATAGTGAATACCCATATGAATTTCAATAGTCAAATAAAAGGTATTTTCAAATCCAATCAATTCCCTATATTCTTATTGATGGGATTCTTATTTTGAAGGGACATGAATAGAGTCTTATTAAGATGTATTGAGCCCAAGCAAGATCCCAAAGTTCTTGAACAATTTCATGATGGACCGTTAGGAGGATATTTTTCTACAAGGACTATAGCCTTTAAGATAATGAGAGGAGGATGCTATTGGCCTAAATTATTCAAAGATGCCCACCAATGGGTAATAAACTATGAAAAGTGTGTTTATTTCACTGGTAAGCAAAGGCTAACAACCCTTCCTCTTAGACCAATTCAAGTACATCAGTGATTTGCTTAATGGGGATTAGATTTTATTTGCATGATCAATCACCATCAAGCATGGGTCACAATTGGGTTCTCATATCAATGAATGATTTCACATAATAGAATGAATCAGTTTCACTAAAACATGCCACTGAAGAATCTATTTTAGACTTAATGGATATCACAGTCTCAAGGTTTGGTATTCCTCACACCATCATATCAAATAATGCTAATGCATTTTTGGGTACTCAAGTTATTGAATGGGCTATCAATCATAATGTGTACCTAAGAAATTCTTCAAATTATTACCCCCAGGGTAATTTCCTAGATGAGTTAACCAAAAAAAACCTAATTAGAATTATCAAATTAACAATGGAAGACAACTAGAGGACATGGCATATGAAATTGAAATCAACACTTTAGGCTGATAGGATTACTTTAAAAGGAGCCATTGGTAATTATCCCTTCATGTTGGTATGGGGAAGAGAGAAATTAGTACCAATGTCAATTGAGCTACCATATTTAGAGTTCAATTACCAATTGGACCTAATCAATAATGATGAAATGACAGTGATATTAGTTGAGCTCATGGAATTTAAAGAAAACACACATAAATCAATGAAATTTTTGGAACCAAATCAGGCACAAACCAAGAATACTTTCAATAAAAAAGCATCTACAAGGAGATTTAATGAGGGAAACATGGTTCTAAAGTGGGATTCAGACAAACCAAAACCAAGCAGGCACACCAAATTTTATTCAATATGGAGTGGTCCATATATCATCACTCAACGCAAAAGATCCAACGTATTTCATCTCTCCAATCTTTATGGAGCAGAATTGCCTATCCTAGTTAATGGGATATACCTCAAAGCTTTCTTTTGAGGCAAGAACTCATTCTAAAAATTTTAAATTTTGTAAATAATAGGGTTAGTTTTTTTAATAAGCTGTTCTACATAGGTCAAACTCATTAGGATTTTTTTCTCTTGGGTTGTGTTATTTTTCCATGTTTTATTTATCTATTTTTCTTATTTTTCATGTCTAGGCAAATCCCAATTTGTTCTTCCCTAGGTTAGAGTTTATCATTATCAAGTTGAATCCATACCCAATGTCTTAAAAGATACTAGATTGAAAATGATCATCCCATAGAGGTTACCAAAAATTTTGATATTTTTTTTGAAAAATATCATTACATCCAATACCCTAAGGAAGACCCCCTTTGTTTTTTAAGAAAAACCCTAAAACCTCCAAAAGAACCCATATTTCCCCTTATGCTTTGTGGAATCCATAATTGTAGATGGAATTTTCACTTGTGTAAATTACTTCATGGGTTCTAGATCCCGTGAAGCACCCATCTTCTAAAATTAGTAGAATCTAGGACTCACCATCCAGTTTTCACATTTTCATGTGTAAAAAACATGGCAAGCTCTGCATCCCTCCACACACATAGATGGTGGAATTCAAAACTCAATTTGCAAAGTGAATGATAGGCTTCAGATACAACTAACACGTATAACCGCCATTTTCATGGAACCCAAAATCCTTGATGCACATTGCACATTGTGAAACATGCAAAGAGAATGATAATCTCTATGTTCCACGAGTCCTATGAACCCATGGGATGTAGATTCCTGAATGCACTTTACAAATTATGAATCATGAAAAGTGCCCCATGGGTTCCACCATCAATTGAACCTATCATCCATTCCCATGGAGAGTGAACCTGCTCCAAGTAGGTCCAACCTCTACCACCAACCGCCACAACTAAAATTAATATAGTGTTTTTTTCTATTTAACCAAGCATGTTTAGGGTTTTCATTATCATTATTTATTTGTTAATTTTGATCATGGAGCTTCGACCACCTATGACACAACTTTGAACCTCAAGCCATGTCAAACCAAGTACCAAGCCATGATCGTAAATTCACATCCACATCACCTACTTTATTGGCACACTATTCCACTTAATTTTTCACCATAAGTTTCCATATTTTGAAACATTTTGAAGAGTTTTTCTAAGATCATCACTATTTCTTAAAAGTATCATTTTAGGGTTTCCAAAGTTTAGGTGATGGTGAATAAGTCACTTTTTTACTAAATTGTAGTCCTAGGTCTCGAGTTTATTTAGGGTCTTCATCTTTCACAAGTAAAGAATTTTTTATTTTTCCAAATATAGCACACATCATCTAAAATACCTTTATTTTCCATTCAAAAACTTCATAATCAAAATCTAAGTTTTCACCAGTACTAGGAAAATACTCCTAGCATATACCATTATTTAAAATAATAAGAATATTCCATAAAGCCCTATATCACTTTGTGGAAAGTGGACCTACCTCTAGAACTTTCCACTTTCATCAACAATCTAATGTGTTTCAAGCACCATAGAAAGTGGGTGTACTTATGTCACCTTTCACCTCCATTAGGAACCTAAATTAATGAAAACACTACATGCTTCAAACACTTCCAAGTCCCACCAAAATTTTCACCTATCAGAAACACTTACAAGTTCCACTAGAGAGTATAAGTGTTTCATACACCTACAAATTCCACCAACTTTCACAACTCATTTCTTTTAAGTATATATACAGTCACCATGCCTCCTAAAGATATGAAGTTCAAATCTTAGGGCCGTAGATTGAATCCTAGATTGGATTCCAATATCACAAAGATAAAAAAAACAAATTTAGGTCATATTAACCTAGGAGATTTTTGGGATAGAATAGGTGCAAAATTAAAGAATGACTACATTCAAAGTATCTATGACTCTAGTCTTCCATAAGATGAAACATTCCCTCTACTTACTCAAAGCCCCAAGATAGTCCTAACAATGGCCTAACACTATGATCCCAACAAGAGGTAAGTATATAATGAGAAATGGGAAAATTTTCTCAATTTAGACCCCAATTTCATTGACAAAGTGTTTTCCATCCCAAAATTTGAGAGTTATTTTAATATAACTTTATGGACATGTGCATAATTATGTGTAAAAGAGGGATGGATGTTAGAAGATAATCAATAATAAATGGCTCAAGACACCCAAAAATTCCTCTGTTAGATTTCTTAGGACCATTTATAGGCCTGATTTGATCGATGAGGTAGGGGATATTATAATACTAATACATAGTGTCACTTGTAATCTTGATGCCAAATGTTTTCCAAAATGGATGTACCATAATATCTAGACGATCTAAGAAAATAAATAATACATACATTGGGCCCAATTTATAAGTGACTCCCTCCACAATCAATTTATGGAGGTGTAAACAAAGAACAAGTTATACATGACATCTTATATTGTTTATATCCTGGCTAAAGGAATAAATAATTTTTCCTAGTCAGTCAAGTGGACACTCAGGTTCAAGTGGACACTTTGGGTCCCCCTATAATGGAATATCAAGATTCCACTCCACTTTTCCTTCCTCCCATTTTAATTTCCTCATTTGATCTACTCCCATTCTTCCTTCCATTTATAACTTCTTCCATTACATCTCCATTAATTCCCAACAATACCCAATAGTACATTTTCATAGAATCAATCATGATGACTATGGTTTCATAGGCCACCCCAACTCCTAGGACAAGTAGTATTTCCTCTTCATCTCAACCCATGATTTTCACATCACCAACCCTACATGGTCCCACTCATATGAGTGACACATTTAATTCTTTGGCTCTACCCTTCTACCAGTTCCCAAATTCACAACCCCTATGTCCTTCCACCCTCCACTCCTCCCATTTCTACTATTTTAACTATATCATTAGTCAAGATTAGAGGAACCTATGTATTTGTTGTAAATATTGATTTATAAACCACTGATGAAAGTGGATCCTCATAGGTACCTCTTGAGCAACCAATTGCATCATCTTTTCATAAGTCCCCAATGGTTATAGTGTCTCATAGTGTAGCAACATTAACTATTGATTCTCTCATAATCATGTCAAAACAAAAAGTGTTTACCACTAGTTGGTTAGCTCAATCAATGGGTAAAAAGAGAAAATAGATTATTGATCCCATTACTCTAGACTTTTTCATGTCATAGGTAAAGAAGAAATCAAAGCCATCTCAAAGATATTTAATGATGATAAGTGAGATAGGTATGTTGAAATTATAGTCCCTTACCTAGACAAATAAAAAGAAGATCTTGTGGTGGGTGACTATCAAATTTATTAAATACACCTTGAATGATATACTAGAGAAATTCTTAAGAATGACATGAAAAATGGTATCAACTATCTCTTCCAAAGGATTGATCATGACAAAGCCACCAAGGATGAGCTGAAGGGAAAAGAAGATCATATTGAATACACCTATCTATTGAGAGGGGGGGATAAATCAGTAGATCTTAAAACCTGGTTACTTACAAATTTTAAGATGAATGTTAAACAAATGTAAAATTTAAACAAATCAAAGAAAGATATCACATGCATAGAAGCACAACACATAACACCTAATTTATACATGGAAACTCAAAGGGAAAAACCATCATGAGAATGTTGCTAGAATATACTATTCTAATCTAGCCTCATAAAGTTTGTCTCACTAATTGAATCTCATTGGTTACAGTTAAAGACACCCATCCCAAGGATACACCAATCCCCTAACTTTAAGAGCACAAAATCTAAGGAAGTACCCACTCCCTATACTAAGCACTAACCTAGTTCAACTTGAAGGCACCAACCAATCAGATACTTAAATTACAATTCAATTTAAATAATCATATTCATAAAAGAATCCAAGTATCTATTATTTGTTGTAGGTCCAATCTACAACTACTCGTTTCTCTTTCATCACACTTTTGTGTGTCCTTCACTCTTCTTGTACCCTTTTTCTATGTCTGAATTTATCTATTAAACACTTAGATATTATCAAATTTGACACTACTCCTTCATGCTTAGATGAGTTTCATATTTTTCCACCTATGGATCAAACTCCTCTCATTCTGGAAAAAATGAATGTGACTATTTTTCTTCCCTATTCTTCATCACTTTGGAATTTCACATCACATCACTTTGTTTACAACATTTGAAATATATAGATGACTAAAAATAATAACCATTTTTAAAATAAGAACCAATTAAAGTTCCTTCAATCGTCACAGTAGAATTTTTAAACTGACTTACTTCTTTAGGTTCTTGAAGATGCATGACTTCACCAAGTCAGATGTTAACCTTTGACAGAGTTGATTTCATCTTGCTTTCTACAGCATTCATGAAATATTTCACTCTGCTCAATTATCTCAGATATGCTCAATCTTTAACCTTCTATTATGTCAATTGACTCTACATCTCTTTTTTGGATATTTCTAATCATTCTTTCCATGTGGCATTTGATCTCTGAAGATGCATGATCTTTATCTTAGCTTTGGTTGTTAAACTTTGGCCTATTGATCTCATATCATTTTCTTCACCTTCTTTGAGATGATTTCACTCCTTTGATCTCTTTGAACTTGCCTTAAAACTTCTTTTAAGTTACCCTTTAGAGAATTATAATGGTCCTTTGGGACTTTTATTTGTGGCACAAACCCTTCAAATTTTTTGACATGGATATTTCAAAAACTTTGAAAGTCTCCACATACCCTTTGGTTTTTTTGTTAAAGTCCATTTAGAAGTCTTGAATGGTCCTCATATGCTTCAAATTTTTTGAAATGATCCTTTTGAAATTCTTGAATAGTCAACTTGCCCTTTGGATTTATTGAAATGATCCCTTCGAATTTTTGAATGATCCACTTGCCCTTCATATTTTTTGAAATAATCCCTTTAGATTTTTTGAAACATACCACTTCAGGTTCTCTGCATAATTTAATTCATTCCATAACCCCGATTAACTCTGCTAGACCCATTCAGGTTCTTGAGACTACTTAGATTATGAAATTAAACAAAGTAAAGTTATTCTAGAAACCCAATTTACTTTTCTAGACCCATTTAGGTTCTTGAGACTACTCAACTTATAAACATGAGAGAAGTAAAGTCATTCTGGAAACTTGATTTACACCACAAGACTAATTTTGCTTCTTTGCATTTCTTTACTTATTTTATAAGTAAAGGCACTTCACAAACCCAATTTACACCACAAGTTGTTCAACTCAACCTTTGACATTAATTCATGATGGCACATGCTGCCTTTGACATCAATGCATGATGGCACATACTGCCTTTGACATCAATGAAATTCTTCAAGCCTTAATGACTATGTCTAACAATCTTCCCCTTTATCATTGACGATAACTCATCACTCATCATCAGAATGCCTTAACTCTTTTATCTCCATTTTGATTTCTCCCCATTTGACATTAATGAAAAAGATCCTCTACCATAATCTATCAATAATCTGATCCTTTCTTGGTATCTTGGTTGTTCTGATCCTTGGACCTAACAGGTGAGAATACTTTGTGAGTAAACCCCCCTTAGGCACTAGTACATTATCTCACCTTTGTTACCTCCTTTGTCTTCAACTAGAAAAGGGAATGTAGCTTTCTTAATAGGCTACCTTTTCTCTTAATCTATGAGTTAATAATGTTTCCTTCAGTACTCCACCTAGATTTATGCCCAATCACTAGAAACTAGTGATGTGGTGTCAGAGCCACTACTCCCAGTCGCTATCTCAGATATTCAAAATGGTCCTTAGATAGAGGTTTAGTGAGTATATCTACAATTTGATCTTGTGTTAGTACATATTCTAATGTAACCTCTTGATTAACGACCTTCTCTTTAAAATAATGATAATTGATATATGCTTTGTCTTAGAATGCATCACTAGATTCTTGGATATATTTATGGCACTTGAATTGTCACACAGAATGTAAATTGGTTCCTTGAACTCCACCTCCATGTCTTTTAGTGTTTGTCTCATCCACAACACTTGTGTGTAACATGAATCTACTGCAACATATTATGCTTTCATTGTAGATAGATTAACTAACTCTTATTTTTTGCTCAACCATGAGACAAGTCTATAACCTAGGAAGAATGCACCACCACTAGTGATTCTTCTATCATTTGTGATTATAGCGTAATCAACATATGTGTATGTTGATAAATTGAAATCATCACTTGAAGGGTACTATAAACAATAATATACTATACCTTTGATATATTTGAAGATTCTCTTTACTGCATTTACATGTGTTTCTTTTGGTGTAGCCTAGAATCTAGAAACCATGCATACAGCTTGCATAATGTCTGGTCTTGTAGCAGTAAGATATAGAAAAATACCAATCATTAACCTATACATTATATGTTTCACTTTAGGTGATTCATCACCTTTGCTCAAATTACATCCAATTATCATGGGAGTGATAACTGGTCTGTTGTCCTCCATACCAAATTTATTAAGCATCTCCTTTGCATACTTGGTCTAAGATATAAATATCCCTTATTTGGATTGTGAAACCTATGGACCAAGAAAAAATGAAATTTCTCCTAGCATGGACATTTCAAACTTGTTTTACATTTGATTTTCAAACTCATTTCACACATTATTTTTGCTACCACCAAAAATGATGCCATCAACATAGACAACTATGATCAACATATGTCCATTGTTAGACTTAACATACAAGTTACTATCTATGCATCCTTTGATAAAACCTTATTATTTCATTATTAATCTAGCCTTGAAGACCATGCTATAGGTGCCTATTTTAGACCATATAGTTCTTTATGCAGTTTGCAAAAATAGTTTTTTTCATCTGTCAGCTGAAAACCTTCAAGTTGTTCAATATAGATTTCTTCTTCCAAGGTTTTATTTAGGAAATCTGACTTAACATCCATTTGATAGACTTTAAACTTCTTAAATATTAAGAATGCTAAAAATGTTTTGATGGCTTCCAATCTTGCCACTAGGGCAAATGTCTCCTCAAAGTTTATTCCTTCTACTTGAACATGTCCTTTGCACACAAGTCTAGCTTTATTTTTGACAACAACTCCATCTTCATTCAACTTGTTTTTAAAGACCCATTTTGTGCCTATGACATTATTTTAAATGAGTCTTGGAACTAGATGCCAAGTTTTATTATTTTTAT
This sequence comes from Torreya grandis, assembly GCA_037957365.1. Lineage (NCBI taxonomy): Eukaryota > Viridiplantae > Streptophyta > Pinopsida > Cupressales > Taxaceae > Torreya > Torreya grandis. Next base: position 253,965 of record JARHVA010005526.1, on the reverse strand, counting down.
TTGACTTAATTCTTAATCCATGGCCTTTTGCCAATTCTCAGCTTTGTTGGCCTCAACATAGTTTTTGGGATCAATTTTAAATAGTAAAGCAAAACCTACCTATTCTTTGCTCATTGCTAACCTTCTCCTTATTTGGAATCCTTATTGCATTTCTCCAATGATCTATTCCTTAGGATGATCCTATTAAACAAAATTGGGAAGCATATTTTCATTTTTCTTTAACTCTTCTTCATTATCTGATGTTTCATCCTCCTCTTCTTCTTTCATGTCTTTAATATTGATCTCCTTTACAGGTTCAGTCACTTCATTTAGATGCTCTTCAACTTTAATATGAATGATCTCTACTAGATTATGAAGTCTTTTGTTGTAGCAGACATAAGCTTTCCTATGAGTGGAATAACCAAGAAATATTCCTTCAACACACCTTGATTCAAAACTTCCTAGTTTTTTCTCCTTCCTTCGAATATAGCATGGCTCTAAATATCTTGAATCTCTTAAAGGCTTTAGACTTGTTCTTTAAGAAAGATACCCATGTAATTCTAGTGTAGTCATCTACACAAAACATGAATTAATACACTCCTTTGGATCCTCTTATCTTGGTTAGTCCACAAAGATTAGTATGAACTATCTATAGAGGCTTTGTAGTTGAATATTATTTAGTTTGAAATGAAAATCTAGTCTACTTATCGAGCTGGCATTCTCTACACGATGTGTTTGCATGATTGAATATCTTTGGCATGTGTCTTACACATCTATTAGAACTTACTTTGACTAAATTGTCAAATTTAACATGGCCCATCCTTCTATGCCATAACCATCTCTCATCAATCTTTCCCATGAGACAATTTGTATTATTTACATCAATAAAATTATATATATATATATATATATATATTACTTTCAGTCCTCTTTTCTTGAACAACTGTTTTACCAGACCTTCTTAGCTCACAACCTTCAACCTCAAATATGACTTTATAGCCATTGTCACACATCTAACTGACACTCATTAGATTATGTTTTAGTCATTTAACATAAATAACATCAAGTGTATGGAGCTTTTTATCAATGTGTAATATTCCTTTACCTTTGATTTTGATTACTATATTATCTCCCAAACTGACAGTCCCTTCCTTGCACCAGCTCAAATTGGTGAACTTACTCTTGTCACCTGTCATATGCTTTGAGAAACAACTATCTATGACTCATAGATTTCTTTCTTTATCATGTAGCGTTGTTTGGGCAATCATATGCTGATTTTTCCGTTTTGATATCTCCTTTCACTTCTTGACTATGCTTTTCTTTCTTGTGATATTGATTTGTGAGCCTTTGTTCTCTTTAGGAGTCTCAACCCTTTTTGCATTGTTAGACTTTGATTTAACAATGTTTTTTCTACAATGCTTTGCTATATGCCTAAAATTTTTATAGTTATAGCCTAAAATATCTACATCTAATAGAGGGGTAAGTGAATTATTACTTAAGAAACTTATCCTTCTCTTGGGTACAATCTTACAATCAATTTCCTTATTCCTAAATTAATTATAGGTATAACAATAACCATAAAATGATGATGAATACCAAGTTATCATTATCCTTTGATAATATAAAGGAGGCCTCTTCAAATCTATTTTCTTCATGCTCCTTGCTATTATGTTACTTTTTGTAACAAAAACCTTGGTCTTTATAGGACCAGCATTATTACTTTTCTTATTATCTTCAGGAATGTACTTTTCTTGTTTTCTAATTCCTGATTCTACTATAGACTTGAAGTTTTCATATATATTCCTAGTTTTACTCAACATGGGACTCTTTCTTTTCTCATATCCAAGACGTAATCTTTCATTGGAAGGATTTTGTGAGCTAATCATCTCATCCAGTATAGCAGATCTTCCTCTTAGTTTTAGGCCTTTATCAATTTTTTATTTGGACTTTTTGAGATTTTATCTTAGGTCCATGATTCCTTCCTCCATCTTCGATAATTCTAAGGATTTTTCTTGCAAATTAGTTTTGACCACATCCTCTATCCTATTTAACTCTTCAACTTGAGTCTTCAAGCTCACTATCATTTGATCTAATTCCTCATTTATTTTATTTTATTTATCAAGCTCCTTTTAATTAAGCTTATTTTATTTAGAATTTTATTTTCTAAGCTTATCAATTTATTTTAAAGCATCTTTTCTAAGATTATCAATTTATTTTAAATCACAGATAAGTTTGTATTCCAAATTTACTTCTCCTTATTCTTCTTCATCATCTAAGTCCTCCCCTTCTTGGCATAAATAATTTGATTCATAAGTCATGAATAGAAATTAATTTTATTTGGCCATAAAATCACTATCATGCGTTTCACTTGAACTATTGTTGTCATTAATTGAGTCACTATCTTCTTTTGAGTACATCCCCTTTTCATTTTTAAAGAAGCTTATCTTCTTCTTTAGATAATAGGATTTCTCCTTTTGATTTTTTTAGGTAAATCAGATTCATCTTTCCTCTTATGTAGACATTTAGTAGAAAACTAACTTATCTTTCCACAATTAAAACATTTTAAGGGTAAGTTACCTTTGTATTTGACTGAACCCTTCTTCCAATTGTTGATGAAATTGGCCTCTACATCATCAACCTCTTTAGATTCAGAATTAGGAGCTTCTTCTTCTTCTATCTGCTTGGAAACTTTGAAAGCAAATTCTCTCTTAGATGACTCAACATCTCCCAACATCATCTCATATGTATTGAAAGTACCATGTAACTCATCTAGTATGAGCTTGTTAAGATCTCTTGCTTATTCAATTGCAAAAATTTTAGAATCATACTTTCTTATCAGAGATCTTAAAACCTTTTTGATAATAACTACTTCAACTATTTTTTCTCTGAGTCCTCTGCTTGCATTAATAATCTCATCTACCCTAAGAATGTAATCTACAATCTTCTCATCCTCATTCATCTTGAGGCTTTCAAACTATCCCTTATGAGATTGAAGCATTGCTTTTTTTACTTCATCATCTCCTTCATATATGCTCTTCAAGTTTCCCCATATGTCTTTTGTGGTTTGATAGTTCATCACTTTGACAAAATCGCTATTTGACAATACACAAAGAATGTAATTCTTTGCTTTAGAATTGTTTTCACATGCCTTTTCCATTACCTGATTAGTATAAGAAACTGTATGGGTTGTGTATCCATTTTTTGACTAACATCCAGACATCAAACCCCAAATAAGTCAAAAACACCTCCATCCTTATTCACCAGAAGTCATAGTTAGACCCATAAAAAAAAGGTGCCTTTTTTGATGAAGTTCCTTCATAACTAGTCATTTTGTTTTTAGATTCCAAGAGTCACATAAGTTGTTTAAGCTTCTCTCTAAGAACCTTGATCTGATACCAATTATTAGACATACCTATCTACTGATAGGGGGGTGAATCAATAGATCTCAAAACATGGTTACATACAACTTTCAAGATGAATGTTAAACAAATGCAAACTTAAACAAATCAAATAAAAATATCACATGCATAGAAGCACAACACATAACACTTGATTTATAAGTGGAAACCCAAAGGAAAAAAACTTGATGAAAATGCTATTAGAATCTATTGTTCTAGTCTGGCCTCACAAAGTTTGTCTCACTAACTGAACCTCATTGGTTACATTTAAGGACACCCATCCTAAGGAGACACTAATCCCCTGAGTTTAAGAGCACAAACTCTAAAGAAACACCCACTCCCTATACTAACCACCAACCAATTAGATACTTGAATTACAATAATTAATCAAATTCATAAAAGAATCCATGTCTATGTTCTTTATTGTAGGTCCAATCTACAACTACTCATTTCTCCTTCAACACAGTTTTATGTATCCTCCACTCTTCTTGCACCCTTTCTCTATGTCTAAATTTATCTATTTGACACTTATATATTCTTGAATGTGATACTAATCCTCCATTCTCAAATGAGTTTTATATTTTTGCACCTATAGATCAAACTCCTATCATTCCAAAAAAAATGAATATGACTGTTTGTCTTCCCTGTTCTTCGTCACTTTGGAATTTTTAATCACATCACTTTGTTTATATCATTTTAATTAAAGATGACTAAAAATAATATCCATTTTTACAATAAGAATTGATTAAAATTCCTTCAACCATCACACCAAACTTTTTAAACTAACTTACTTCATCAGGTTCTTGAAGATGCATGACTTAGCCAAGTCAAATGTTAACCTTTGATAGATTTGATTTCATCTTACCTTTTTCTACATTAATGAAAGTTATCACTCTATTAAATTATCTTAGATATGCTTAATCTTTATCCTTCTATTATGCTTATAGATGACTAAAAATAATATCCATTTTTACAATAAGAATTGATTAAAATTCCTTCAACCATCACACCAAACTTTTTAAACTAACTTACTTCATCAGGTTCTTGAAGATGCATGACTTAGCCAAGTCAAATGTTAACCTTTGATAGATTTGATTTCATCTTACTTTTTTCTACATTAATGAAAGTTATCACTCTATTAAATTATCTTAGATATGCTTAATATTTATCCTTCTATTATGTCATTAACCATCAATCACCTTTGCTTTACTAATTCTACCTCACTTCTTTGGATCTTTATAATCATGCTTTCTACGTGCCATTCGATCTCTGAAGAGGCATGATCTTTATCTTATCTTTGGTCACTAAACTTTGGCATGTTGATCTCATCTCATTTTCTTTGGATTCTTTGAGATGCTTTTGATCCTTTGATCTCTTCGGAAATGCTCAACTTTTAACTTGCCTTAAATCTTCTTCTGTGTTAGCTTTCAGAGACTTGTAATGCTCCTTTGGAACTTTTATTTGTGGCACATAGCCTTCAGAGTTTTTCACAAGGATATTTCAAAAACTTTGCAAGTGTCCACATACCCTTCAATTTTTCTATAACAGTCCCTTCAAAATTCTTGAATGGCCCTCATACCCTTTAGAATTTTTGAAATGATCCTTTTAGAATTCTTGAATGATCCACTTCCCCTTCAAATTTATTGAAATGATCCATTCAACTTTTTAAATGGTCCACTTGCCCTTCAAATTTATTGAAATGATCCCTTCATCTTTTTTGAAATGGTCCACTTACCATTAAAAATTATTTAAAATATCCCTTTGGCATTTTTGGAATGGTCCACATACCCTTTGAAAATGTTTTTCAGGTCAACTTTCCCTTCAGACTTTTTGCAACGACCCCTTTGGATTTTTTTTATAGGACATTTTAAAAAAAAACACTTAACCATTTTTCTAAAAGAATTATTTAAAGACCATTGCAGGTTCTCCGTATTTCTTAAATTATAAGTTTGAAAGAAGTTAAGTCATTCCATAACCCTAATTAACTCCGCTAGACCCATTCAGGTTCTTGAGACTGCTTAGCTTACAAAATTGAATGAAGTTGTTCTAGAAACCCGATTTACTTCACTAGACCTATTCGGGTTCTTGAGACCACTCAATTTATAAACATGAGAGATGTAAATTCATTCCAGAAACCCAATTTACACCATAAGACCAAGTCGGGTTCTCTACATTACTTTACTTATTTTATAAATAAAAACACTTCACAAACCCGGTATACAACACTTTCAACTCAACCTTTGACATTAATGCATGATGGCACATGCTAACTTTGACATCAATGAAAATTCTTCAGACCTCAATGATTATGTCCAATAAATTAGTTGATAGAAGCATTGAACTAGTTTATAAAGACCAGTGAAACATCATAATAACCACAGGCAATGTAGCCAATAAGTCCAAATCAAGATACTATTGATTCTATATGAGAGATTGATCACATGGGAAGGGCTATAAGGAACTAATCACTAAAGGCAATAGGGTTCTTGTATAAATTATGGAACATTATGGCATCATCATGAAAAGGAAGGATATTTTGAAAGAATAGATCAATCAATATGAAGGAGAAATTCAAAGCTTAAACTTGTATTATCCCAAATTGATAGCTGTAAAATCAATTGATATGAATACCCTCATTATCAAGAATATATTGAAGAGTGATGCTGAGCATGAGGACTTACATAGATCTGTTCAATTTTGGATAAGAGTACCAATAGAGTCTGTTGAGCAAGCCAAATAGGCTCATGATAAGGAAATTGATGTATTGTATGAGATTGAAGGCATTATGAATTCAATGTCATGTTAATTAGTAGATGATGCCAATAATCTCCTTTAAACAAATTAGGTCTATAATATTTCAAAGCAATAATTGAGAAAGAATCAACAAAGGACATTGTCTTCATCTTGAGTTCTATCCACCATTTCATTAGGTATGAAAAAACAATTGATAAAATGAGAACAAAGATGCAAGGAATCAAAACTTTCATAAGAAAATTTGTTGATGTTCAAGTAGATTGTGCAGCCTCCAATATCTACTCTTACGGGTTGGATCTAGAATGCATGTAATAAATATTCAAGGCCTTTGGTGAATATACTAAGAAGCTACAGGTCAAAAATGATAAGAAAGCTGAAGAAATTTTGAACATTTATTAATCTTTCCTCTTTGTTGAATATTTTCAAATATTATATCATTTCAAAACTTTGTAATTTGTAATTTCAATGCAAAGGTACAACTATATTTTTTATACCTCTTTTGAGAAAGAGAAAAACATATTTTACACTTTGTATTTTTTTATTACGTGAAAGTTTCAAAAAACACAAGTGCAAATTTCAATTTCTATTTTGACAAGTATGGATTGATAAAAGTGTAAAATCATAAAGTGTAAAGTGCATGATTCATTTTGGCAAAAGTGATAAAGAATTAGAAAGTTGTAAAAGTCTCACTTATGTTAGGGTTTTTTGCATGAAAAAGTAACTTGAAATTATTTTCAAACTTATGTTTTACTTTAAAGGACTTTTTCTATTTTGGGCACCTCTTTTTGCAAAAAGAAGTTATTTTCAACCACTACTAGATGAATAAGCATTACATGGACATTGAACAATTCTATCCATGCCTTACCACACTGTGTTATGCTAAAGGTCATTCCCAACTTGTACATGATAATTTCTAGCTATTTTTCCACTCCAGGATGCAAAAAATAGAATAAATTACCTCTTTTGCATGAGGGTTTCAGATTTGCATGATCTCCTTCAACTGGGCATTCAATTTTTATCAACTACATTTCATCTCAGAGATATTTTGTATAAAAATAAATAGACCCCATGGCCCATTTTTTTTTTACTAGTTATATTTTTTTCATTTTGAATGTATTTACTACAAGTTATAACCTTTGGAGAGAAATGAAGTTGAAGATTTATCTTTCTTGTCTTGAGAGATATATGTGTGTGTGTGAGTTGTTTAATTATTTGTAGAATCTTTATCTCTTTGTTTTAGTTTTAATAAATTATTTTTGGTTATTTTACCCTCTTGAAAATATTGTTTGGAATAAATATCTTTTTCCGTTTTATGAAAAATAGTTACAATACTACCTCTAATTTCTATTTGTATGAGTTTGTGCTAAAATAAATTCAACATATTTTTTGCTCTATTGTGTTTATCAAACAAGCATTAAAATCCACTATAAAATATTTGTTGCAATCACCTTATTTTAATTTTTTTGTAAATTTCAATCCTTCAACCATTTTCATGTCAAAACCCTAGTTTAAGATTCAAGAGCAAGATTTCCACAAAATTGGTACTTTATTAGTTTGCATTAGATTTAGTGAAAGGAATCTGACCTTTTCTAGAGATTAACCTCAAATTTATAAGGTCCCATAGCTTTGGAGGTGTTTCCATTATATCTTTAGGAAATTGTAGAATAAGTTACAGGATCAAGACATGTGCAATCTTATGTGATTACATGTATATATATCATTGTAAACTTACTATTTCACTATTGCTACAATTAAGGCATCTCAAAGTATGGCATAATTCTATATCCTTGAATTATTTAGATCATTATTTCCTTGTGGGTTATAAATACATGTTTTTAGCTAATCATAGAAAGCATGAGGAATGTAATACCTAGGGTGAATGAATGTCTATCTTTGACTATGTATTAGAAAGTTAATTGGAAGAATGATTATAACAATTTGCACACACACACACACACATACTTTGAGAATGTGTATTAATATAAATGACTTATACATAAGTATATATAAAAATGAATAGATTATTGCAATGGGGATCAATAAAATTGATCTTTTAATAAGATGTGGGATGTTAGGCTTAACCAGATTTTAAAAACTATGAATGTTGGTAGTCATATCTAAATGAGTAATCTGATTATATATATATATATATATATATATATATATATATATATATATATATATGTATATATATATATATATATATATATATATATATATATAATCAAACTCAAAGGAGAAAGCCACATAAAATATATGACACGAAATAAGGTAAAATACAATATATGACACAAGAAATAAGGTATGCACAACAAGAAAGGTATAGTACAATAAATATGTATTAATGAAGTTCAAGATGTGGGTTAGCATAGATAATAAATGAGATGGTCTATAATGTCAGATCTCAGGCCTTGAACTATATGTCTCAGATGTGAAACCGCTATAACAGTATCAAAGTGGAATATGTGCACGATGCACTGTAGGATCGAAAACTTATATATATATATATATATATATATATATATATATATAGACACACACACACACACACACATATATATATATACACACACATATATATATATATACACACACACACACACACACACACACACACACACAGATATATATGTGTGTGTGTGTGTGTGTGTGTGTGTGTGTGTGTGTGTGTGTGTGTGTGTGTGTGTGTGTGTGTGTGTGTGTGTATAACCTCAATGTGATCTAGATGGTTGTATATTAATGTTCCAAAATTAAAATTGATAGTTGATATATTTTAACAAAGGATTGTTAAATACCATGTTTGGAATGTAAAAGACTATAGGCATCTATTTATAGTTATAGTATCTTGAAATCCTAATATATCTTTGAATAAGGCATGTGAGCATATATAACTCAACGTAGTTTTTCATTATCTTGTGATATATTTATGATATTCATGAGGATTACTTATCATATTTAGCAAGTCAAACAAATTTTTTAGAGTGGATATAACACTATAACAAGCAATGTATTTATGAATAATAGTATGCTAAACATGAGTATATGTATACATGAGTCTATTAATAGATACATGCACGTAGGGGTGTATTCTTCCTACTATAGTTCCTTTGGTGGTTTAAAACTATATTCTATATAATAAAACCTTGTGTATGTGATGATACAAACCCTAAGTATAAAAAATGCTAGAATGGAATATTATATGCTATTTTCTATGACTAATTTCTTGAATAAAAGCTTATGTTTCCATGGATTTATGACTACTTTATTTGATTGGTTTTTGTACTTAGTAGTTATGCTTAAAACATTAGGCTATGATAATATGGGTTATCATAAGGTGTAGTATATTTGGAATATACTTACAATAATTATAAACTATAGTTAAATGTGTACTATACCTGGATGGTATAGAAACTATAGTTAGAGGTGTACAATACTTGGATGGTATAAACTATAGTCATTATTTCTATTATGGAATAGACAATAATGTGAGATTAATTTATATATTTGATGGAATAAATGTATGTTAAATTATCCTATGCTTAGTATGTTATGTGTGATAATTTTTAGTAGGATTATAAATTATATGAATCTATTAGTTATATTATGTTAACCAAATCTCACATTGTTGCTACTGAGTAAGTAGTGAGATGGACTTCACTAACTTACTAGCATCATAATGTTGGATGAAAGTACTCTGATCAAACGTTGTATATAAATTTTGATTGATCCATAGATCATTTATTATTTCAAAAATTTGTCCAAAGTGATCTTTAGTGAGACATTCTCATTTCATAAATATGCTTTACATGTTTGTGTGCTATCTTGTAATAAAATAGATTTGTATGATGCACCACATGGTTAGCTTTAGAAATCATAAAACACATGGGTACTAGCTTGTCTTTCTAGATTCCTATGCCATCACTATCTACTCATTCATGAAGGGAAGACCATTATCTAATGAGATTAGTGAGGCAATCTTTAGTCCATGATTAGTATGAATGAAAAATGTTATAATAATGCTCTTCCTCCCCACAATAGTACTATTTTTGAGAGAACACTTGAGATTGCTATAGATACTAGAGTTCAAAAAATTATGCTCCATAGAGCCATATATCTAATATATGTACATTGTATTATATTGTACTTATTATTGAAACATTATCATGAAGAGCTATAATTAATTATTTATTTTACATTGATAGTAGTGGTTTTAGGCATGTATCAGTCATGGATGATTAATTTTAATTAATATTTATATTATGATGAATTTATTATGATGATAGTGATCGAAGATGTATGATGTAGTATACTTCATCAGAGTTATCACACTTAGAGTATTTTATATGAACACTATCTAGATTCTCATGGTATAATCTATTTATAGTATGTGTTTAAATTAAAAAATCATGCATTTCTAGGTAGATCTTAGTGGAGATGTTACATGCGGTATTAGAGATATGGATTGAACTCTATGACCTAATGAATCCACTAATATTTTCATTTACTTATGTTAAAAGAAATAATAATGATGAAAGTTAGAGTTTTTAGAAAGGGTTTATCAAATGCTAATGACAGTAACCCTCCATTTGATTCTAATCGATTTGTTGCTGAGAAATCAACAAAGATGGATCAAATTATCATAGCCATGAATGAGATTAAGGATCATATTATAGCTCTGGAGTACGTGGTTCATGGCTATGAAGAGAAAGAACAATAGGATGTACATAAAGAGCATCCCATCAAAGAGTAAAATCCTCAGGATGCTAGAGATTAGGTAGTTGTAGAGTTGGATAGAGACATGAAGAAGGTGAACTCACATAAGTTCAATGGAACTATTTTAGATGACATACCTAAGGCATGGTTGATTGAGATGGAGAAGTATTTCAAAATTTAAAACTACTCTGAGATTACTAAGGTAGTTTGGCGAGCACACCAATTAATTAGAGAGATAGCTACATGGTGGGATAATAAGAGGTTAGAAATTAATCTTAACTTGACCACCATTACTTTGGATCACTTTGTGGCATTGTTTCAGTCATAGTGGTCCCCATAGATTTATTTTGATCAAAAGCTCAAATATTTCTAAAATCTGAAGCAGGGAGACTTATTGGTAAATGAGTATTAGAAGTAATTCACCAAACATCTTATGTATGTACTTTAGTACCATAAATATGAGAGGTTCAAGATAAAAAAAATTATCATGGGATTGAAAATCTAGATCAGTGGAAAGGTGGATGTTCATGGACCTTCTACTATGGACTAGGTCTTCGATAAGGTGATCAAACAAGAACAAAAGTTGAAATATCTATCGCAGTCTAGGGATGATTTCAAGAAAAATATTAGAAATTCTAAGTCAACCTTGAATAAGAAAACTTGGAAATAGAGGAATGGAGACTCCAAGAATTAGTTCAAAATTTAAAATGCCAAGTTCAACAATAATTAAGGCAACAAAAAATATGGCAATTAATCTAAAGGTAGTTTCAAGAGAAATTAATAGATTAATAGAAATGGACCACTTAGAGGTTATTTAATTTATCAAGATGGCCATTATGATCATGAGCTAACTTAGGAAAAGTTAAAGGGAAAGGGTCCTAATCCTTAGCAGAGCAATTTTCAACAGTGGATTCATGCATTAGTTGACAATCGATAAGCCAATTTCAAAAATTACCTATAACCTTTTCAAGTACTTTATTTGACCATCTAATTTCCATTTTGATAGATATAGGAGCCACATAATGTTTTATAGATCCTATAATGCTTAGTAAGTTAACTATAAGAACTAGAATATTGTAAAATGCATAGTCAGTATAGTATGGGAATGACTCAAAAGTTATGATTGACAAGTGTTTAGTTGAAATAGAGATTAAGTTGCCCAAATTCACAATAGTTGTTGATTTGTATGTAACACCACTAGTGGCATATAATATGATCTCAGGATTCAACTATCCTGCGAAACATATGGCCAAGGTTGACATCTACCTAAATAAGGTAGAGTGTATGGATGATTTTGAAAATTAGACACAAATTGAGGGCAAGAAAAAAGAGTTGAGGCTTAGGTAGTTTTCTACAATGCAACTCAATAGGGCTCAAAGAAAAGGGTGATAAGAATTTATCATCAAGATAAATGAAATAGAGAAATATAATGAACCATCTCTCAAATATTATCCATTTACTAGAGATTTTTATCATGTGTTTCCAAAATAATTACCATGATTGCCTCCTAGATGTGAGTTTAATTTTTATGTTAGCATCATACCTAGTTTAGAACCATGGTCTAAGGTACCATACAAGATGACAACCACTGAGTTGGCTGAATTGAAGGCTCAACACAAAGAATTATTGGCAAAGGGGTTGATCAGGCCTAGTGTCTCACCATGGGGTGCACTAGTTGTCTTTGTCAAGAAAAATGATGGTACTTTTAGTTTTGTATTAATTATAGAATGTTAAATAAGTCAAATATCAAAAACATGTATCTAACACCTTGTATAGATAATATTTTTGATTAGATGCATAGAGAAATGATCTTTTGTAAGATTCATGTTAGAGTAGGATACCATCAACTAAGGATTCAAGATGAAGATATTCTAAAAATAACATTTAGAACTCATTATGGGCATTACAAGTTCAAAGTGTTATCATTTGGGTCAACTAATGCTCCAACATCATCATGAATCTCATGAATAGTGTGTTCAGATATTATCTTAATCACTTTGTTTTGGTTTTCTTGGATGGCATTCTTATATACTCAAAGAATGAAGAGGAACATCAACAACATCTGGAACTAGTTATGCAATCATTGCAGAAGCACAAGTTGTATGGCAAGTTGTCTGAGTGCACATTTTTCTAGGAAAGAGTCAATATTTGGGACATATTATTTCTATATATAGTATCTCAGTATATTTTAGAAAGATAAGATCCATTATGGAATGGCTAACACCAAAGAATGTGCATGAGATAAGAAGTTTCATGGAGTTAGTAGGCTATTACAGGAAGTTCATTCTAAAGTTTTCAAATGTATCTAATCTAATTAATTACATGTGATGTAAGAACCAAAGTTTTTCATAGATAAAGAAGTGTGAATTAGTTTTCCAAGAATTGAAAACAAACCTTACTTTTATACCAGTATTAAGAGTTATAGACATGAATGGTCAATTTTTAGTGATCACTGATGCACCAGGGGATGGACCAGCGGGATTTATTATGCATGATGGTATAGTGGTGGCTTATGAATCCATAAATATAAAGTCTTATGAGGTGAACTATGCCCCTCATAATATGGAGCATGTAGCAATTATGCATGCTTTGTAAGTGTGATAGTATTACTTATTGGAAAAAAAATTTAACTCAAAATGGATAACTTGAGACTCAAGTACATTTTCACTCAACCAAATTTGAATACACATCAGAGATGCTAGCTTGAGTTCTTGTATAATTAAGATATTGACATAAACTATATCAAAGCCAAGGAAAATAGAGTAGTTGATGTTGTAAGTTATAAAAGGTACATAGTAGCCATCACTACTATCAAGATTACTTTAAAGGATTGAGTGATTGAATTATCACTAAGAGATGAATTATATGACCAGGTCAGAAAAGTATTTGTCTAAGAATGCTCAGAATGCTAGATATAAAGGATTTATATTGGAGAGTGATGGTATTTAATATTATATTACAAGGATGTATGTGTCAAATCAAGAGAATATACAGAGCACAGTGCTAAATTAACTACATAATGCCCTATATTCAAGACATCTAAGAGAAACTATGCTCATAGAAAATCTTAGACTATTATATTTCTGGAAGGGAATCAAGAAATATATATAAGACTATGTGTCATGTTGTCTAGAATGTTAGTGAGTGAAATCTAAGAATGTGCATCCAATTGGATTGTTATATCCACATGATACACTAGAATGGAAGTGGCAAGTGATCAGTATGAACACTAGCCAAGATTTATCAGTGTCACAAATCCAAAATGATATGATCTTGGTAGTTCTTGACAAACTAATCAATGTGGCACATTTTATACCAAGAAATTTGACAAATGATGCACCTACCTTGCAAAGAGGTTTATAAGATAAGTGTATAGGTTACATGGATTTATAAAGATCATTTTGGATCATGATTCAAAGACTTATAGATTTTGGGTAACTTTGAATTCACATTTGGGTACACAACCATATTTCAGCAATACATATCACCTAGAGACTTACGAGTAGACTGAGAGAGTTAATTAGGTGTTAGATGAACTTTTATGTATATGTATATGTGTGTGTGTGTGTGTGTGTGTGTGTGTGTGTGTGTGTGTATATATATATGTATATATATATATATATATATATGTATATATATATATATATATGTATATATATATATATGTATATATATATATGTATATATATATATATATATATGTATATATATATATATATATATGTATATATATATATATATATGTATATATATATATATGTATATGTATATATATGTATATCTGTATATGTATATATATATATGTATATGTATATATATGTATATGTATATATATATATATATATATATATATGTATATGTATATATATGTATATGTATATGTGTATATATATATATTTATATATATATATATATGTATATATATATATATGTATATATATATATATATATGTATATATATATGTATATATATATATATGTATGTATATATATATGTATATATATATATATATATATGTATGTATGTATATATATATATATATGTATATATATATATATATATGTATGTATATATATATATATATATGTATATATGTATGTATGTATATATATATATATATATATATATATATATATATATATATATCAACAATACAAGTGAAAAGATTGTCTTCCATTGAGTGATTTTTCATATAGCTCATACTAATTAGCTTTAAATATGGAATCGTTTGAGGCACTATACATAAGAAGGTTAAGGACACCAATCGGTTGTGACATGTTAGAAGATAGGGTAGTCTTTGGACTTGAGATTATTTCAAAACTAGAAGGGAAAGTCAGATTAATCAGACAAAGATTGGTTGAGGCCAATGATAGGTAAAAGAGTTATTATAATTTGAAGAGGATAGATAGGTAATTTTTAGTAAGTGACAAAGCGTTATTCCAAGTTAAGCCGCAAAAACGCTTAATTAAATTAAGGATGTCAGTGACACTATGAACGAGATATTTGGGGCCCTTTGAGTCATGAGAAGTTGTCAATTATATGGCATATAAGCTTGCATTAAAACCATCTCTATCTTTATTACATAATGTCTTCCATGTTTTTAATCATAAAAGTATATAGCTAATTTTATGCATGTGTTGGATTAGAATGTTTTACAAATTTTGAATATCACGGTGTTCATGTAGAACCAATCAGGTTGATTAACACTCAAAAGCTTCATTTTCATAATAAAGAGATGCCATAATGCAAGGTATAGTGAGACCAATACTCTTAAAATTGTGTTATTTGGGAGGATTATGATGAGTTCTACATGAGATTTCTACTTTTATTTACTTGATTAGATACTATTATATTACATTATTTTTTTACTAAACAATATTTTTTATTCAGAACTTATGTTTAAATAAGATTCATATAGGATGATGATTATCTTTAAGGGGGAAGGATGTTACATCATGATTCCTCGCTAAGTAAACTATTTGATTATCCATGAATATTTATGGTTGATAAATTTTATTTGGGTTATTTTTTACTAAGCTTTGAGATATATGTTGTTATAAGATAGTTGAATATTTTTTAGGATACATGATTACATTGTTATGAGTTAGTTGTAGTGTATATGTTTACATTATGATCATGTTAATTTTTATTTCATCTATATTTTATGATTTATATGTATTATATTGATATGGGCTAACTACCTACTTGTTTTAAGGTTGACACAGGGGAACTCATCCCTTAGATCATGATGGAGGGAGAACATCACCAAAAAAAGTGATGTATATGGAGATGTTAGAGGATGACAGAGATATTAGCTAGAACTATGTAGACACCACATTAACTATCACATATTAAAATACATAATATAATAGTTTGTATAGAATATTTATTATTGTTTACATTAGATAGTTATTTTATCATGATTTTATAGCATAATTTAATGATTTTATCTAACTCATTTTGCATGATTAGCATGTGTGATCATTAAATGCTAGTAAAAACATAATTTACATAGTTAAATTAAATATAGATTATTGATTTATGAATTTATCATTAAATCTTTATGGCATTTTGAGATGCTAATTTAATTATTTAAATTATTGATTGGTGTTAAAATAAATAAAATTTAATAATTTCTAATAAAATGGAAAAAATGAGAAAAATTAAAATAATAAAAAATAAAAATAAATAGAATGGTCTAAATTTTAAAAAAATAGAAAAATTATATTCATTAAAATAATGAGAAAAATAAAAAAACATTGGTGAAAGGAAAAATCTTAAAAATCCATTCACCCTTTTCATATAGAATAAGAAAGAATATATATAAGGACAGAAGGGAGGAACATATACATAGAGGAGAAGGAGGAAAAAAGGATGCAGGAAGAAAAGAATAATAAATATGAGCAATCGAATAGAGGAATAGCAAGAAATTATAGGTAGACAAAGATATAAATTGTGTTATTATCGAACATAGATATTTACAAATCATTATATTTATATACAATGGACTGTATATTTTGAGTTTAGATAGTTTTAAAGATCTGGCTTGCATACCTAATAGAGAGTTATAAACCCATAATGGTTTGCGTATGAAACATAGAGACTTCTTATAAAAAAACTTGAATCCATATAAACCAAAATATATTCATAAAAATAGTTTGAGTGTGGCAATTCATATAGTAAAATATTTATTTTACTATATACGATTATAATATTATGATTATGATGATTTATATGTACATAGATATCCATATTTTCAACATCTATACCATAAGTCGTATATGTTACATGGTTACATAAAATATGGTATACCATATATAATATGATTATTAGAGCTATATTTTACTATATCTAAAATAATATGCTATAATGTGTATACATATATCAGTGTATGAACATGTCTTCTATATGATTATTAGAGTTACATATGTTACATAATATCTGATATGATTTTCAGACTTAGATTTCTCTAATTATCATTATCATTATGAACATATAAGGATAGTAAGTGACGTTAATAATTATGTATAAAGAATTAAAATGGAGCAAAATAACTTATTCATAGAGTATTCAACAAAAGTGGAAAGTACAATGACTTAGATATTTTATGCACATAAATTTTGTACTAGGTATTAGGCATCAACCCACTAATAATGAATAAGTTTCTTATGGTGAATAAAACTAGGCGATCTAAGCAGAAAAAGGAAATAATAATGATAGGTAGTGTCCCTTGATTATTCTATTCACCATGTGTGATTTTCGTTAAACTTTGGTTTTAGAAGTTTGATGTCTTATATACTTTCCATGCTATTTTAGGCGGTGATCCACTAGCCATGTCATTGCCTTAGTAAGGAATTGAATTATTTTGATTTTCAGCTAAGTTTTGTAAATCATAGCATAATAATGATACAGGATATCATGTGGTTGGATAATAAGAATGGAAACCTACAATCCCATTGATTACACTATTGTATAATATTTTATAGTTAGTATATTTATCATGACCCTATACTAGCTATTTGTATATTATCATTATATACTTACTATTTAACTATTCTTGTTGTTAAGGCATCTCAAATTGTGGCATAATTCTCTATCATTGAATTATTTAGATCATTATTTTTTTGTGGGTTATATATACATGTTTTTATCTTATCATAAAAAGTATAAGGAATGTAACGCCTAGGGTGAATGAATGTCTATCTTTGACTATATATTAGGAAGTTAATTGGAAGAATGTTTATAAAAAATTGAATGCACCTAATGCTATATATAAAGATTATAAATTTACCTTGGGGATGCTTGTCAATATGAATGACTTATACATAAGTATATACAACAATGAATAGGGTTTTTTCAATGGGGATCAATGGAATTGATCTTGTGATAAGATGTAGGATGGTAGGCTTAACTGGATTTAAGAAACTATGAATGTTGGTATCCATAGCGAAATGATGAATTTTATTATATATATAACCTTAACTTGATATAGATAGTTTTATATTAGTATTCCAATATTAAATTTGATAGTTAATCTATTCTAACAAAGGATTGTTGAAAAACTTATTTAGAATGTAATGTATTCTAGGCATCTATTTTGAGTTGTAGTGTCTCGATACCCTAATATAGATTTGAATAAGACATGTGGGCATATATAATTCAATCATGTCTTTCATTATATTGTAATAACTTTATGATATGCATGGGGATTACTTGTCATATTTAGTAAGCGAAAAAAAAAATTGTTGAGTGGATATAAAACTATAACGAACTATTTATTTATGAATAATGGTATGCTAAACATGAGTATAGGTATACATGAGTCTATTAACATATATATGTATGTAAGGGTGTGTTATTCCAACTATAGTTCCATTGGTGGTTTAAAACTATATTCTGTATAATAAGATCTTGTGTATGAAAGCATACAACCCCTGAGAGTATAACAAATGTTAAGATAGAATATTATATTCTCTTTATTATGACTAATTATTTGAATAAAAGCTTATGTTTCTATGGATTTATGACTACTTTATTCTATTGGTTGTGGTACTTAGTAGTTATGCTTAAAAATAATAGACTATGATAATATGGGTTATCATAGGGTATAGTATATTTGAAAAATACTTATAGTAATTAAAAATTGTAGTTAAATATGTATTTCATCAAGATGGTATAAATTGTACTTATTATTTCAATTATAGGATAGATAATAATGTGAAATTCATTCATATGTTTGATGGAATAAATGTATGTTGTTAGATTATCCCATCATTATCATATTATGTGTGATTATTACTAGTAGTACATAAATTGTATGAATCTATTAGTTATATTGTGTTAACTAAATCTAATATTACTGATACTAAGTAAGTAGTGAGATGGACTTCACTAGCTTATTGACATCACAATGTCAGATGAAGGTAATCTGATCAAGTGGTGTGTATAATTTTTTACTAATCCATAGATCATTTATTATTTGAAAACATTGATCAAAGTATATTTAGTGAGACATTTGCATTTCATGAGTATGATTTACATATTTGTGCGATATCTTGTAATATAATGAGTTTTTATAATACACTATATGTTTAGTTTTAAAAATCATAAAAAACATAGGTACTAGCTTGTCTCTTTAATTTTTTTGTGCCATCATTATCTACTCATCCATGAAAATAGGGCCATTACCTGATGAGATTAATGTAGGGTATCGTTGCTTTTTGGTGGTGTGAAAATGCATTTGAATGATACTCTCTCCCCATAACAGTACTATTTTTGAGATGACACTTGAGATTGCCACAGATATTAGAGTTCAGTTAATTATGCGTTGGAGAGTCATGTATCTTATATATGTACATTGTATTGTATTGTACTTATTATTGAAACATTATCACGAAGAGTTGTAATTACTTATTTATTGTACATTGACAACAGTGGCTATAGTCATATATCAGTCATGATTGGTTAATTGTAATTACTTTTTATATTTGTATTGTGATGTGTTTCTTATGATGATAGTGATCAGAGATGTATGATTGTATAAATTATTACAGTTATCATACTTAGAGTATTTTTATAATCACTGGTTAGATTCTTGTGGTATAATCTATTTATAGTAGATGTATTTAATTTTTTATTTTTTTAAATCATGTATTTCTAGATAGCTCCTAGTGGTGATGTTACACCAATAGTTAATGTGTTGTAATTTTATTTTTTGTAGTTTTATTCTAGCCTTCAAGTGATTTAGGTGGAGGATTTCTTTATGGTCCCATAACCCATAGGTCTTAGGATCATTACTTGGTATATATGATGAGCCAAGACTAACTCAGTAACCCATACATATTAATTTGAAAGGAGTAATTATGGATGAAGGTCCAATATTATTATTACATATTAGTGTGAATATTTATGCATGTGTTTGTTGAGAAGTGAGCTCATATGCTTTGTGTAAGCACTATTAATATTAATTAATGAAAAAAAATTATAGTTGGTTTTGAAGTATCACATAGAGTGTTAAAAAAGATTAGTCACATGAGCCACTTCCACCTCTACCCATTGTTGAGATAATTGCTCATGTTAGTTAACTTTGTTTTATAAGTGTTTAGGTGCTTGAGGAGCGTGAACCCGAAGGCTCTCTCACTTTTTATGCCTTTGGTATGAACTATAGGATGTAGGGTCTAAATTTCATTGTCAACCTTTCATATTAAATACTTTTTTTATGTCACTCATCCATTCAACATTGTCTTTCAAAAATTTGGAAAGTTCAATCTTTAAATAAGGAAATATTAAAATATTAAATACACATTTACTAAAAAATAAACATATATATTTATATTCTTTCATAAATTTTTAAGACCTACTAAATTTTTTCTTTATCATCAATACGATCTTTAAAAAAAATCAACTATATTTTATTAACAAAAAGCTAATTAAAAGATAAATAAATTATTATACCCTTATCAAATTTAAATACTAATAAAATGTAATTAGAATCCATTGCCTTTTTCTAAAACTCAAAACATTGTGCTTTTATGTAGCAATACATGTTTAGCATACTTTTTTAATAAAAAAATGTTATTCTCTATGCTGAAAGTATTTTCACGGTAAAGTTTCAGTTTCTATTAAAGAGGACCATAGTTTCAACATTGACTCGAGGTAAAATTTGATTATTTGGTATATAAATATTTAACTTCCAGGGAATGTTTGGAACTTGGGGTTTATCGATTTAAATCTTATAACATTAGGAACTTTGGAGCTATCACCAAACGTCCCGGTTCAAATCTAAAAAATTGAAATCTTAAATTGGCCGCCTCCAACGACAAGCGAAAGTCGGATATTTGATTCGATACTTGCACTATAACGTAGTAGGCGAGGGAGGGTGCCTTGAAATTTCTTCTGATGGTCAGACTCAGGTATAAAATCGAATTTTAGCAGCTTTCCCAAACATGAAGAGATGCTGTGTCGGTCGGTGGGCTCATTGTATATGTGAAACACCTGGAAAGCTAAACTCTATAGACGCCTCACAAGCCTCGTGCTATATATATCACGCACTTTCTCAAAGAAACTTACAAAGTGAGACTTGCAAGGAAAGACACAGAAACGGTTGAAAAGTTGTAAGACTTATTTCGACGAAGCCGGTGGTGGCTTATAATGGAATTTGTGCAGTAGGCTCCCACCTAACATAACATATTTGTCTTTTCATATAAGCCGATCAACGTATATCGCCGTCTAAGTTCTGTGAACCCGCAATGTTAGGACTGTATTGAATCTTGGTAACAACTCTAAGAAAGTCAATTATCGCGGAAAGTAAAGGAGAGCACGCTTTGACAACAAGACTTTCCAAACAACTTAGTAAATAAAAAGTATATTATTTAATAATATTATATAGAAATTTAAAATTATATAAATATCAGTATTTTTTTTAATGTTTTAATATATAGTGGATTATAATGGTTGAGTAAGTATATATATATATCTTTATTTTATTTGATTAAATTTTTTTATTAAATATTTAAAAAGATTTGTATTTTGATAGATGATTTACAAATCATCATCCTCACCAATTAAATATTTTTTAAACCTTAACATCAAATTGAATGAATTAAGATACTTATATTAATAAGCAAAATCAATTACCAAATACTAATAATTTTATTATTCATAAAATTAAAATAATATATATATATATATATATATATATATATATATATATATATATATATATATATATATTTATTATACTAAGTATTTAATTATATTAATTTAATACATAAAATTAATAAATAATATTTCTATTAATACAACTTAACTTATCAATTCCATAATTTGTTGCATGTCATTACTAAATTATGTTTTCCATAATATCAATGTTTTATATGTGGAAGGTTTTTTTTATAAAATGGCCAACAACTTTTCCGTTTTTACATCTTTAAAATCTTTATTTATTTATACGATTTGTTTGGTTGTTACTTTTTATTTTATATTTATTAATAAATAATAATACATATATTTTTTCTTTAAAAATCAATAAATTATGTTTTTAATGTTTCAAATATAATATATTTATACTATAAAACCTGTAAAAATAATTTTAAGATGCATACATTAAGGAACTTATCAACTATTATATCAATAAAAAAGCCACTTAAATTATAACATCACTTAATTGAAATAAAAGTCATTTTATATTAAATTTATAGATATGAGAAAAACTAATATTTATTTTATTAAACTTTAAAAGAATTGCATTATAAATGTCATATTAATATGATTAAAAATTGATATTTTGATTATTTAATAAAAATAATTTACCTTTAGTATTTATTAATTCTTATATCAGTTTTACACCATCTTTAATATTATCAAAATTATATTTCTTTTTAATTAGTGTATATGAGGATCATTTACATTATATCGTAATGTCACTTTCTTTGTACCATATGATATATCATTCCTTCCATACTTTCTTTATCGATTGAAGTTGTTTTACCTTCCCTTACCCATTCACTTTTGACCTTAGTTCCAACCGATTGGTACTTTGGGCACTTTAGGATATTGGATTCAGATGAAGTTTCAATAGTTGATTTAATATTTCACAATGAGGTAGTATCCTTCGCTAGTATGAATGTTACATTCCGATTTCATCCTGAGTATTATAACTTTTAAATCCATGGATTATTATGATTAGCATTTGATTGTTAGTGCTTTGATTGAGCATTATGATATATACTAGTTATGGGACAATGATATACTAATTAATTTACATTATGGATTAATTATGTGATAGTTGTACTTTCTATTTCTATATATTATAGATAAATATTTCCTAGTTATGCATTATTAGTTTATATATATGATGTAGGGTTGATTATTCCCTCAGAGCATAATGAAAGGAGAGGATCATCAAAGAGGATGGCATAAATGGGATGATAGATAAACCGATAGTAACCTAACACACACTACATTAGAACAACATGTTTAAACTCTCTATTTAATCTACATAATTAGTTTTTTTTTAGTACTTATATATTCTACGATGATCGTATTTTAGTTGATGCTTATGATAATCTAATTGTGTGATCTTATATATGATTATAGTGTATATAATTACTCATATAATGTTATCTTATTATAAATATTATCAATGCTTACACTAAACAAGATTGTCTAATATAATGACAGGTCAAAATGATATTCATTAATTATCATTATCTTGATTTGATGTCTTTTCGTATAAGAATTTGCATTAATATTAAAAATTTAACCCCATATATATATATATATATATATATATATATATATATATAATGATAAAGGAGTTATTTTGAAATAATTATTAATTGATTTATTATATTTTATAGAGATAAGTACCAGTTATATTAATCAAAAAAATATATATATTCTAATAATGGTAACTTAAGGTGCTAAATCCTATGCATGGAATACCGTAAGTATTAAGGGTCTAAATTTATCATTTATAGAATGACTTAAGTGAACTTAATTAATAACTGGACCTTAAACACAAGTATTAGCATGCATGATTTTTTAAATTAATCAAGCTTAAAGTTAAGTGGATAATATGAAATTGAAAAAAAATATATCAAGAAGTGTTGGTATATGATTTAAATAAAAGAGAATTATGCGTGATGGAAAAGAAAAAATATATATATATTAATATACCCAGATTTAGAGAAAAGAATAAAACTCGAGAAGTTTTTGAAGAAAAAGATATAGAAAAGCGGTGACTTGGCATGAAGTGAATTAAAAAAAAGAAGATATTTTAAAGGAGAAAATGAAAATAGACTGGTTTATGCATGGTGGAAAAAGAAATTGAAAAGAAGAGAATATAAGAAGAGTAACGCAATAATTTTGGAAGGGAAGAAAATCTTAAAAAGAGATACAACAATGGAAGGCAAGAGAAAAGAAATTAGAACGAAGGAAAATATAGCAAGAGAGATAGAAAAAGGATGCAAAGAAGAATTCAGAAAGGATAAAAGAGGATTATGGAGAGAGAGAGTGAGTAGAGGAGTAAAATGACCAGTTTGAAAGGTTTTTATTGTTTTATGATCTTGTAAATATTTGGATGCTAGAAAAAATTTGATCTAGTAAGATAAAAAAAATTCATTATTTTAGTATAAAAAAATACAGACTTAGATGTGTTTACAAATAAAATTATAAGTTGCTAAATATATATAAACAAATAAATAGTGCACAGTAGTATTTGCTATCCAGAATAAAATAAATATCTATGTAAACTGGTCAAACTGCTTCTGTTTGCTAGTAAAGACTTGTATACTAGGTAATTTCTAAACTGGTCAAATTATTTGTACGATATTGAAGATTATCTCTAGCAATGAAGTTATTATGTAGTAGAGATTGACCCTAACTTCTAATACACTATCCAAAAGTCGCTAAAAGTTGTTTTTGTCAAAAATTTAGAAGAAAATGATCCTCAACAGATAAGGTATTCTACAAATAGAAAAATACAGTAGTTATTAAGGGAATCCACAAAAATATTTTTAAAACTATATTAATGTGCTAGGGAATAGAAGCGAGGCATTTTAAATATCAGTATTTTCATATTACCTTGAGTTTATCATAGTTCCTCAGACATAAAAGTATTGTGTTATTCTTTTATTAAACTGATTTGATTTAGACGCCTTTTTATAAAGTGAATGATTTGTATAGTTTTAGATGTTTTCTTTTAAACAAAGGATGTCCAAGAAAAAAAACTATGGGGAATTTTAGTAAGAATCCTATGAATGTTTTTGATAGAATTTAAAAATATACCAGACAAATCATTTTTAGTGTGAATAAAAATGTCTTAAATAATTATACAAGATCAAAATGTCTTAAATAATTATATGGGTATATTGAGACCTTGGTGAGGGTTTTAAGATATAATGGGGCTTGTTTAAATATTTGAAACTTGGAAAAATATAATAATTCAAGAATATCATTCAGATGAGGTATTTGTGATGTTTATTACAATCGTATTAAATTGCTAATAAATTTGTGCATATAACATTCATACGTGTCTTACTGAATTAATATGAAAACTTATGAAAATAACTAAGTAGTGTGTTTCATAGTTCTTTGATGTAAATATATTAATCTAGTATTTATTTTAAGTAAGCCTAGACTTCGAGAGGTTATTGCACTAGCCACATTTTTGTGAAATCAGTCTCTAAAATATGATGATTGGCATAAAATTAGAAAGAAGATGAAAAAAATTAGGACTTTTTGGCAAATGTCTCTTGATGTTGTGACTATTTGTTTATCTTTGAATAGTTGTGAACTATGATATTATGGGTGTCATAAAATATGTTATTTGTAAATTACTTATAATAATTAGAGAACTTTAGTTTAGACATATATTTTACCTGGATGGTATAAGTTATAGTAGCTATTCTTGTTATTTATAAGTTGCGATGATTTATTTATACGTTTGAAAGACTAAACGTATGTATTTGTGATTAGTTTTATTCTTATCATGTTTTTATATATGTTAATAGGAGTAATTTATGTGAATCATTAGTTTAAATACTTTGTTATATTTAACTAGTCTTACATTTATAATACCAAATAAGTAGTGAGATGGACTTCACTGGCTTGGTTAGCATCATGAATACAAGATTGAGGTAATCTGATCAAATAATGTGTATGAAATTGACTGATTTTTGTGATCATATGTTTCAAAATTTTGCCCAGATTAATGTTAGACAGATATTTTCATTTTATATGTTTGAATTACATGTTTGTACGATATCATGTTAGAAACATATTTTCTTTATGATACAAATCATTTACTATAAATCTTACAACACACATGGTATTAGCATGTCTCTCTAAATTCATGCACCATTACTATCTCCCTATCCATGAAGGGAGGTCCATACCCTGATGGAAGATCTTATGGATAATCTATGGTCTATGGTTGGTATGGAAAAGTACTCAAATGATGGTTTCTATTCTCACTATAGTACTTGGATGCTATAGTTGAGATTATCATGCATACACAAGTTGGTTTGACTCGATCTCCATGTAGCATAGTATCTATTTATTATATTAAGGTTAAATGTCTAATGGAAATGTAATTAAATTATTTTTTTACTTCAATAGAAATCATTGTATTATTGGACCAATTGTGACTAGATTTTAACGTGACTGCTTTCCTTGTTACATTATGTTATGTTATATATAGTCTTAATGATTGGAATTGTTATGGTTCTAAGTTTTTGGTAATGTAATATGATTGGTTATGTTTGTTAAAAATCACTAATTAGATTATTGTGGTGTAATCTAATAAAATAATGAATGTTGAGTAATTAATTTTTTTTAAATTACTATATCATTCTAGTACATTTCATGTGAGGTTGTTACAATGACAGTAGTTTGGCAATTGCATTCTTCATTATTTTCACACTCTATCTCATTTATTATGCTATTAATTATAACTGCCTTTGGATAAATTAATATCATTGATCCATTCTATTCTTTTTATAACTATCTTTGGGCAAATTAGGAGTAACCATGTTTTACCCACATTATTGCATGCTTATGTTATATTGTGCCATTATCTTAATTCATGAAATTTTTGTTACCTAGTCAAATTCTTTAAATGTAAGGTGGAACTCCAGTGATTTGAGGTCTCATTTGGTACTATGTATGCAACACTCAATTCATGTCGAGGTCAATGAGAAGTCACCACTTTCCCATGTTCTCTATGTTTTGTGACCAATTTAAGTTTGAACTCTCTCACCAGTTTGTGAGCATGTTTAAGCTTTGTTCTAAATATTTTAAAATTTAAACCATTCTATGTCTCAGCATTCTCCATCGAGTTGAGATGCCTAGACAATTCTAATAACACTTGAAATTTTAAAAATACTAAAAATCACAAAATCATGAAAGTTGGCTTAGAATTTCCATGCAAGATATAAAGCCATAAAAATTATCTATGATGGATTACATTATCTATTCAAATTCATTTATATACCACCTTGGTCTTTTTCCTCCTATTTCTAGGAGAACTACATCAACCTAAGTAAAGGAGAGGACAATTTGACAACAAGACTTTCTAAGCAACTTCAAAACATGACATATTATACAACTTATTTATTAGTATATTGTAGGGTAAGATACTGTACAATATGAATATTTTTTAGCCAATTGTAGTTGGAGTAAGATTTTATTTTTAAAATATTTAAAAAGATTTTTATTTTCATAAATAAGCTACAAATTATCAATTTATATTAATTAAATATATTTTAAATTTTAATATTAAATTGAATGAATTAAAATCTTTATATTAATAAATAAAATAAATTATTAAATAATAATAATTTTATTGTTTATATATATTTTTAGAAATATTTTATCATATTAATTTAACACATAAAATGAATAATTATAATATTTCTTTTAACACACCTTAACCTACCAATTAAATAATTTATTGTATGTCAAATTTTATTATGTTTTCCGTAATAATAATATTTTATATATGGAGTTTTTTTTTAAGGGAGTGGCCAACAACTCTGTAGTTTCTACATATGTAAAATCTCTATTTATTTATACTATATGTTATATATGTTATATATATATATGTGTGTGTGTGTGTGTATATATATATATATATATATATATATATATATATATATATATATATATATATATATATATATATATATATATATATATTTTTTTATTTAGAAATAAATAAATTATATTTTTAATGTTTCAAATATAATATATTTATAACATCACTAGATTTAAATAGAAATCATTCTATATTAAATATATGAATATGATAAGATTCGAAAATTATTTTATTAAATTTTTGAAAATTATATTATGAATGTCACATTAATATGATTAGAAATTAATATTTTGTTATTTAATTAAAATAATTCATTTTTAATATTTATTATAAGTTTTACATCAGTTTCACATTATCTTTAGTATTATCAAAATTATAATTTTCTCAATTATTTATTCTTAAAATGTGTAAAAATAATTTATTTATTTTGAGGATATCTCGATGATGAGTATAATAGATGGCTTGAAAAATAAATAATAATATAATAAAATATCATCTTATCTATTACTTAATATCAATACTCACATTGTTAAATTATAATAAAAAATGATTACTAACATATTTCAAATGATTACTAAAATTACATTAGCTCTTAGAATGCAATGTCACATCTCTCCCTCCCATCAAAGAGGTTGATACAACACATCCCCTTATAAAAAGATATGAATCCTACACATTTTACAAGTATCATAGGGTACCGGGCCATACAACAAACAAATACATAAACATAAAACATAAGATACAAGATTTGATTGAGGCTAACATTATCAATGTGGGCACACCCAAAGAGGAACTGAAAGTCAAATAAATGGAAGATGAGGCATTAAATATATTCTTAAATCTATTTTCAAAGTACATAATGAATGAGCTAGGGAGCACTTTAGGTGTTCACTAGACATATCAAACACATCCACAAGTAGCTTCATATCATATTATTACAGAGGAGCCACACCCATCATATAATATCATTGGTATGTACCACAATATAGTTCTAGCTAGACCACTCATCACATTCTTAGAGTAGGATATTATTAATGATGATATAGATTTACACACACTCTTTTTATGAGATTACATAGATCATCATCTTATCTAGAGTATTATGGTTGACAATGGGTCAAGCATTAGCATGTGTACTATGACACTTTTATAACATTTGGGGTATTTATAGTAGAATATATTCCCCACATACATAGTTATCAGTGGTTTTATTTGTAATGTTCATACCTCGATCAGGGAGATTGTGCTTCCATTACAAGTTATCTCAGTGCATGTGGCCACTCAATTCTTAGTAGTACCTAGTGTCAGTGTGTTTGATATGTTATTGGATAGTCCATGGACATAGAAACTACAAGCCATCCCATCCACAGTGCAAAGATGCTTAAAATACATACATGCAAATTAGGTGGTCAAATTTAAGGATCTTCCATATGAGTATCCTTTATCTATCCCATACTTATTTACTGCATGGATATTGGTTACAGTTACAACACAATTATTAGATATAACATAGTTATCAATTATAACTTATAGCATAGTGCTTATTGATACACAAAAGAGTTTAGTAGAGCCACTAAAATATTGACACATATGCATACTCTCCCATGGAGACAATTATTATAGAGACCCCTATGTCAGAGATATGTCATAGTTTATAGATGGCCTTCCTCCACTCATATTTTTTTAGATCAGTATTATTATGTTCTTGAAATCCTCAGCATAGAGCACCTATGTCACCTACAACTTCTTATACCATATGGATTCCTAAGGCCCCTACAATTTATAGGACACCACTGTTAGTTACACATATTCTTAACACCACTACATAGGTAGATATAGATACAAATCACTTAGTAAATTAGATTATGGGACCATAGTTTCCATTTCACATAGAATGCATGATCACAGTTCCCTTATTTGACATAGGTCACAATGATAGTGAGTCTTATGGTTAGTATGGTTTCTCTCTTATTGTATATACTTTACCTCTCTCTTTATTCCTTTTACATAGTTCATTTTCATGTTTTTTTTAAATATCTTATTTTCAAAAAATACAAAAATAATATAACATGTCAAAAACACAAAAACATTCAAATAATTATTTAAAAAAAACAAGATATATAAATTATATGCATTGCCATGTTTATGTTTCTTATATTTTTCAAACAATACATATGTTATCTATCTTAGTATAGTCAGTTTTATAATACATACATGTTTCACTTATTAGTTTTGAGTTCTTGCAAACTGCTTACAGGACTTAGGTCCAATACACTGATCCATACATGACATTATCTACCCATTGGGGCCATATACACCAATACATGGGTTTTTACTTGACACATATACCCACACTGGGGGAACCCTATACATAGTTTTGATTACCATGTTTTATCCTTATATACTCTACATTCTAGTTTTAGCATTGTTATATATTGATATTGATCATTGATAGTCATAATCAGATGTTTTTTAGCTACTGCTACTTTAGACTTAGCATATATACACCCTAGAACTTACACATATTTGTATTTACATATGCATACATACTTTCATTACTATTATTTATAGTTTAGGTTTTATTATACATCTATGTTTTTTCTATTGGAGGGAATTCGAATATGTCATTGTTATTTGGCTCTACACCACCTCTATTCATAGTATGTATGCTTTGGATATGTGCCTATATCCTTATATGTGCTTTATTGATTGTGTATGTGGACATTTGAAGATGTCCTTCTATGTGGCTCTAAGCCAACTTACTTGTTGCTTGCATATGTGGATATTTAAACATGTCCTTTTATGTTTTATTTTCTCAAATTTAGTGACATGTGTCCATGTCCCTTGTATGATGGTCCCTTGGCCTACTTTACGTACTTCATGTGTTTTATATGTATGTTTTATTGTATGTGTCATGGCCATGACACTCTTCTTTGGTTGTTATACACCATTCTTTTCATGCCATGAGGGACCTCATGCATCTACCCTTCTTACTTGGGTGACATGATGGACATCGTACCCCATCCCCCTTGATAGCTACCCAATTTTAATCAAATTCATTATTACATATATTGATTACATCTCTCTTGACACCCTTGTGAATGCTAGACATGACATACATCTTTCACATACTTATGCTCATATCTCTTACATTATAATTTTATGTATGCACATTATATTAGATTATCTTGTAGTTATCATATATGCTCTGGATAACACACATTTTGTAGAGCTTTTTCATTTGAAGATAGTTCTTTTCTAGGTTTAAAAACTCCCTCAAAAGAACTGGAACTCATAGGGGTTTGTCATAATGATTAGGCTCCTATATTACACTCAAAGTACATTTTTCAACATGCAAGCTCAATTACTAGAAAATCAGACACAAGTAAACATAGTGAAAAAATAGTGACTCAAAAACCAATACAACAACATAGAATTCAGACTAGAAGGACATTGGCACCCAAATAGGGACACTAATGCCACATGGCACTATTATATAGGATATGGTGCTACTATCTAGTAGCCTTAATTTTAGAACAACTCAGATTGGCCAAAAAAGTATAGTAGGTATAATACATGTTTGCACAAATCTAGTTACAAATTTATTAGTTATAATCAATTTTGCTTAGATTCATACTAGTTTATCTTAGATTCATATTAGTTTTCTCTTATTAAGGGCATCATGTACAACATGATAATTCCCATATTCAGTATAGACACTCAGATACAGTTTATTACAACTAAATCCAGAATTTATATGCTTAGATATTAGATTCAAGGGCATGTACATAACACATTATTTCCATATGCTCAATAACACATCAGTTAATCATATGGAATGATAAGTTCCATGTCATTCTCTATGTTGTATACACTTGAAATAATATTCTAAGTTACACACCAGTTTCATGTCTTACTCCATCTATAGTGGTGAAATCCTTGAGTGACCGTAGAATTAACATATACACTTAACTATAGTCAATTATATATTTCTAGTACTTTATGCAATTTAATTTCAGATTCATCTACTAAACATGAGTAGGTAATGATAGATTTATAGCTTACTTGATTTTTTGAGCCACACACATGAGAGGGTTGGTAACACTATCAATCCAATCTATGTTATTCACAGGTCATAATCCACCAAATAGGGGTGGGAAATGATGGAGTCAAAACTAGATTGAGTTCTTGAGCCACCCACATGAGAGGGTGGGTAACACTATCAATCCAATCTATGTTATTCACAGGTCATAATCCACCAAATAGGGGTGGGAAATGATTGAGGATTGAGGAAGCCATCATCTCAATCAACGTTATTCACTAATTGATCATTACATACATGCACACATCTAGGTTTTCACCAAGTTCATGTATTGGTTTATGTACCTAATGAGGTGTATCCATTCCTTTCTTCTTTCCCATCTCTTTAAAAAAATTACTCATTCTTATTTCTTCATTCAACATAGTATTTTACTTTTGATATCTCTGAAGTATGGACTGATTTAAGCACTTTTCATTTATAGGACATGTATTATATCATGTTTCACATATTTAGACATAACTTCACACACTCAAACTCATCGTCACAGAATTCACTTCTTAGGTAAGTATAGGTACACTTCTATTTTCTTTATCTTAGTTATTTTGCTTTGATGGTTGCATTTATAAAATAAATGAGTAAGTGGGGGAAAATGTAATCATTTAAAAATGATATTTGGGTTTTAAGAGTGCTACTTGAGACTACATATCCTTATTTTAGCCCTAGAACCATCATATAGCATATTATCACACTTATCTAATTTTCATATGGGTTAGAGGCATCCCTAATCAACTTCAAATCAGTCTTAGACCCTCATTTCTTGATTTGAACCTTCATGCCTAATTTTCTATTAGTTGGATACTAGCTCCACAATAAGGACACTAGCACTGTGTGGCGTCAGTGACCCAAAATGGTGTTAATGTCCTTTAACCTAGATTTTCCTAAACAAATATCTTTTCAAAATGAAAACCTCCTAAGATTGGCCTACAAATCTTTTATCATCCACAAGTTACAAAATAATATAAATACATGATTTTTATCCATCTGTCAACTAGATATAAATAAAATGTAAAATATTCATTCGAACATAAAACAAGTTGAGCACAATTAAGGTTATCAATCCTTATTCTACCCTACTTTGGCATACTACCATTTACAATAGCCCCAAGTTCAAATTTTCTAGATTTTCAATCTCGAGCATATTCAAGGCACTCAAATCCACTATCATACTAGTATCACTTACACTTTCACCATCACTTATATGGGGAGAACTACATCGGGCTTGATCCCTCCTCAGAGAATTAGTATGTAGGAAACTCTCTTCAAAATGGAGTATTGAGAATGTTTAACCTACCCTACTAATGAGCACACATTTCAACTCATGCCCTAGTTATATTGAGGATTAGGGTTTGTATAATAAATTAGTTATTAAATGCAAAATTCAAAGTTTCAAAAGTTTTGTGCAGATGAATACACAAAAAGAATATAGACACAAGTGCACCCAAAAGCTTGGGATAGTCTTGCAAAGTGGATACTACTACCAATATCAGGACACTATCGCTACTTTAACAATAATGGTGCTACTATTCAATTTTGGTGCTACTATCCAACAAGGGTTATGATACAAAGATCTAGTTTATGATAGCTAGACCACCTTCCATCTCAATTTCTAGCACTCAAATCATTTGTATCCATTTTGTTCCAACTAAGTCTTTATTTGCACTATTTATTACTATTTTTATAAAAGTTAAGCTAGTCAATTCTATAAAAAATCAATGACTATATTTATTGCATATGATTTCATTAATTTAGTCTACTCAACACTTTAACGAACATATGATTTACATTGTGTTAAGTCCTTAAACGTTAAAACAAAGTGTAGAATCAACACAATGTAAAAAATAAGAAGTTATAGAAGAAACACTGAAGAATACACAACACAACATAATACCCCCTTAGAACTAACAACAGTGACCCCCCTTAATTTTTTAAATATAAGCACACTTTTATAGACATTGGACATGGCCTATAATACATCTTGAATAGTAAGTGCATAAGTACAAGTAATAGGAGGGATATCAAACTTTGTTGATAATGCATCCAAGTGTGTATAATATTTGATTTCAAGACAGCTTTAGTAAGCTTAAATTTACCATCAATACATAGAGCATAAAAACAAGTAATTTTAACGAATATGACACTCGAATCTGAAATACTAATCAAAAGTTATGACCATTTGAAAATCTTTCTCACATGAAAATTTGGTGGAAAATAGTGTTGGAATTTTTTTAATCAACCTCCATAAAATAAAATTTTACGCCATTTAGAGAAAAAGCTTGAAAAAAATGTGAATCAATTTTCTAAAAAAAATATGTCTCCACAGAGTAAAAGTTAAGCACTTTTGGGTTGGAAGTGTCCAAGGGCTAATTTTCCATATGACTATGGGCTAAGACTTATTTTGACTTATCTCCTAAATTTTATGGTCTCTCACACATCAAGTAATCTAAGCTTAAATTTGATGTCTTTGTGGCCATCATAGGTATAAAAGAGGTGATCAGATAATAAGGATCAAAGTCTGTTGGGTGTTTTTTTAGTTGCCAAAGTCCATGGTGCATACCTGCAGAAGGGTCAAAGTCTTTGAGTTACTTTTACAATTAGTATAATCTGGTGGTGTGGTGATCATGTTGTCAGGTTCTAATGGTTGTGCAAGAGTTCTAATAGTTGCTCAGGTAGGTGTCTAGATCTGATTATTATTTAAACAAGTTTCATGTTCCAATGGTTGCTTAGGTAGGGATTGATTTATAATGGCTTATCGAATAGGTGTCATGTTTTAACATGTGTTTGGATAGGTTTCAAGATCTAAAAATTGTAGAATCAGGTCTCAAGTTTTGGTGGCCCTACATGTAAAGTCTTGAATGTGCACCAAAAGTTATAATTCCACCATGGAATTTCTGACGAGCACGAAAATATTTTCAAACGGTGGATGTCTGTCCAAGCTTGGAAACATGATGTCAAGAATCTGATAAATTGTTAAAATTACCTGCAAGGGGTAGAAACTTCATTAAAGTTTAAAAACATAGAAATATATAGAATCAGTACAACTCCTCCAGAAATTAGCAAAGGCCTATTTGAGAACTCTAAGAGCCCATAAATTTTTCCTTGATTTGAGAATCCCATTATATGGAAATGCATGACATCACTGAAAATGACTTGAAACCCTTAAAAATGACTAAAAATGACTATCGCAAATCTAGGTTGTGTTTACATGATACAATTCTATGATTTTGGCACGTTTGAAATCTGATGGTGTTCCTTGTTTTGTGATAAGAAACTCTAACTATATAGTTTACATGTATTTTCACAAAATCCCACCAAACCTATGAAAATTAGAAAATAAAGAAAGTTAACAGGAATGCTAGTATGTAAGATCTCACCAAGTATTTTATAAGTGCTAAAGTGGTGGTTGAATCAGAGCTCCGATACCATGTTCTAAGATATTTGAACATCGTAGATTGCACGTAAACCCTAGGAGTAAGTGAGAGTAATACAAAGCATAAAAGTGGGCTTCATAAATGTTCATTAGTTGATTCATTAATCAAAAAGTATGAATAATATACACTATATAGTGAGATATTAGGTCACCATAAAGGTAACAACTCAACTGACATTAAAAAATATATTGAGTGTATTTCTCTTAATGACTTTAACAACCCTAAACATGCTGACTAGCAACTATGTAGATAAACCAAAAATCGAAAAGAAAAACAAACCAAAAAAAAAAACAAGCTCATTTGTTCGACTTCCATTAAATATCTTATTAAATTATTTATATATATATATATATATATATATATATATATATATATATATATATATATATATATATATATATATATATATATAAAGAGTGTACAAATACTCGCATGAGTTGTCAATGCAAAAAGTGTTTTCCCCAATTATATACACACACACACACACGAAACCTTATATATATATATATATATATATATATATATATATATATATATATATATATATATATAAGGTTTCGTGTGTGTGTATATAATTGTGGAAAACACTTTTTGCATTGACAACTCATGCGAGTATTTGAATAGTCTTTATATATATATATATATATATATATATATATATATATATATATATATATATATATATATATATATATATATATATATATATACTCGCATGAGTTTTAGATGCAAAAAGTGTTTGCTTCAATTATATATATATATATATACACCAACAAAAAAAAAAAAAAGTGGGATTATTTTTCCCCCAAATTATAAAATTAAACATTCTCATTATATAAAAATGTGTTAAAAAAGTCTAATCACTTTCTAATTCTATCTATAAATAAAGATAAACTATGTGCATTTGATTAACTACAATAAAATATGTTATCATAATATATATCGAATTTATTTCAACTTGTTTTATCAAATTATTTTAAAAATATTATTTTAATATTTTTAAATAAAAAAATTATTAATAATCTCATTAAATTTTTAATATAAAATTATATAACATTAGGTTTAATTTTAACTAAAATATATATGTATTAAATAAAAAAAATTAATTAAAAACAAAATTATTGAGTCAAAATTTGGAACTCTATCCTTTCTATACGGGGATATGATTGCAATCATTTTTGAACAAGAAACTAGCCAATTATCGGTTCTAGTAATTGTCCAATTTTAGGACTACAATGTGAAGAAAGAGCCCTACAATCCAACCCTGGGCGGTGCTGCGGTAGTCATAACTTATGGTAATCTGTTTCCACGATAAAAATGGTTTCTCATGAATGGGTTGTCCACTTACATTGTTTTCCATACATTCTCTGTTATGTTTGCTTATGATGAATCAGAAGATAACAAGTAGCAACCCTAAGAAAATCCAAACGCTTCTCAGGGCATCGTTTGACATCATCATTAAAATTGCTTTGTTTTTTCTTCAATTCAGCAAATGCGACGACTAAACACGGCACTACGCCGCCGAATTGTTTAAACAAAAAATAAACTTACATTGAAATGGTAGCTAATAATGAGAGATTTTGATTTTTCTTAAAACAAAGAATACGATGAAATAAGGACCACATATAATTCACGGGCACAATAATTTGAGTGAAGACAATTCAAAAATTCCAATACAAATCTTAAGGGCATCTGTGTTTGTGGTGTAAAACCGGCCAGAGGACATTTCAATAATTTTTATGAAGTGGGTGACAATGCCGTCTGGACGATCATGACTGTTGTTGAGTTTACAGCAGCTAATTTTTTCATTGTTGTTGCGGGTATTGGATTTTAATATTTAGTCGCAATCTTAATAACACCACCAATTCCCCTTGCTACTTTCTAATTAGAGCCAACTATTTTCCGCCATAAACATTACTATGCAAGAACACACTAGGCCAAATATAGTTTTATACCATACTTGGGATATAACTTGCCCTGATCTCAATGGGTTTATTCTGACTAATTGTTAAGTATATTAAATAAATTTTTGTTTGTATGGTAATTCGTTACAATCTTTTATTATTTCCATTCACTTTTATCCATTAGTTTTCATTTTAATTAAATTCCTAATTCCTACTAGCATTCATTATAATGCATATTCTTATCCGTTTAATCTGAGGAGAGACACTCAAGGACACAGGTTTTGAACCATAGATATGTAATTTGCAAAACAGTCAATCAATTGTGGATCGTATTATCGGCTGCGCCCTTTAAATATTTTTAGGGAGACACTTAAAATATAGGTTTTGAATAGTAAATATTTTATTGACAAAATAGTCAACTGATTGTCGATCGTACTACTGACCGCACCCATTAAATATTTTTGAGGAGACACCTGAGAACACAAGTTTAAAACGATAGATATATAACTGGCAAAATAGTCAACCAATTATCCATCATACTGCCGGCCATGCCCTTTAAATATATTTTTTAAATTACTCTAGAAATAAATATATTTGTTACCAATTTTTACCCTACTAATTTGGAGCTTGTTGGTTTCGTAGGTGCTACACTGAGTAAGAGGCTAAGCACGGGGATAGGCACTGTCATAGCGGGTTCTGTTATTGTAACTGTTGGTTACATTGCAGATAATTAATGGTTTTTTAAATATATAAAAATAAATTACTATCCAGAAAGAATTTAGAAATTCATAGTTAAATATATGTAATATTCATACCTAGAAAAAATACAGACTTATTAAAAAAAAAAATTCTTCAAATTATTCGAATCACTTTCTATAAAAAATAAGGATCTATTACAATGTATTAAAAGAATCGCATGTGAACATGTTTTTGTAATTGATAAATAAAAATATTCTAAATTGAATTAAATAATAGTTTGTATGAAATATAAACTAAAGTTATTTCCAGCTTTTCAAAAGCTTTATTTACTAAAAATAGATTAACTAATTATTAAATAAATTACATGATTTTTTCATGTTTGAAACTGTTATAGAACTAGGACATGAACAACAATTAACCAACATTCTCCCCCTTCATGTTGAGTGAACTAACAATTTGAACTCAGAGTTTTAAAAACTAAACTTTTACCATAGCTTTAATGAAGACATTTGCAACATGTTCCTGTCTGTTTATATACTTCAATTCTATATCTTTCTTCTGAACCAAATATCGAGTAAAATGGTTGTTCAAATATAATTTCTTTGACTTGTTGTGATACATTGGATTCTTGGCTAATTTGATAACACTAACATTATCACAAAAAAATACTATAGGTTGAATTTGTTTCTCTCCAATTTCTTTTAAAACCATTCAGATCTATAATGTTTGTGTATCTGCTAAAGTGACTTCAATATATTATGCTTCTGTAGATGAAAGAGTAACTAAGCTTTTCTTCTTTGAACTTCATGTAACCCAACCAGAACCAAGTGAAAAATAATTTTGAAATGTTGACTTTCAGTCATCCAAACTACTACCCCAATTAGAATCACTAAAGCCAAAAAGTTCAAACTTTTTATCAGCATTGTAATGAATATAAAATCCAATAGTACCTTTCACATACCTCAAAATTCTCTTGAAGACCTTCATATGAATTTCAAATGGGTTAGACATATATCTTGATATAATAAAAATTGAATAAGTAATATCTAGTCTTGTGTGAGTTAGAAACATTAAGCTTCCAATAATACTTCTATAAGTTGTCTCATCAACTTTTTCAACACCTTCTTCTCTACATAGGATAACTCCATGGGCAGTTGGAGTGGAGGTTGGTTTACAATCAACCATATTGAATTTCTTCAACATATCATTTACATACTTAGTTTGACAAATGATGGTATCACCTTTACTTTAATGAACCTCTATCCCTAAAAATTATTTCATGAGACCTAAATCTTTTATTTCAAATTCATTCATCATTACAATTTGAATTCATTCTTTATTTTAGAATTATTGTCCATATACAACAAATCATCAACATAAAAACTTATAATAAGTATATCGTTACCTTCTTGCTTGTAGTAAAGAGTAACCTCACTTTTGCTTCTTTTGAATCTATTATTTTGAAAATATTTATCAATCCTTGCATACCATGCTCTGGGTGTTTGTTTGAAGCCATACAAAGCATTCTTCAACATGTAGACTTGACATTATTTACCTTGCACTTCAAAACCTTGAGGCTATTCCACATAGACTTCTTCTAAGTACCCATTCAAGAAGGCACTTTTCACATCCATGTGATGTATGTTCCATTTATTTTGAGTTGCTAGTGAAAGCATCATTCTTATAGTCTCTTGTCTTACTACTAGTACAAATATATCTTCATAATCTATGCCATACCTTTGTGTGAAGCCCTTAGCAACTAACATTGCCTTGTGTCTTTCAATAGTTCCATAAATTTTGTGCTTAGTCTTGTAATTCCATTTAGTACTAGTATTTTTCTTATTATATGAAATATTTGTAATCTCCCAACTATCATTTCTGTCAATAGATTCTATATCTTCTTGTATTTCTTGCACCCAAACATCATTAGTACATGTATCTTCAAAACATGATGGTTGAAAATAAACTTGTATAATTAAAGTATAATTTACTATCTCACCTCTTCCACATTATTCACGTGATTGACTTTTTGTACATTGATAAATTTCACTGAAACTATTTACCTTCTTTGAAGAACTAGAACTTGAAGCTAGAGTTGTGCTTGGAATACATGCACTAGATGAGGAACTACTTAATGGACTTGTAGCACATGGCATTGAATTACTTATGCATTGTTTATCAGTAATATCATCATAATTAACATCAATATAAATAGATTTAGATTTCTCAGTTTAGCCTTTATCTTTATCATGACCATACACTCCCCCTTCATAAAAAATAACATCTCTTGACATAATTATTCTATTAGTGATAGGATTATAAAGTCTATAAGCTTTGGTTGCTCACTGTGCCCAACAAAACTAAAAGACTCACTCTTTGGACCTTTTTTTTTAGTTTTTTGATCAACCACATGAACATAAGATAAACAACTAAAAGATTTATAATATTTAACATTAGGCTTCTTTTCATACCATGCTTCATATGGAGTCATCTTTTCATGTGCACTAATAGGAGTTTGACTGATAATATATAGTGTTGTAGCAACTACATCACCCCAAAAAGAGTTTTTCAATCCCTTTATTTGTAACATGCTCCTTGTTATTTAAACCACTGTATGGTTCTTCCTTTCAATCACAATATTTTTTTGAGAAGTGTAAGTAGTTGTGACTTATCTTTTGATACCATTCAAATAAAAATAATTCATAAAATCATTTGAAAAAAATTCAACTACATGGTAAGTCCTTAAGCATTTTATTCTATAACCACTTTCATTCTCTACAAGGGATTTAAATATCTTAAATACATCAAATACTTCAACTTTTTGATTCAAAAAATGAACCCAACACTTTCTTGAATAATTATTAATAAATGCAATAAAATATGACTTACCCAAAAAAATTATTTGCATACGACCATAAATATCAAAGTGAGCCAATTGAAGTGGATGATAATCCCTCCATGCACTGACTTTTGGAAAGTTTTGTATTACATGTTTGACTTTAGCACAACCTTCACAAACTTCCTTATGCTCTTCGACCTTTGGCAAAGCGTAAAATAATTCTTGTGATGTTAGTAACTTTAAACTTTGAAAATTTAGGTGTTCATCTCTGAGATGCTATAACCAAATATTATCTCCATATGCCATATTTATAAGGCTGCTACTATGCTATCCAAAATTTAATGAGAACATCATATTCTTAGACATAGTTATAATTTTAATTACCTTATTTC
This sequence comes from Torreya grandis, assembly GCA_037957365.1. NCBI lineage: Eukaryota > Viridiplantae > Streptophyta > Pinopsida > Cupressales > Taxaceae > Torreya > Torreya grandis. The sequence continues at coordinate 212,658 of JARHVA010005526.1, read as the reverse complement.
TTTGATTCTTATCATAGATCATGCATTGCTTATCATCAAAAACTAATTTATAATTCTTTTCACATAGCTATCCAGCACTCAACAAATTATGTTTCAAATTTAGGGTTCAATAAATATCATTAATACTTTTCATACCTTTTATAGCATTCACCTTCATAGCTTTTTTTGTTGCAAACTCCAACGATTTATCACCACCAAGTTTAATATTGGTTTTGAAATTTTTATCCATTGTAAAAAATAAAATATTATTCCCTAACTTGTGATTAGAACAACCTGAATCTAAATACCAAACCTCATTATGGCTATCTTTAGCTTTGTCATATGAAATGAATAAATTACATGATGTTTATTTATCCTCATTAGCATAATTAACACTTTTATTTTTATATCATACTTTTAATCTACATTTCCAATCAAAGTGACCATAGCTGTGACAATAATATTTATTTTATCAAATCTAACTCTACCTTTACCTCTTGTAGCTGAACCATCTCTTCTTCCTCTATATCCTCTTGCATAATTATATCCACTTGAAAAACTATAATTCATAGATTTACATTGTCCTTGATTACTTTTGAAATTATCTTTGTCTTGTACATGTCTATTCTTGTTTCTAGTGATGGTAACTTCATTCTTTGTGATCATTAATTTTGAGGCAAAAGCCTTCTCATCACTTTCATTTAATGTGTCTCTATCTTTCTTCATGGGACACAAGAGATTCAACCATGTGATCAAACTCAAGAGTAGTCAAATATTTAATTTATTCAATAATTATGGTAACATGATTGCACCTTGTTGTTAGAGATCTTAACACATTTTTTACAATAGCCTCTTTATTCAACATTTCTCTAAGTGTAGCCATCTTGTTAACTACATCTTGTACTCTTACACAGAAATCACTTACACTTTCATCTTTAAATTCTCAAATTCTCTCTTTAATGTTTGCAATCTAACCACTTTGACTTGCTCACTACCTTGGTAAGCTTCTTGTAGAGTCTTCCAGGCATCTTTGACTATCTTTGAACCTGAAATTCTTGAAAATAGACTCTTGTCTAGAGTTATTTGAATATGAAATAAATATTGTGAGTTCTTCTTCTTAGCTTCCTTCTTGGCTTGCCTATCATTAACTTGAACAGTGGCCCAATCCCCTGGTTCATGATAATTAATTTCTACAATATCCTATAATCATTTTTCTGTCAAATGAATCATCATTTTAATGCTCCAATAATCATAATCATTATCACTAAATTCTAGAATAGAAAGATTGTTAGAGTTTAACATGATCAATTGTTATAAATATTTGAAACAAAAAACAATCACTCAAAAAACAAGCTCTGATACCAAATGAAGCTTTTTTAAATATATAAAAATAAACTACAACTTAAAAAGAAACCAAAAACCTAGAGTCAAATATATGCACTATTCATAACCATAAGAAATACAGAATCATAAAAAAATAAAAATAAAAAATAAAATAAAATAAAATTATTCAAATCAATCTCTATAAAAAATAATGATTCATTACAATGTGTTAATAAAATTACTTGTAAACATGATTTTCTAATTAATAAATTAAAATATTTTAAATTTATTTAAATAATAATTCCATTAAATATAAATTAAAATTATTTCCAATATTTTAAAAAAAATATTTTCTATAAATAAATTAACTGAATATTAACTAATTATTAAATAAATTATATGATTTTTGCAATATTTAAAATCACTGTAAAATTGAGACTCAACAACAATTAACCAACAATAATTCAAGCAAAATTGGAGAGCCTATTCTCATCGGTTCTTCTTGTTTTATTATTGGTATGCCAGCTCAACTCTTAGAAAATATCTTAAACAATATAGAACGGCTGATTCATGACTTTTTATTACGCATTCTCAAATCATTATATTTTCAACAGGCGCAGCAGCAACATTCGTTCGTTTCTTCCCCAAGATAAAGATTACGTATGATTATGGCGTTGTGATTTTCGTTCTTACCTTTAACATGGTAAACGTGTCTGGATACCGCGTTGAAAACATATTCCGCATCGTTTACCAACGCCTTTCCACGATAACAATTGGTTGCGCAATTTCCCTCGTCATAAGTTTATGTATATATCCCATCTGGGCGGGAGAGGATCTCCATTGCTCCATCATTAAAAGAATCCATGGTTTAGCAGACTCTGTTGAAGGTAACATCAATATCTTCATTTGCCAGAATAGTGACTCAGCATTTTCGTTGTGTTTATAGCATCTTCTCGACTTAATGCACTGTTACAGTGTGCACGGTGTAGTACTTGGAGGGCTCCCGTTACTGTGCGATAAATGATGACGGCTCAGCCAAAATCGTTCAAGGATACACGAATGTTTTAGATTCTAAAGCCAGTGAAAAATGTTTGGTATCTCTCACTTTCCATAAAATTTCAAAATTTAATTGGACGTGTGTAGCTTGTTTCAAAGGTTAGAAAACTAAATACCTTAGTGTTATTTGCCCCAGTCAATTAATCCGTTCAATGTTTTGTGTGAGGCTAATTTTGTGAGCTGGGAGCCGAGGCATGGGAAGTTCGGATTCAAGCATCGATGTAAACAATATGTGAAAGTAGGAACCAAGCTTCGTCACATGGCTTATTGTGTCGTTGCTCTGCATGGATGCCTTCGTTTAGAATATGAGGTGACACATCAAATAATTATTCACTCTTTAATTAAAGCTTCTCAGTAAATTTACCAAGTATTTGCTGACATTTATAAACTGTGTTGCAGAAACCCCACATTAAACATTTGGCTTTAAATAAGCCATGCTTTTATAAGGCGGGTATGGAGGTGGCAAAAATACTGCATGAGTTAGAAGAGATCATAAAATGCATTAGGCAGTGTCCTCCTATAGAATCCATGATGGAGAGTTTGCATGTTGCAGTTGAGGAGCTCAATACTTCCTTTTGTTTCCAGCTCAAAATCTGGCATGTAGTCCAGCCATTGTATAAACCAGATCAAAACATTTCAAGTCCTTTGGAAGCCAACAACCTTCATGTAAATCCCACCCAACAATCCTCACAAACACAGCATGGCACACCTCAACATCGCAATCTCAGACAAGTATCTAATGATAATGACGGTGTCAGCCTTTCAACTCAAGCCAATGGTAAACATGACTGCAGCTCAGAATCGTTGTTTGTCGGTATGAAAATAGAGGATTGAGCTGCTAATAAAGGAGAGGATAATCATGTTTTTCTAAGTATTGACCCTCGTCTAAAATGCAGAGTAACACGCTATGAAGTAGGGTTGTCGGAGGCAGTTCCGTTGGCGGCCTTTGCATCACTGGCAATAGAGATAGTGGCGAGACTAGAACTTTTTATAGAGGCTGTACAAGACCTGGGAAGGCTGCAAGGAATTAAAGCATAGTGTAGTCATAAATTCCTATGTTTTTTGCATTATGCGTGTGAGGTGAATATGCAGAACATGGAAGTGTAACACCTGAGCTTCTTAATTCAGAATAATCAGCTTCCATGGGTGATTGAGGGTCGCTGTACTTGCATTCAGTGTAATGGTTTAGACAATAAATTGTTTAACCATCTGTTTATAGATAGACAGCATATAGTGCTTTATTGCCGATACGCGATAATGACATCATACAAGAGTTTTTCCCGCCCTGCTCGTAGACGGCCACGATTTAGTTTATATGGAAAAATAAAATAAATAAATAATGGACATCCACAACAAAAGTTTAATTATTAAAAATTAAATGTAATGTAAAATACGAGTATTAGATTAGGGGATGTCAAATTTCAGTTGGATGTTCTATAAGGAAGTTTGCTTTTTTTTATAAGTTCCACCAAATTTTCCAAGTGGCTCTTCAACTTTATGTTAGTGTTGACATGTTTGTAATTAATTTTATAAGAAACGAAAAATATGATGGAAATAAAATAAGAAATGAGAAATATGATTGAAACCAAAATGTGATGTAAAATAATGATTGAAAAAGGTTGTTGGAGAAATGAATTGGAAACCATTTTTTTTTTAATATATATAATATATTTATAATAAATCATTTTCTCACTTTAAATTATAGGGTATTGTCTTTTTTTATGAAATTTCAATTATTTATTTATTTCTTAATTTTATTATATTTCTACATTTTAAATGAAACTATGATATATTTTACTTATTTTTTGAATGAGTATCTAGCTATTTTATATTCATTAAATTATATCATTAATAAAAATAGAAGTTAATGAATGAAAATTTTAAAAAATTCGCCTCTCATTTTTATCTACCAATAAATATTTAATAGTATTTTAATATTTAATAAATTTAATTATTTTATAATTATAATTCAAAAAAATAATAATAATAATAATAATAATAATAATAATAATAATAATAATAATAATAATAATAAAATCTATGTGTAATGTTAGGTTTTATTCAAACACACCTAGAACCTTTTATATATGAATAAAAATGAGGGAAACGATGTTTATGATATTGACCATTCACCTCCCTCTTGGTCACATTTAAGGAAATTAAATTGTTTTACCGTGGACACACACTCTACTACTCACTAGTTGTGTCCCTACATATTCTGAAAGGTTGCAGTGATAGCACAATCACTTGCTCCTCAACGTTTCATCCTTATCATCATGTACTTCGTTTCGCACCTAAATACGATGACATATCAAATCTTTGAGTTTACAGCAGAACAAATTCGTGTGGTTGCTAAAGCGTTACACTTCTTTAGTTTTGTGAATCCTTGAATGACAGAATATCATCGCTAAGGTCTCCGCGTTCTATTTCACTACAACAACGGGGGTGGGTGTTTTTTTAAAGACAAAAGCGTCTCTAACTTCCCCTTCCGTATCATTTTTTATTTTTAATAATTCAATGGAGGCGAGCCTTCATGTCACTGTTCACAGCAGTGGGCCATCAACGGTTGACATTTTTCTATGAATTTTTAAAATTTGTTTTCCTATTTTCACAGGCTATCAACTTGACCTCTGCCGTTAATGGGTTGATTTTGCCTTTCTTTTTTGGTTATTACGATTTTCATAGACCATGCTTGAAATCTGAGACATTGGCGTGTAAAGCCACTGCGGAGAAACAAAAAATGGCAGCAGCAGAGGAAGGAATGTAAAAATGGAATAGATGGGTCACTTTTCAAGGAAGGAAGTGCTTCGCTGCTTAACTGTATCGTGAACACTACGTTGTTATTAACGCATCTGCCCACTTCAATGCAGCTCTGATTTCTAACACAGCAGTTGCACCGTTTTGCTGTCTTGGCCTATATATTATCTGCTTCACCACTTGTTCATATTTAATTTTTATTATTTCATAGATATTATTGTAATACGGTATGCAGATCTCCAAAATATTGTAATTTGCGTTGTTTATACACATTGCGGTGCACTAATTTTGAAGGTGAAACCTCACCGTCGTTCTGTTCTTCCTCCCATTGTGCTGGGAATCACCAAAAATCCCATCGCTGCCAACTACAACGCTTCTTCCATCCGGCTAATTAATTTGGCTGCCATTAGCTCCGGACATGAGGTAAATGCCCTTAATTGGGGTGTGATTAAGATGTCATGGTACAGAAGTATCATATTGTAGTGTATGCTAAATGTTGTAGTATAGGTGATGCAGAGAAAAAATTCAAAGAAATGTCTCAATGAGATTTGGTATTATGGAATGTAGTGCTTGCAGCCCATACCTTGGGGACGGAGGACGCACAACAATTTCTGGCTATCACGGAATATAGTTTGCAAGATCATGGTCGACCAACTTGGATTCTGATCGAGGTAAGAATAATCATTCAACACCCACAAATTTTAGTCGATGCCCTTAAATCTTTTAACTCCCGGGAAGTGCTAGTCGCCGTCGAATAGTCGTCGTCGCAGGTGAATAGCCTCGGGGTGACTAACTGCGCAAAAACCTAACTGCTCACGATTAGCATTTTAATTAACTGCGCACTAACTGCCCACTCACCATTACCATTTTACCTGCTTAACCTGTGCAGTGAAGTTGGCGGTTACCTAGGCGGGAAGAAGGGATTGGGCGGGAATATTGAGTTTGTTATCTCCCTCTACCCATTTCTTTCCATGGACCTAGTTCGAGATTAAACCGTTTGATTCATGTGCGACCTAATTGGAGATTAAACCGTTTGATCCCTATGTGACCGAATTCGAGAGTTGGATGTTTGTTGCACGCTTTAGTTACTTCCCATATCCGCGGAATTCGTCAAACCCTTCCACCCATTTCCTAGCATATCAAGTATACACCCTATTTCTTGATTTGATTTTTTCACATTTATAAAAAAACTCTGCTATTTCTTTCCTTGTTCATCAATGTCCACTTGCCCTTCCATTGCGGATGCATTCTGCGGCACTAAAAGGCCTTCCTAATATCCAACACACTGGCTATGTCCTTTTCCAAGTTTGCATTATTTTCATTACTCGGGTTACCTGCCTTGGCGTTCAATATGAGGGGTCCGAGAATCTCAAGCTGTGTCTATCATTCTGTGTTCGTGAAAACTATAAACTAATAGAGCTAATATAGCTAATGCCTTCAAGTACCAATGGATTTTAGATTGTAATGGAAATAACTGTTTAATGGGAACACGTGAATGTTTTGCATAAATTTTGTTACTGTAAGCAATGTGTTTCACAAAACAAAATGCAGACTAGTGGTAGATTCCATGCCCTCCTTTAAACACTCAACATCGCATTCCAAATATTAGAAGCCTTGGCCTACCTTCACTCCGTAGCATTTCCCCCAATTTATCACAGAGACGTCAAATCCACCAAAATTCTTCTCGATGAAAAAAAGAATCTCAAGCTCTGTCTATCACTCTGTCCTCATGAGAATGATAAACTAATATAGCTAATATAGCTAATGCCTTCAAGTACCAATGGATTTTAGTTTGTAACGGGAACAACCATTTAATGGGAACACATGAATGTTTTGTATAGATTTCGTTAATGTAAGCAATGTGTTTCACAAAGCAAAATGGAGAGTGGTGACAGATTCCATGCCTTCCTTTTTGTGTTTTGTTGTGTATGCAGTGTTTTAGTGATAGGGAGTAGTCATAGATTTACTCATTTTGGGAGAAAATCATTTCCTCCGGTCTTTGTATTTGGTCTCGAATATGCTTCTTACCAGGTTTCACGAAACAATATGGAGAGTGATAGCAGATTCCATGCCCCCCTTTTTGTTTTTTTTATCATATAAGGGAAAGTGGACATAGCAAAACACAATCTACATAGGCTCCTATGCACAGTGTTATACCCTGTTGAACAACTCTCTTCCTCTAGATTTGTAGTGCATATGACCCTACATATAAGAGCTTGTCCCTATGTATAAAAATAACTTATTAACAAAGACAAAATCCTAGGCGAGCTTAACCTTATGTATAGTGGACCTCTGCCAAGGAGAAACAACACCCGATAAAGAAAATCCTATCTTGGGGATTTTATCAATGTTAATAACATATGGATTCAATTTTTTCACATTTATAAAAAAACTATGGGATTTCTTTCCTTGTTCAGCTTATTCAATGACCACTTGCCCTTTTATGATCACAAATATGAACAAATCTATCCAAAATAAGTTAGGCATTATGTTTTATGTAGGGTCATAAAAAAACTATGGGATTTCTTTCCTTGTTCAGCTTATTCAATGACCACTTGCCCTTCTATGATCACAAATATGAACAAATCTATCCAAAATAAGTTAGGCATTATGTTTTATGTAGGGTCATATACACCATTATATTTTATGCAAGGTCTTATGCATTACCGTTTTAATAAGGTAACATTGAGCTTTGCTTTCTTTTTCCTTTAAAATGGCTGTCTGTTAAAGGATATTCTATGTTTGAACAATACAACTTAGTTTCTTGTAAAAAGGAGGACTGAGTATGTGTCTTTTATGAGAAGAACAACTTGTAAACTATGTGGAATCTCAAGAAATACCTATTCTTAATTTGTATATTGGGGATATTCAATGAAATTTTAAACAGAGCTTAAATTGTGAACCTAAGTTTGTGCAAATTTGTGGTGCATGAAATAGTGTAGATGTTTACAATGAAGAATTCCTAAATTGGCTCAAATAACTGAAGTATGGATGTGACAATTCAATTACTAAATTAGACTTCCAACTCTACCTATCATGTAAAATTTTATTCAACGTTGCCCTTCTTATGATCCATGTTCAAATCTCACAAATGGCATGTTCAATGGAAAGAAAGCATAAAAACCTATATGGCATATTCTATTTTATGAATTGAAACATTGAGTATATGATGAGAAACATAAATATAAGGATAGTGACTTGGTGTAAAGTTTGTAAAGAAATTTTATTCTAAAGTTGACAGGAAGAAAATCTAAGAGTCCCATATGAAATTTGAGTTGTCAAATGCACAGTGAAGAAAAAAGATGGGAAAATTTGAACCATAATTTAGGCTGTAAGACTTTGAAGAAAACACATAAACCCTCAAATTAGAGGCCACATAAAATTTATAATTAGAGCATAATTAAATTAAATATATTAATTTCTTTGTTTCAGTCCAGTGTAGTTGGTCATACATTTAACAAGCCAATCAGAAGCAATCTCCCTATCTATATATAATTGTCTTTCCATTTAACACATCATACATTGAATCCAATAGGCTTCTAAAGTAAGTTAAAACAATATGCCATTGAAACACATATTTTAAGTACTAGCATTGGTCTGCATAATGTGTTTTTATTTTCTTACACAACATTTGGCCCATTAACACATTACTATTATATCCTTATTGAGTAAATATCATAAAAATATTGGTCGCAATAAGCATGCACTGTTGAAATTAGGTTTTAATTTTTTTATGTACAATAAAAGTTGAAATTTTGACATATACGACCGTACATAAATTATAGGGAGCATTGATATTTTGATGTCCTTATAATGTTGAAATAAAAAAAAATCAAAATGTCAAAAAGTTCAATTTATTGGTAGATTAGCAAAGAGTCTTGTGTCAGAAATTCTATGTTATGAACTAGATTTACATATTTAATAAATCATTATAAGCAATAATACAACATGTTTCACTCATGCGAGGGAAGAATTTACAATCATTATCCACTAGACCAATCTTGATGCGTGCATGTGGAACACAAAAGAAGCTTACATGGTTGGGTGTTGTTCTAGGAATGCATTAGTTAAGAGTTTGAGAACATCCTTGCTATAGCTTTGCATTGTATATTTTGAAATCATTCTATTCTTTGAAGACATCACTTAAACAGTGCACATTCTTTTTGTAGCTTGGAATTTGGTAGAAATCTCAATCATGGTGATCACAACTAAGACATTTGATAAAAATGTGCTTTATGTTTTTTTTTTTGATCTCTATACTCTATTCAGATATAATTTAGGAGATATATTTTTATTTCAAGTTTAAGTTTTTAGTGTGCAATATTATAAGAGTTTCCAAGAATGAATTGCATGGATAACTCTAATGTTTCGGGTTTCTCTATAGAACCCATCATCAAGAATAGGTTCGAAGCCAATAATTATGGTTCCTGTAGACAAACCTGAAATGTGTGTTTACAGATATAATTTCATACATATAATGTTTAAATAGTGGACCTGACATAGGTAGAAGGTACCAGAGTGTTTTGTCGATTGGAAGTCCTCTCACATTTCTTTCTAGCTGAACATGTTTATATTTCCTTAAATCATTCCTCTTCTTTTGTGTGACATCTTTTTATGTTACCCCAATATTTTGAGACCTAAGACATGTAGGCTTTGTTAAGAATTATTTTATGTCGTGACTCCTAAATGCTATCATAAAATAGAGCTTCAATATTAACTCATGAATCCAATATCATGTCTAGCTTTCAAACACACTAGAACAAGTTATAAGCTCATGAAGCCATATTGGAGAAGAGATATTATGAAAGGGTTATAATAAAATTAGTACACTTGAGAGATGACATATCTCACATTGGTTTTAGGATGCGAAAGAAAAATTATTTATCTTCTAAACTTTATTTTCACTAACATTATTGCATGATTTTTAGATTTAGGGACCTATACTTCATGGTCCCAGTTAGGATCATGTTAATAAAATTATTATTTATATGTTATACAAAAAATTGTGGGTAAAATTCAACTCCACATGTAGTTATTTGTGGTTGATTTTGTCATCCATTTCTATCATTGAGCAACTATTTTGGATGTAGTGATTTGTTGGTTCACATATTAAGATGTATGTAAGATACAAGAATTGAGCATAATAGATATTCTTTGAAGGCTCTTGAATAATATATAAAATTATGTCAACAAAGGATGAAAAAAAATTGGTATGCCCAATGCGCTTTTTTTTTTTTTTTTTTTTGTAGGGAATTGGTATTCATATCAATCAGGTGCCTCCTAATACATTTTCCATCAAGGCACGATACATGTTGATATTCATAAATGCATAAGAGATGGTATATAAAAAACTTTTATAAATCAACTTTGACAAAACCATTGAAACTATTATAAAAAAAATAGATCACTACTTTTTTCATTATCTTCAAATAGAAGATGAACTTATTAAAAATCCCAAATACACCATTCTTCCTTTTGGATTTAGATTTGTTTTGGGGCAATCACTAGTGTGCTCTCATAAGCATTTCATGAAGTCAAATCACTTTATTCCACACATCAATGTATTTGTAAAATTGGTAATAAATAACCAATGTCAAAGGAAAATTATGTATATATGTTTCCAATTTATTATGACATTCATGGAAGGGTTTACCTCATTGTTAGAGGAAATCATTTCTCTATATGAGATTTTATTTGTTATGAAGGTCAAAGATCTGTAGCTCTATTCATTAGAGATATAACCCAACATAGATTTGGCCTCCTTAAAATTCATTAGCACAACTCTTTATTTCATTATTCAAATTTGAAATCTTTTCTCCAATCTCAATTTGAGAGGCACAAACATACCCATTAATCTACTTAACAATCGTAAGTTGTTAAGAGAGAGATCTTAAAAACTTAACTCTTGTGCTTTATTATAAATATCCCCTTTCTCTATTGTAATGTAATTTTGAATAAATTCATTCTAACCTACATTATGGTTTCTAATGTATAATATTATATATTCATATTCTTAACACATAACAACAACAAAATGTAGATGATAAAACAAAATCAACATTTATGATCATATGCATTCTAGTAGTTAGTTTATACAATTTATAAATGATATGATTTACAATTTATGACCCATCTCTCCTTTTATATTTGTGTGTTATTGTAGACACCTAATTATAGTACAAGACCCTTTTAAATTAGGTATGTTTCATGTTTTATCACATATGGTCTATATGCATACATTTAGATATTTCTAGTAGACTTTCATTTTTTGGGGCCTTATGCCATCATCCCCTAACTCAGGTATTCCTCATAACTTGAATTTATGTGAACACTAATTTTCATACTATAATATATCCATCAAATTAAAATTATATGAAGACCTAACTATCGACTATTCATTTTCCTTTGTATAATTCTGAATACTCTCAAAATGTCCAAAATATACTTTTAGTGTCTTTTCCTTGGTTAGCCCATATGGATATCCCCTTAATTTATGGGTCTTTTGTGCCTTTATTTTCCCCTTTTATTATCTTTTAAGTTCAACCCACATGTATATATGCCCTTGAGGAGTGCACGTGCATGCACACACACACAATGCTTGGTTATTTCATCATTTATATTCTCATCTGACCTTATTAAAAGCAGGGTCTCTTATGCTTATTTTATCATGTATTATGAAGAGGTCTTGACATTCAATCAAAGGAGTTATACATTGATTTAATTTTTCCCTTATACATCTAGTACCAAGTGCTTGTATCAAATTAAGGTTATATTAAGTGCATGTAGTTGCATTGAATTATATAGGATATGAGGTGAAGCTCTTTATCTCAAGGTTGAGATTCCACTCACATGCACGTTATGGATCCATCTTAGTATGGAGGCACATAAAATTATTGTAAAGTACTAGTGTTGAATGTTAATTTGATATTTATCATATTGGTAGTTTATGTGTATGTTTGTAGTATGTCACTATTTTCACAACCCCTCTCTAGTTGTCATTCCAATCACTTATGGAATTCCCTAATTGAACTTAGAGATGTAACAAGAAGATACTTAGATCAAGTTGCAGTCTCATTGAATGAAAATTTTAATCAACCACCACCTTCTTGGGCTACTCATGCAAATCACGTTACCAGGATTTGGTGGAATACTAATAATGCTTTTACTTTGGATTTGTTATAAGGTAATTGGTCACATCGAAAAATGTAAATGTTGGATTTAATTTTTAAGTCTAATATCTTAAAAAAATTAATTATTCCATAGCATGAAATATCATTGAATCCCATGATGAAAATCTATTTTAACATGTAATTTGATAGAAATAGTTATGAAACATTATTGCCAAAGACATTATTTCATACATATCACCTTGTGATTAGATTTCAACTTTCAATGTGGGATGGTATTCATAATAATTGTGTGAAATTATGGAATATCCAGATTCAAATATTTAAATAGATCCCAAACATGTGTTGGATGACCTTATATACCAAGAAGCAGTGTGGTGAATAAATAATTTTCCAACACCATCATAAGAATTTGAGGATGATATGAATTCATATGATCATGATGGGTACTACTTGAATTAGTTGTAAACAATTGACATTAGACAATGGTATAATTTTGTACATGTAATCAATAAAAATCTTTTTTATCATGACATCTTTTTGTATAATTTTGTACATGTAATGAAGAAAGAGCTTTCATTTAGTTTCATAATTGTGTTTCATCTTCTCGTGGGCCTCCCTAAATTTAGTGGCAAAAAATTGTGGTTTGGTGCATTGGAATTATGATACTAGTGGTCTATGAGGAAATCATTTAAATAAAATTAGTGGCCTATTTTGCTACACTAAATCTCTAATAACTCAATATGGTTTATGCCCTGACCTTACTGTGGGTGATAAGGCAACCTACAATTATAATTGAATGTGATAAATTGCATCCCATATGGGCTCATATAATTTTGAATGCACACATGTACATATTTTTCTTGTGTCGCATACTAGCATTTCCTTTCACGCATTGTCCATAAATTACTAGTATATTCATGCCTCTAGTTCAATACGTCAAATGATTTTTTGATGGACAATGAGAATATCATGTGGGATTCTTAGAAATTTCTCCTTTTTTACCCTCTCTTTATTCTATGGGCTTCATATAAAATTTCCTATTCTTTAACCCTCATCTTCATTTTATGGGCTTCCTAGCAATTTTTAATTTTTCAACCCTTTCCTGAAGCTATGGGCTTCATAGAAAAGTCACATTCTTGGGCCCAACCCACATGCATGTAGTTAGTGCATGACACTTAATATCATCTATAAATGTAACTACCTCGTGCATGCACTATTTTGTCCATTTCTATGTTTTGATGCATTTATTTTCATATTTTTTATGAAGGGATTTATATTAATTTCAATATAAAAAAAGTCCTATAATGGAAACTTACATTCACTCAAAATATGGAAAGTCCATTTATAATTAATTCAATGAAATGTTCTCCTTATAGGCTGAAATAGATGGCAAAAAGGTGGGAATAAATAATGCACCTTGAATTAGAAAAGCCATGCGAGGGCCCATTTGATTGTAGTTGTATCAAGTGGGCCAATTTTCTTGACGTCAACGAGGAAAACTTGTGGGTTGCTTGGGTTGAGCAAGATGGGGTTGATGACTTCATCAAAGGAGAATCGATAAGGGCATTGTTCCCTATAAATTTTCATGTTTCACATCACAAGAGATATTTATATTTTGATGGAAAGGATATCAATATCACCATAGTCTCTAAATATGTCATATGAGTCACCTCACACTACACATTTCAAGTTGGTGTCTTTTCATATGCTATTATGTTCCATTCATTTACATTTTATTTTCATCTTGCATGATTGTTTATTTGATGCCCTGATGACTTTTAGGAAATTGATGCCACACCCAAAGACAAGTCTTTAATGCCAAAGTTGGGAAAGGGTAGCTAGTCAGGTTGGAGGCATATAAGGTGTAGTTGTCATAGTCATGTTAGCACATGATGCATGGTCTATAGACTTGATCATGTTTTACTCACATAAAATCAAGTAGAACACATGGACAATGAGGGAAACTATTGTCATGACCAACAACATGAATAGTTCAAGGGTAAGAAATGCTTTTTCTCTCCTCACATCATCTCCTAAATTAATGAATGGGTTCATAGGCTACTATTATTTGGAATGTTTGTTCATTTTATCCACCTTAAACATTGGGATATTGTGCACGATAAAATTGTATTATTTAGTGGTGAAACAGAATGGGATGATTTCTTAAGCAAGGATGACATATACAAGAGAGAGTGATTAATCAAAAAGGCAAAATTTGTGTACAATACTGATGATACAACAAGTGTCTGGGAGTGGGCACTAGCCAATCCCAACAAGTGATTTTTCTATCAAAGATATAATGGGGGAGAGCTTGATGGGGATGGGTAAATCCCCTTCATCTTGGACATCTGACTCCCACAACAACTTGAATGGTTGTTGAGATTTGGGAAACATAGTCTATTAGTGATGGATGCAACATTTGGAATGAATTCAATGAATGTATTATGCTAATGTTTGTAAGATTAGTTTATAATATTAGTTGTTCTAATGTTTGTAACAATAGTAGTTGTTTCAATATTTTTATTGTTTTATTTTATAGTTCTAATTGTATACATTGTTGGCATTTGATTCCAAACATGAATGTGTGCCCATTTCATGGGTAATTATGTCCCAGTCATGTACTATCAACATAAGACAATGGATGTAAATTCTTCTTTAAAGAGTGCATTTAAAAGACATTGGATGGACAGTCAGTGCCTTCATGGTCGATGATGTTGGTATGAAGATCAAATTTATTAGGTGTGTCATAGTTATTATTACACACATCATGGACTTCATATTTGTATGCTTATAGACACCATCCACACCTTATTCCATTTACTTATGTAAAAATATTGTGCTATTCAAGAAGATATTCGACTATGAGGTCTACTTATGCATTTGGCATATTCATTGCATGTGGTTGAAGATTTTTTTAGCAAAGGTGAAAGATGATAATGTTAGATGTGCAATGTTTCAAGACTTGGGTTTCATAATGCATTATTGTGCCAAAGAGGATATGGCCACAAGGGAGTCTAAAATTTTTATAGAAAGATATCTCTCCTCTCAGCCCACCTTTATCGAATATTGGGAAAAACACTATACATATGAGGTTGGAGTGTGGTTATGATGTTGTAAGAAACTTTTGCATGTTGGGAAAGACACCAATGCATTTGTAGAATCTTACAATTCCAATTTAAAATGTCATTTACTAAACACATTAAGGACTTGTGCACATCTTATGGTGGATTGGTTGGTTCACTAACTAACAACATCAATTTACATACATTATTGGTGGCTACAGTAATGCAAGGACACCAACTTCCACAGGAACTTCAAATTATAAAAACATAAAAATATTTCATGGGTATAGGCTTTTAACATCTTAGATTCTCATGTTACCTTCAACAATAGCAAACCTTGTATGACATTGGTTTAAATTATGAAATATGAGACATTATATTATTACATCTTCATTGTAATGACTTCTATGTCAATATGCAATTGCTCATTTTCAATCCAAGGATATACTTGTAAGCATGCGCTAAAGGTGGTGCTGATGAGAAAGATGAAAATGCAAGTAGTTGAAGAGGATGTATCCATAATGCATAGTGTTAATGAGAACATCAACAATATCAATGTTGAGTACCATGCAAGTTTTATTTCCCCCACATATCTTATGTATTGAAAACTTTGAGGTCATTATAGTTTGTGTAATACAATTCCATTTCCCAAGTCAAGGACAATGGATTTAGAATTGAAAATGAGGGATAAGGCATGGATGTTAGATATTTCCACACTGAAATGCATAGTGTATCAGATATGGATATACAAGGATCAGGGCATGAACTAGAAGGTGTTGTAGCAAATTTGGTGGATGACACTAAGGAGCCGCTGAGGGGGGATGATATTTTAAGTCTAATAACTAGTCATAGTCATATGTTTGTCATATTTTTTGGCATTTTTGACTTGATTTTTTTCACTTTATGAATAGATCTTGTATACTACTGAAGTTGATGATGTTGAGGCCCTGATATGTAGAGCACAAGAGATATTTGATAGATAGTGTGTAGTGGATAGAAGCATAGAAACGTTGGCATTATTCAACAACTATATGGCATAGGTTTATAACAAGGTGAAGAGCAAGGTGATATCAAATAAAAAACACCCAATGCCTCATCCATTCCAAAAAGTGCAAGATGGACATGGAACTTCCACTCATAGATAGAGAGACTTCATATAAAATATTAATAGATATAGATATCAAATCATGTCATAAGAGATGAAACATTTTCCAACCCCACCTTGTAATAATCCAAAATGACAAGGCTAGGATGATGAGCTTAATAGGAAAACAAAGTAAGATACGAGTGGAAATTATAGAGATCATGCATCCTGATTGTAGCCCTTTGTAGGTTTCAATGACATCACAATAATAATAGATGCACATAAAAAAAAATGAATGTAAATACCATTTTTTAACATGAATAGTTCTTTTAGACTACCCACATGTATATTATTGCATAAATGTACTATCTCTTAAATTATTTTCTAAAAAATATTTGAACCCTACTCTGAAGAATATAGTAAATCTAAGCATTGTTTTAAACACAAATAAAATTTATAAATACTATACAAACAAATGATGTTACTAAAATTATATAAATAAATAATGCAATAGTTCTGAGGTTCATTTCATTCATTAGTAGCTTTACTATCTTGTTCATGCTTAGAAGAGTCTCTTTAGTCCTCTTTTTAAAACTACTTTTTACATCAACTACCTTTTGAAAAGTATTTTTGCAATGGTAGTCATCTTAAATTATATTAATTTTGTGATGGTACTCATCCTTTATCCCTTAGTTGGAATATTATTTTTACCCAAGCTTTATGTGATTCCCTCGTCTCACCATGTAACTTCAAAGAGAGTACCCCTTAATGGACAAGGATGAACTAAGATGATCAAATGCAAGAAAATATTAAACATTGGAGGATCATGAAATAATTTAAGCAATGCCCAAAAAAAATATAATGTAAATCATCACCAACCACTTTTGTGGTAACATAATTGTTATCGATATGAGAGTGTCCATATAAATGAAACAAAATATGTGTCTCAAACCAGTATCTAAAAATCATAAATCAGCTATAATAATCAAACAAAATTGTATTTTAGGATCACTAGTTTAACCTCATGCCCATATAGTAGTGTTTATTATTGAGTTAAGGAAATTCCTCCACGGCATGTAAACTATGTTAATAGATGCTCTCCTAGTCTCTTCATCACATTTTCAAATGTTGGATATAACACAATTGCACCTTAGATATGCAACAATATTTGGATATGGCCTAGGTAAGGTGGGAAAATTTATTGGATATGGATATTACAAAATTTGAATTGTATCCTTCAAATATTTAGGAAAAAAGTGAAAAAATAAATAAAAATAAATGACTCATTCATTATGAAGAGGCGAATCACCTTTCCTCTTAACACACACTACTCTTTGTTGAAATATTTTTTTGATAGACTTTTGGAATTGTGTTGATCATTTTGAAGGGATTTTTAAGGTTTTTAAAGATAGTCCTTAGTCATAAAAAATAACTTTTATTTTGGATTGTTCCACTAGGATGGGTACTCATCATGACAAAATACAAGACTACAATTTTGTGCTCACTTGTACTTGCATGTAAAGCACACAATTTCATGCTATTTTTGTAGACAAAAATCAATATTTTAAGTTATAAAACACTTCAAAGTATAAAATCATCTTCCATGGGTCTATTTGCATCACCTTCTCCTTGTGTAATAGGCTGGATTCTTTGTTCTATCCATTTCTTGCATAAAACTATAGAAACTCAGGTGATTGTCTATGTAAAGTAGTGTACACACTATTATGAGAGGGTTTTCATGTTCAAGTATCAATAAAATGCCCTTTAAACCCTACCTAGGTTTTAACATAAGGTTTACCCCTTTTATATATCCTATAACACACACAACATGTGACTCATTCACCTCTAATAGTCCCTTACACCTTGTTTTATCTATTGACTATGCATAACATTATGATGTATAGGTCTGTAACTACCATAGAGATCATTTTCTTCCTTTCAAACCTCTTATAATTCATCCAATGGGTTCATAATCTCATTTGTGATTAGAATCAACTCTTTAAACCATCCATTCAATGTTCACTTGGCCAAGACAAGAATTGAAGATTTATCTTCCTGATAATGGGACTGTGTCCTCAAGAGAGAGTACACATTGTTACAGGTGTTGTAGCCTAATTGTCTTCAAATCATATCCTCTATTATTCTAAGGGTTTACTATACATTCATCTATATTATACCACAACAAACATTCATTATTATGGTTCTCATTCTTTCCTCCAATTCTATTCTCCACATTGAAATGTTTCTCCCTTATCTATGACTATGCTCAAGGTCCTTTCATTGTAAACAGGATATGTATTTTACTCACCTCTGCACATTTTCATGCCACCATTTATATAGGGATTCCATTCACCCAAGTATATTTTCATTAAAATGTAAAAATATGCACCCAAGTTTCCTTTCTTATAAATTTTTTACATTTGGAATCATTTGACTCAATCACTCAAGTATCACAATGAATCTTACTTATCTGTTTCACTTAAAATAGTTTATCCAAAGCTTGGTTTCTTGACTATAATCTTAATCCTACCACTCTTATATCTGTACATAGAATCCAAACACACATATATTACCTTGAAATCTCACTAAAACACACACACACACACACACACACACACACACACACACACACACACACACACACACACACACACACACACACACACACACACACACACACACACACACACACACACACACACACACACACACACACACACACACACACACACACACACACACACACACACACACACACACACACACACACACACACACACACACACACTCACACACACACACACACACACACACACACACACACACACACACACACACACACACACACACACACACACACACACACACACACACACACACACACACACACACACACACACACACACAATCTTAATCCTTCACTATCCTTACTCCACTAGGTCTTATAAGCCCTCAAGACAATACAATACTCAAGATCTATACATATCGAGATTGAATAGGTTTGAAACTCAGTTAGATACTTATATTACCTTCAATCTATAAATATTACAAAATTTCACCAATTTTGGATGGTTAAATCTCATTATAAACCCCAAACCTAATCCTAAAGTGTTCATGCCCTACACAGGCCAAGAGGTCTTAAAATTCATTACTTCGAGTTCCACATTACTTAAAATGATGCACCTTCCATGTTAGGGTCTATTTTCAACTCTTATAACTCTTTTAATAGACTATATCTCTTATACAATCCATTTCATGGCTACAATAATCAAATTATAGTCAACTGTGCATGTTTTCATTGACGGTGTGTAGGTCTAGACTAACGGTTCACACTTAAAAGCAATTGAATGTCTCTAAAGGGTTATTTCATTCATTATTCATCTTTACCCAATAAAATTAAAAGTCCTCAACACTTATTCATACATCTCTTTATGCTTAAAATGCTTCTTGGCTGGGTTGTATAACCTAAAATAGGGCATACACAACTGTATATGCTTGTCACTTATTTATCCTCAAACACATCCTTCTCAAAAACTCTTTCTCATTATCTTAACACATTATATACTCTTTTACATCACCCTCTCTTCCTTATTTCAAAAAATATATCCTTTCAATCCCTTATAAATAGGGTTCACACAGTATGCTCAAAGTTTCTTTTATTGTGAACAAGGTGATGACTATGTAACACAATTTGATCTTTCTACCAAGGAACTGAGCAACACATGCTTGGTATCAACCATATACACAATATTTGGTATCACCATATTTAATCTCCATTACAATAATACTTACCTCATGATGCATAGGCATTAGGGAGAAGTCCTCATTAGCATCATAATCTAGTTCTCTGTCCTTAACTGATCACAATCATTAACTCTGACTTGTCCTTGATTACTTGTGCATCACACTAGTTCTTCCCCTTTTTACACTATTATTGTTGGTCTAGTTCCTTAGTTGATGATCCTTGGGCTGATTTATATCTTATTTACATTAGTATTCCTATCACATAACCCTAAACCTGCATTTCATAGTTCATACATTCTTTTTATTAACACACTTAGTCTAATACCTTCACTTTGTATTTCACTAGGTCACTACCTTGTAGCTTGCAATTGTCAAATATTGGTTAAGGCTTAAATGAATCAATATTTAGTTATAAATAGTCTTGAATGATCTTATCACAGTTTCCTTGGTCCATTTTAAGGTCTTAATCACTATTCTCAACTCCCTTTTGTATCTCAAGTCACATTTCTTCTTCATTACTTGTAGCCTATTTCTAGGCGAATGATCCTTGGTTTCATCAATCAAAGCACATTTCCCAAGATGTCATTACATTTTTGATATTTATTTATGTGACCTAATATGTGGTTAAATATTCATCTTCAAAATCCAATATATCATGTCACGCATACCATATAGGTAAAGATTAGAAAAAATTGGCCTTTTTAGACAATTATATCTCTCAAAAACACTAAAACCCTAATTCTAGGGTTTCTTAGGCCTACACAAACTGTGGGCCTATAAAATTCATTTTTTTTAGAAATAGGACATTTCGAATGCTCAAATAAACTTTTAAAACTATGTTATCACCTTGTTCATCTTGTACATTGGGTGTGAGCCTTTACTTTTATCCTTACCACATTAAATATCAACATTCTCAATTGACTGGGAATATTTGTTGACTATGCACAATAGGGTTAGTTCACTAATACATTACAATGACCATTAATTGAGTCTTTCAAATATTCACACTTTCTTATGTCTATGTTAAGGAAAAAACATTACTAGAAACCATGGTTTCACTTCTATATGAGAGAACTTGACCTCCATATGTTGATTATTCTCTACTTTGTAACCTATAGGTCTTCTAACAACAATAGTGTTATGTATTCAAGTGTCAAATGTTTCAAAAAGTTTCTATAGGATTTAAAACCTATTTTTATAATATGGATACTTAACCATACCACTCCTTCATTGATTCAACTGACATGACAAAGAAATAAGTCCTATCCATCTATATAAGATGATTGTCAACCCAAACAGGGCTCTCACTGACCCTTTTATCTACCATATCTTGTACTTGGAAGTCATTACATATTTTTAATCACTCAATTTAATTAAAAAAAACACTTCACTCACTAACAATGGTTTCAAAAGGTTCACAGTATATCCCCAAGAAATAAGTAACCCTTTCTTTCTTGATAGACACAAAGAAGGGCATAAGGTAGAATGCCAAATTTTATCTTCCAAAAGAGTTATTTGAATCCTTCAGCCTATTCTAAGTCATATCAAATACATATTTTTATATTAAAATAGTGTTATTATGTTACTCCATACATTTGGACTATGAAAACCAAATAACACACCTTATTTGACAACTCAATCCCTCACTAGATAGTAAACAAAACTATGTAATGTTGAGTTGTTTCTCAATTGTGATACATTCTCAATGCAACCAATAACATATAAAAAGGTTCTAAGGAATAGTTACAGACCTGAGGATATTTTTCAAACAATATCTCTTTACTCACCAACATGAATATGGTCATGGCCTTAAGGGCTTGTTCAAAGTAACAAGAAACTAGTTCAATCATATGCATTAAAAGAAGAACTCATACTTCAAAAACCTTTATTATTTACACTCAAACCTATAATAAACACATTAAAAACCTACATATGGGTTCATGGATCTATCAATAAAATTCATAATGAATCTGAAGCAATATTAAACATAAAAGGGTGTAACAAAACTTATATAACTTTCTTTATTTAATATTTTATCTTCTCTTTATTCAATAGTTAAGTACAATAATTAACTATGGTTTATGATTTAATTTTGGAAATTATCACTAATTAATTTCTATAATTATGTATTAGGTAGAATTAATTATACATGGGGAGTGTTATAGAAATGTGAGAGGAATTCCATAAATTGATATGGAATAAATAAAATGTACTAGATCATCTCAATGTAGAATGACAAACATTGCATGAAGTCTCATGCAATGTTAGAGCCATCAATTGGAGGAGGCTTGGAACCAAAAAAAATTTGAGGAAGCCTAATGAATTGAATTGGTTCAATGTTCTCCTACACTAGTTATGTGAGCTATGAGTATAAGAAACTCATAGACATGCCCGAAAATGATTTCTAAATACAATGGTTATATGAATGGCCATAGGACAATGTTATTTTTCCTTATGCATGGGGTACTCTTGATGCCATTCCAACATATCTTAGGCCCTTCTTTGAGAATTTCTTGTTAATGAAGGTGTCTAATGATATGAATGTCTATATACATTCAAATCAAGTATAGAATATTTTAATTGATGTGAAACTACCTTTTAGAGTACAATTTGAAATATATAGTGTTGGGAGTAACTTATTTCAAGAATCTAGTCTTTGTCTGGCATATCCCTATTCATCATTATGGAAGAAATACACAATCTCCCACAACACAAACTTTCCTCTCATACAATTGGGTTAGAGTATTTTAATAATAGAACCACTATTTTCTTATACACATGTTCTAGAGGATGAAAGTGATGATGAATAAGATCTAATGGATGAAAGCAATGATTTTGAAATTCAATACAATAGTGTGTTTCAATATTGATAAATAGTTTAGTTTAATGCTAAAGAAAGTACATATTTATTTTTGATCTTCATGTTGATGTTAGTTATTATTATTGATGTTGATGTTAGTTCTTGATGTTGATGTTTCAATATTGATGCAGACAATAAGCTACTTATCTCACACTTTGCCTTGTTCTTGATTGATTTTTTTGCAATAGTTTAGTAATTCATTGTTCATTATGTGGTTTATGATTCTTCAACATATCTTTAGGTTCAAGGTACCTAAACGTGATCTTTAACTATGTTTTTAATACATGAGGGATTTCAAATTACTCTTACTCTCTTCATCTAGGGTTTCAAAAGGATTTTCAAGTTTCAGAAGGTCTTTATGGTTACAAGACATCTCTTTAATCCATTAGATTTCCACACCTATGCATCCATTCAATTTTTCAATGAATATTTTTGCCTCACTGTACATTTAGGATATGTCAACAGGGTTTCAATGCTATGTCTCAAGGTTTTGACTTTACACAAATGTTTATAAATGATATCAAACATTGAAATTCCTTTGAATAAAATCCTTATTCTCATTCTTATTATTATTCTTCAAGTAATGATATCAATATTTACCTAGTTCTCATATTATTATTTAATATTTTATCTTATTTATCATGGGTTTCATTACCCTCTCTTCCTTTTCATTAACTCAAAAACACTTTCCAAGTTTAAATTCTCCTCTCTTCACAACTCTACCACTCATCTCATAGTCCTTGTAGCCCTATTTTTGGGATTTTTGACTTGGTACAAAATTAGACTTTCTCCAATTGAAAAACAAACTATTTATGCATACACCCTTTTCCAATATCTAACTATCCTCATAGTTTCATAACCCAACTCAGTCTATAAAACACTTTGCTATACTTATTTTGCTCATTGTTCCCTTTCATTATGTCTCTTAGGTCAATTTTAGTACTTGTTTATACACATCTCTCTCTAACAATACAAATATGTATTCCTTGATAAAATATTTTAGAACACTTCATAATCCAACTTCCCACCAATTTTATCTAATTTTTTATGGTTATAATGATCTATATCCTTCAAACCCTAGGTATAGGGTTTTCTTATCTCTATCCCAGTCTATAGGACTTAAATTACATTTGATAACATATTGATGAGTTTCATAAACCTATAAAAAGTTCCTAAGGTCTATATTTCACTTTATCACATCTTTCAATCATTAAATGTTATTATCCAATCCACTATCCAATATTTCCATACTAAAATCTATTTGACTGTGTCAAGAAATTATGAGTTGATTGGTGTATATGCTTTTAAAGGTTGAAAAAGACACATATAATGTAAAAACTTTGGCAAAAGGAACTTAAATATCATTAAAATAACTTACCAAGACACCCCAAAACACTTAATCCTCAAGTCAATGATCATTTACTTGAATGAAATGCACACAGTCCAACTTTGCATTAACTTCTATAGGAGACAAGCCTATCTTGACCCTTTTTCCATGACTATAGGGTTTCTTAGATAATCTTCAAAGAGTATAGTCTTAAACAACTACCAATAATATTTGGAAAAGTATGACAATATGATATCAATGTTACTAATCTCTTAATAATTAATATATTGTCTGCATATAATAGAAACAACACCCAAATAGGGGTCTACAGACATAGTCTTCAATACAGAAACTTCCTTCTTGATTCTTGAAACCTATCTTCTCAAATGTGTTCATTCAAAGACTTTTTAAATGTATTATCAAGGTATATATTATTCAAGAACATTGGGATAGAGGTAATATAATTCTTCTATCAAGTTATTGATGTGAATAACTAGGAGAGAAGATCTTAATGATAATTATTGAAAGAACAAGACCCTAAAATGGAAGTTGAAAATATACATGCCCTGTTTCTATACTTGCATTGTTGTTTCATGACCACAAGGATTTTTATTTGAGAGAATCCATATTATCAATGAGCTCTTGACTTCTAAAACATATTGGTAATTTTATTTTGGAGGTTTGAAGTGGTTTATAATATCTCTTTAGTTGAAACATTATTGTTGGTTGTCTAACAGGGACACAGTCTTGTAAGAAGCCCTTGTAATTTTCAAAGTCCAAGGGAAAATAAGTTAGAAAGTGTGAATAGAGGATTGGATTTTGTTTTTTAAAGTTTGGAGGAGTTGCATTAGGTTAAAGAGAACTTTTATGCATTTAGGACATACATACTATCTTTCATGAACATTCATAAACAATCCAGCCTATATGTTATAGGATCAAGCAAGTTCACAATTAATAGAAAAACGTCGTGGCTCTAAAAACACCTATAAGATATGTAATTACCACTTGTTTTTGCTCAATTTATATTTAAAAATAAAAAATAAGACACATGATTAGAAGAAGCTATAAAAATATGTCAAGAAACCACTCGAGGGACTTTAAAAGCCATGATGACTTAGCCCATATTCTTATCAATAAGATGACATAGTAGATTTTTATAATAAGTCAATTTATATTTTTTTTAAATAACTTTTGAAAACAATCATCCATTTTTTATAAAGGAATTAAAGACACAAGATGAAGTAAGCAACTAGTGGAAAATAAACATTGATTTTGTACACTAAATTGTGAATAAGCGTGTGTTTCAATTAATTTCCATCCAAAGTTATAAGCATACATCATGTAATGCTAGACACATGAGTCATTGCAAAAAACTTATTATCATTGTTCGTGTATTAAATACCACATATATTGGGAGACTTCCCATTGGCTTGTGTAAATAAGATATCAAGCTTTGCCTTCAAAATATATAACTATTCCTTCATGCTTCATTTTCATGGCCTACATAGCCTCTGCCCTTACATCACAGAGTGATTTTGTGTAGGTATCGATAGCTTGTAGATTGGAAAACTTTATTTCAGCATCCATATTTGCATCCATCATTGTCAGAAGTGCATGGTACAACTTCTTAACCTCTCTAGTCTTGTCAGCCAATGTAGTTTCCAACTTGATAACCTTTTCCCTTGCACTATCAATAAGCTCAGTCAAAAACTAATTTTCCCTCTTGAGTGATTTTTTTTTGTAGCTACTAATGACAGTTGCAAACCAAGATGTTCTTATCTGCCAATTATGTTTTGGGATCTCATCCTTGCAAGAAGTTCTTCCATGTCCTCAGGCAATTGGGTAGCCACATTCTCCTCTAGATTTGGGACTTCATTTGTAAAAAAATTAATACATGTTAAATTCAATGATAGAATTTAATATTTTTATCATTTAAAATATAAAAAATATAGACATAAATCACTTTCCATGAGAATATTCAAAATCTAAGAACATCTAATTTTTTATAATTATGAATAGTTTCCTTACACACAAAGAGTTTTCTAACTTAAATGAAAACAATGAAATCATTATATTGGAGTATGAAATATTTGTCTATGGCATGGTATTTCTAATGTATTAGAGTGTTTCTCCATTACTTCTTTCCCCTCCTCCCATGCCTTGAACTATGGGCCTTATTCATCGACAATTCTTATGTTGATTGCCTAAATAGACAAACACATGATATGAGATAAAGGAATGTTAGAGAGACAATCCATGCATAAAAATATTATATTTCACTCCACCCCACCATGGTTACTTTTATATAGACATAGATACATGCAAACATGTGAAGTTTGTCACCAACATGTGAAAGAATGAAAGGAGAATAAGGTATACATGTGAAGATGATAAATGCAAATTAACCACCAAACCATTGTTTGAATGTACATAAATAAAAAACTAAGTATCTGACACAAACCAAAAATGAAACACTTGTATTTAAATCTCTTATTCAAATAATATTTTTGACCACAATTCAAATATGTCAAAATGTATCTATATAAATAATAGTGTCCAAGGAAATAACCACAAGGAAATATAAATGTTCATGGCATGGCCTTTAGGCCTCTGGAAATGGACAAAGAAGTGGAAGTGGTCAACCACATGAATGCACACATATGCATGTCACCCTGGACACCTATATTTCAAAATGTGTAGTTTATAAATCTTGACAAAATTTAAGAATAAGATGCCAACATGAAGAATTAACTATCATACCTCATACACATGGTCCATCCATGCCTATGATTTCACCAACTCATCTCCACCAAAAGCCTATATACAATAACAATATACATCACTATCAAAATATGTAATGGTAGGGTTCAAATAAAGGTATGGGTAATAGACAAGAGTGCATATAATATGTAGTCATCATATGAAGTATAATATCAATTTTTGAGGCAACCTATCGTGCACACTTTCATTTGTTATGCCCCCTAGATGAACATATCAACCATTTCAAAAATGTATTTATCTTAAAGGAATGTGATCCTCATCACTAGAATGGGATTGAGGGTCATCCCTCAAAAAATGAAATGGATATTTTTGTATAAATATCAATGTTAAAATTGAGTAAGCTGAATTTAGCTTAACATTAACTTCATGAAAAGCAATGAACATAATGCATTTAACCTAAGGTTCATTACTGCATACACCTTGATGTTTGTCCACCCATTCTCTTAATCACTCCATTTATTGATGATATTCTCTTCAATGAATACAGGCTTCCCTTCTCTGTGCCATGTTTTTGCTCGAATCATATGCATCCATCTCATCTTTGATAGAATTCAAGGATATCTCACTGAGATAACATAAATCAGACACATCCTCCCTATCCACTCATGATCTTTTCAGCCTATCTCTCTTGTTGATGCTTTAATTTTTCAAGAGTCAGCCTATTGGCCTCCTTTCTATTTGATTTTTGTTAATTTCTCTTCCCTTAGGCATACATTTCCCACTTCTAACATGCCTAGGGGGCCTCCTCGGAATGGATTATTGAACATAAATCTTATGATGATGATTTTTAAGCCTATCTCATGACCAAAATCAATATCCACAATCAGATCTAAATGTATTTCATGGCCTCAATAAGCAAAGGTTCACATTCTACCTCATAATACCCCAATCCTTGATTCTTTACTCACTTGCATACTTTCATTGAATAAGGAAGAGATGTGAGGTTAAGAGCATAAATAAATATAAAAAAAGTATAACATAATCAAACACAATATAATGTTAAAATCATAAAATAATAAACATAAGATAATGTCATCAAAGACAATCAATTGTTATTACAACATTTTGTTCCTCCATTTCAAATTACAAAGCATCAAAAAGCCAATCACCATCATCATTAACAATAAAACCATCATCATCATCATTTTCATTGAGGTCATATGACTCCACCTCCTCCTGCCACATAGGTGGACATATACATGTCATCCCAACTCCAATCATATATAGAACAACAAACATAGGGTTATGAGAATGTCAAATAAAAGAGAGGCTAAAAAATGCACATATTTGTAGGGATAGAGTCATTATGCAGGTGACTATCAACCATGTCCACATGGTTTTTCTCCACCCATTCTAACTAAAACACAAAACAAAAACAACATATAAAAATGTATGGTGTGTTAGTCAAAAGTATTATAATTTTGATTGTTGTAAAAGCGAAGAAAGAAACATTGTTTAACATTAGGGGCAAACAAAAATTAAGGGCAGCCAAAGGTTTGCATACATATCTTTATAAATATTCATTGGATGCTTTGAGGATACCTTCTTCACCTTCGGTCTACTCCACCCCCTCCTCCTACAATGTTAAAAAATATATAACATATAAAAATAAGGATGCATGGTTTGTAATTATTGAGCATGAAAAATGAAAGAGAGAGTACAAAAAATATTCACATTTGTAGGGATGGATTCATTATGTAGGTGAATGTCAACCACATCCACATGGATCCACTCCACTCCCCCCAACTAAAACACAAAACAAAAACAACATAGACAAGTACATGGTGTGTCAGTCAAAAGTATTATAATTTTGATTGTTGTAAGAGGGAAGAAAGAAATAGTATTTAACATGAGTATGAATCAAACATTAAGGGCACCCAAAGTTTTCCATCAATATGTTTATAAATATTAATTGGGTGCTTTTGGAACACCCTCTTCACCTTCGGTCTACTCCAGCTTCCCTCTTGCAGTATTGAAAAAGGGAAATGTAACAAATCAAAAGAGGGATGCATGGTTCATAAATATTTAGCATTTTACATATGCAGTAAGAACCTTAAATTAAGAATTGAATATGCATAGATCATTAATAAAATTACCTATATTATCCCCTTTTTTGCATCTTTATTCGGTAAAGATTCCATCTTGCACTAGGATTGCACCCCTGGTTATTCATGGGCAGGGGATGGCTATCTCATAACAGTGAGATTATCATCCCCAATTGTTGATCCTCCATATATCTTCCTCCTTTGATCTCCCAAGGAGTGAGGGGAACATCTAAACTAAGCACTTACATCTAATGAGGACTTCTAACTAACTTCTTTTGCATAACATAATGCATGTCACAATAGATTAGCATCAACAATAAATAATACAACTCAAATTCATGTTCGAGTAAAGTAGATGAAAATTCATACCTTTTATTTGGTCTTAGCATAAACTTCTTTGAGGTAATCATCTACTTCTCACTCATCCATTTTAATTCGGCATCAGTTAACATCCATAGTATTTTTTGCCAACAAATGACAACTTTCATTCAAACAAGTCAATACTATGCTTTGAAATACTAACCCTTACCAATGAAATGCTTATAGAAATCACTGTAAAGGTCACCATAAGAGTACAATGGTGTGTTGGCATCTAGGGTAATCTGACTAGTTAACAACATCATATAGTAGTCAAGGAATAATTAGGCCAACCACTATTCATGAAATTGACACCCTATATTGAAAGTATATATTATGAGCCTCCAACAAGGAAATGTACATATGAGAAGGCATTATATTTTCTGTAGATAGTGTAAGGTTCCAAAGTAGAGATTGTATTTTCACATTATAGAAACTTAATATTCCAATTTATTTAGAAATAATCTATATAATATGGCAATTCCTCATGTGGTGATTTAAGGACAAGCTAAACAAACATTTGGATATAGTAGATGAGATCGAGAAAATGTAATGGATACAATATATTTTGAAACCTTTAAAAGAACTAAAACATGCATGATGTAAATTTCAAAGGTTAGCAATAATATTTTTGAAACCTTGAATATCAAGTCCATGGGGATTGTATGAAATAAATTTAATTTTAGTTAAAACTTATATGAAATACATTGATGTCAATATTTAATAAGCTCATTGAACATTATGAATGAATAAGTCAACAATAGTAAGTATGCATTGCATAGTATAATGCGAGTAATGAAAACAAAAACATGGATTAACACACTCTTACTTTGTGTAAATATGCATAAACACATGAAATATGATAAAAAATAAAAATTTCAATTTACTTAAAATCACACATACATGATGAACCCATCACAAAGAATAAAGTACATTTAGGCACTTACAAGGATAAATACACAGGAAATGGTGAATAAACACACAATAATTAAAATTAGAGATGAAGAAATTAAATCTTCGAAAATACCATAGACAATATTATACACCCTATAATGGGAGTACAACAAACATGGATTCACACACTCTTACTTTGTGGAAGTCTACACAAACACATGAAACATGATAAGAGTAACACTTTCAATGTAATTAAAATCACACATACATGATGAACCCATCACAAAGAATAGAGTACATTTAGGCACTTGAAAACATAAACACACATAAAATGGTGAATAAAAACATGTGAATTGAAAATAGAGGTGAAGATATTAAAGCTTGGAAAATACTAGAGAGGTTCTTATGCACCCTATTCTACCTTGTTGAACAACTCTCTTCCTCTAAATTCGTAGTGCATATGACCCTGCATATAAGAGCTTGTCTTTTTGTATAAAAATAGATTATGAACAAAGACAAAATCCTAAGGGAGCTTAACCTTATTTCTATTGGGCCTCTGCTAAGGATAAATAGGGCCCCAAAATTTATAGGGATAGGTAAAATTGAAGACAATTGTCCTTTTAAAGGATTTATTACAATCTTCCCTGATTTTTTTTGCATTTTCATCTAAATAATTTATACAAAGGAGGATTATAAACACACTATGAATGTGCTTATTTGAAGCCTTTTAATTTTTTTCCCCATACCTATTCTTGCTTCCTATGTTCTAGATTTTATCTGTATTAATAAGTTATGGATTCCATTTTTTTCACATTTATAAATAACTCTATGATTTCTTTCCTTGTTCAGCTTATTCAATAACCACGTGCCCTTATATGATCATAAATCTGAAAAAATATATCCTAAATAAGTTAAGGATTAAATTTTATGTAGGGTCATATGCACCATTATCATTTATGCAGGGTCATATGCATTAGCATTTTAATAAGTAACATTGAGATTTTCTTTCTTGTGTTGTTTAAACTATGTTGAAAATCAATATATAGTCTGGTTATAAACAAATTTCATAAACACAGTTCACAATCATGCAAACCATTATACATTAAGACACAGTCTATAGAGAAGCAAGGGTAACCTTGAACAGGGGCATATGAATCCCTTAGATGGAATGAAATGATCAATTGACTCTATGAAAATAATTAAACCTTCCATAATTTACCCTAATGTTTGACTAACTACCGACTCTTCTACTCTTGTTCTGACTGCCTCCCCTTGAACTATCTCCTTCCACCTTGGACCTAGTAGCAAGTGAATCATGAAGGACATATGTTCATATTTTAGGCTTGGCATTACCTAGATAAAATTAAGACATATGAGATTAAGTAAAAGGGTAATCTACGTGTTAGGGCATGATAATTGGCATTACCATCTCATGATTTGTATGTCGTGCTCGTTGGGTCTGTGCCACATGATAATTAGTGGTGAAGTTGGTGGTAAAGTTGGTGATGACTGTGGTAGGGATAGTTAGACAAAAGTGGTGGAATCAAATAGATTTAAATATGGTTTTTATAGGTTTAAATTTATTTTATTTTAAGTTCAGACCACTCCCTGATGATCATCGGTGACCAGTCATCGATGACTAGTGATGACCAACTCTCACTAGGAGTTGGCGTGTGTTGGTTAAGATATGCCAATTATTTTCATGGGTTTTGATTATCTAATATGTGGGTTTACATAGTTTTTAGTTATAGTTGTGTTGAAATTGATGGAAGTAAGAAGAAATTTGAATTACCCATAAAATTTGTCCAATACCTATAAATTATAATTAATACCTACAAATTTTTTCAGAAGAAAGTTCGTCTTTCATAGATAACATTAAAATTGTATCACCACCATGTTTTTTATGAAATTTTTTGACTTGTGGTCATATTAATAAGCTGGGTATGTCACCTTGTGGATTTTTTTGTGTAAATGGCATGTTGTTTGGATTTATGATGTAAAAATTAAGACTGAAGGTCCTTTGGAACTATTAGATGTCCTACAGAGTTGGCTCATGGTGCTAATAGTGATCTTAATATTCCCACTAGACTATTTGAGCCTATTAAGGTATAGTTACCTCATTGTGTCTTACATTTATCTGTATGAGTTTCCTAGAGTTGTGGTTTTTGAGGTGACCGATGGACCTCATAATCCCTTCCACTCTAGAAAAAAATATGTATAAAATGTTGTGTTAAAAAAATTTAATGTTGGAGAGGGTTTGTTATGCCCTTAATATATAATGTGTCTAGGGATGTGTGGCCAAATTGTAGGTTATATAACCTTTTATATTATCTTATCATATTTCTCTATGTTCTTATATTATTAGTAAGGTTAATCTATAGAATAACCATAACTAAAGTAGAGTATATATATGACATAGTGGTTAGTATTTGAGTACCATATTAGGAATTTTACTCTTATTGCATTCTTATGAAGGTTGTCCGATCCAAGTGGCTATTTCATATTTATCAAGTATTATACTATTTTATCAATTACAATTGTGGATCTCCTTATTTTGCTCATATTATCTCAATAGTGTGAATTATCTAATTAATTTCATTACAAGTGGTATTAGGGTTTCAATTTGGGTAAATTTTTTTAATTTAATTTTTCATAGTTAGTGTAATTTTCCTAAGATGTTCAAGGATTAAAAAAACATAACTTGTGATCCAGAAAGAATTTGTTTTTTTTGCCACTACAATATTGTTTGAGGTTTTTTCTAAAAAAAGGTAATTTTTTTCATAACCTTGGGAAAATTAGCATTCATTAAATTCATCCTAGAAATATTATTTCAATGGTATAATCTTCTAATAATTTTTTTCATGCCTGAAACCCTAAACCCTAGGTTTTACGAATGACTATTCCAAACACTTGTAGCCGTTGGAAAAGGAAAGGAACTCTAGGAAAAAAGCCTTACAAGGAGGAAATGGAGTCCCAAAATTTAAATTTGAATATTTTTTTGGTGTAAATGCAAATCGTGGTGAAGAAATATGATCTCAATGTGGTAAAAGGGGACATTGATGTTGTAAAGGGGACATAGGCGATGTGAAGTCTTAGTAGGTAGCTATAAATGAGGCATTAACCACTCTTCAATCTCATATGCCACAACCAAATAATACTCTACCATCACATTCAGGGTCTCCCAACTAGAACAATCAAAAATCAAATACCATATCAAAGAACATACTACCAAAAGTGGAGGTGTATAAGTTTGAAGGAAAGTATCCAATCCGTATATCAATTAAATGGAAAATTCATTTAATCTACAATAGACCCATTGCCTATAGAATGTGGTCATAACATATTTATATCTATAACACAAATAGTTCATTTATTATTGGTGGTTGTGCACTTAAAATAAAAATAAAGGCCTTCATGTTTTTTGGTCAGTGTTTATCAATGAGTTATAGATGCACTATCGTAACAGTATCACAGAAAACTACTTGAGTCAGTTAGCAAAGTTATGATAAACAGGACCTATGAAGTATTATATTCAAAAAAATTATAATCAATCCTTACACATGGATGACATCAATGAGGAAAAATGAATGGCATATTATTGGGTGGGCTTAAGAATATCAACCAACTTGATGTTTGCATGTGTAATCTAAGTTTAATAGTTGAATACACAGTCTTTCATTTACAAGGTAGAGGAAAGAGATATGGTCAAATGAAGAGATTTCACTAATGATTGATAGTAAAATTACCCAACATAACCATTTTATCAACTTACTAGATTTACCCCTCAATAAATTGAAGAGAAACATTCAAAAAGGTTATGTTTCAACTATGATACAAAGTAGTGCAAAGGACATACTTATGCTGAGAAGAAGATTTTCTACATTGGAGGAGTCAATGAAGATGAATAATATGACGACACCTCAGGTGAGGATAAGTAAGAGATATAAGAGGAATATAAATATTCTCAACGTACTATCTCATGTCATAGACTTTCAGTTATTAGAACTCCATAAACCCTTAAGGTCATGGGTTTCCTCAAGTTATAGAAGGTGATAGTGTTGATTGACTCAGAGAGTACACAACTTCATGAATAGTAAGTTAGATACTTGATTGAATTCAAGGTTCATTTTAGTGATCCCTATAAAAAAAATCCATGGAGGTCTTGAGGCATATCAAATTCACAATGGTGGCAAATTAGTTTAAAAGGTGTATAGATACACAGGCAAACCATGTGATGCCACATGATAAATGATGCAAAAAAAATGCTAGATGTATGTAAATGGACACCTACACAACATAGTCAAATGTCAGTATGAAACATGGTATGGGCAGACACCTGTATCATCTAAGTGAATGTTGAAAGATGTAGGAAACATGAAGATGGGTATCAACAGTGAAAGGAGTGGTTATGCATGTTTTATTAGTTAATCTATTTTGTAAATTATGATCCCTAATTTAATAGATAATAT
Organism: Torreya grandis; assembly: GCA_037957365.1. Lineage (NCBI taxonomy): Eukaryota > Viridiplantae > Streptophyta > Pinopsida > Cupressales > Taxaceae > Torreya > Torreya grandis. The sequence continues at coordinate 177,790 of JARHVA010005526.1, read as the reverse complement.
AATGAGAAATGATTTATATATATATATATATATATATATATATATATATATATATATATATATATATATATATATATATATATATATATATATATATATATAGCACATCATGCATTGGGGTTTTTTGCACATCCCAGACAAACATCAACATCATGTTGGTAAATGTTGGTGAGATACGAGTGCATGTATGGGATGTAAATAATAATACCAAAGCTATGTGCTACTATTTAAAATACACCCTTGTAAATATTACATGTTAAGGGGAGTATCTATAGTGCCTCTCCTTTAGGAGAGGTTGCCTGGCCATGCATGTGGGATAATTATCCCTCATACATGGATGTTGTTAATCTGATTCACATAGGTATGTTTGAATGCCACTATATATTGATGAACACCACGAGGCCACATGCATCTATCAATAGATTTTAGACATCTATCACTATGGACATCCATCGGTAACCTATGGGCAACTGTTCGCTGATCACAAGAATCTACAGGTAGATCGTAGGCATTCACTAATAGGCATTTTTCGTCAAGTTGTAAGTGCCCACCCATAACTTGGGTCTTATTGTCATCCATGGGATAACTACTAATGGATTCCCATAATATATTGGTGGATTCTATTACATTGTGGGCATCTACCTATATCTTGCAGGGCCACGAACATCCATTAGTAGTATACGAGCATCTACCAGTAAGTTGCATACATCTACTGATGGACATCTTATGGGTGCCTACTTGGAGTCTTTGAGTGTATGTCCACATCCTACAAGCATCTACTCCCAAGCTGACGACACTAGTCAATAGAGTTAAGTGTTTTTTCTTTTATTCACATAGTTTACATAGTGCATAGAATTGGATTACTATGCAGACTACTAGCATTCACCTAAGTATATATGGTGAATTCATCAGGATTGGCTTTCAAAGCACCAACAAACTACATTTATATGAGGAAATTTGTATTCAAATGTAGGCAAACCTCTCCTCAAAATTAACTTTGACCATGAAAATTTAGGCGATCCTACCCTATCAGCCACTCCACAAAAACAACCAAATGTCAACCTCAAAAAATGGAATATTCATAGATTAATAAAGATTCACCACTAAAATAAACCATGCTTGAATTTTTGTATTTACGTAACTCTAGAATTTTAGGTCATGCTTGTAGATGGTGGTATAATCAATTATTTTGGTAAATGTCATAGTATTAAGCTTGATATGGGAGACTACATGGTAGATTCTCCAATGTTTTATACTCTCATGAGTGGAGATTCTCCAATGTTTTATACTCTTATGAGTGGATAAGACATTATTTTTGGATTCCAATGGATCACAACATTAGCCAAAATAGACATTGATTTATAGGAACTATTCATTTGCTTTCATTCTAAAGGTAAGACATTTAAACTACATTGAGTACTAGAAATATCTCTATAATTGGTTAGTTCACATTAGATGTTGAAGATTCTTAGAAAAAGGGTTGAAGGATTTACGGCACAATTATTTTCCATAAAAGTTCAACCAACAAAGGTATTTACACATCCTGATCTAGAGATGATTATTGATGACCACCTAACTATTTTTGGTGCCATTCTAAAAGGAATACCACCAAAAATATAACATTATCAATCCATTCAATTACTTTCAGGGAGTCAACCATCAAACATTACAATATACAAGTATCCATATGCGTAAAAGAATGAAATTGAAAATATAGTACACAAGATGATGGAAACAAAATATTATCATAAATAGCCAAAGTAAATATTTGTCCCCAGTGATCATGGTTCATAGCAAGGATGACACTTGGAGGATATGCCAAAATATAGAGAACTCAATAGGTACACATCAAATATAAGATCCCTATTCCAATAATTAATGATTTAATAGATGAGTTACATTCTCCTATTTATTTTCAAAAACTATATCTATATTCTCGATACCATAAAATGTGGATTATAGATAAGGATATCCCTAGAAACACTTTTAAAACTCATGAAGTCCATTATGATTTTTTTGTCATGCCTTTTAGTCTCACAAATGCACCATCTATGTTTTAGAATTTGATGAACATTATTTTTGGGCCTTTTTGAGGAAATTTATGTTTGTGTTTGTTTATTTCATTCTCATATACAATAAAAACTTGGAAATAACATTTGTAACATATGAAACATGTACTATTAGTTCTGAAACAACATTAAATTTATGTAGAACCTTTAAAATGTGCCTTTGGAATCCAAAAGGTGGATTATATGGGTCATATAGCATCGATCCAGAATCTAAGAGATATTAGTCAATTGTTAGTGAAGAAACCAAAACAACATAAAGAAATAAATTCTCAATCATAATCCCTAGGTTGAGCTATTTGATAATAAATAAAGAAATGAAATATTGGAAGATAAACACAACATTTATACTTCCCTTATAAATGAGCCTAAAAATTGGACTAAAGAGGTCAAACTTGTCTTATATATGTAGAAGCCTTCATTGATATTTGATTCCTCACTTGAGTAGTACCTATTCTTATACACACTTGGTCTTGGTCTTATCTAGGTATGAGAGACAAAGTTGATGAAATTTATTGGAATAATCTGGTAGAGTAAGTTTGCATTATGAAACTTGATTAAATAAGAGTTGTGAGGGTTCAATTTATAGATTTCCTAAATTGTTATGCACTGTTCATCTCATCTTAAGATGGAGGTTTGAGGATCAATCCTTAAATCCATGATTACACACATGGAGTGTGTAAGAGAGGACATTTAAGAACTTTTTGGAGTATGGAAGTCATTT